>CM019151.1:26013755-26476029 GCA_009733165.1 Naja naja
AGGTCAAGGTAATCAGTTTCCTCCAGGAACAGCGGAAGCTGCTGAGCCACCACGCTCTCAACAACCTTCGCTAAAAGCGAAGGTTGGAGACTGGACGATAGTTATTCAAAGCGGTTGGGTCCAGAGCAGGCTTCTTAAGGAGGGTCTCACCACCGCCTCTTTAAGGGGCAGGAAAAACCCCTTCACTCAAAGAAGCGTTGATAACTGCCTGGAGCCAACGCGTGTAACCTCCCTGGAGGCATAAACCAACCAGGAAGGACACGGATCCAATAAACACGTGGTGGAAGACAGCCTCCGCATGATCCTGTCCACTTCATCCAGGGAGACAGAGTCAAACTCAACCCAAACCGGATCCACAAGACTCGTCGCGCCATCGTCAACATCCTGCCAGTCAGAGTCCAAGCCAGCCCGAATCTGAGCGACCTTATCCGCCAGATGTAGACTAAAATCCTCTGCTCTCCCGCAGAGGGTCCCTCCCCCCTCAATTGCAAGAGGGAGCGTGACCCTAAACAGGGCCGAGGCGATCATCTGCAGACGCGATCAGAGCGGAGAAGTAAGTACATCTCGCAGCTCTGATCGCTTCCAGGTAAGTCCTGATATAGGCTCTTAACTGGAGACGGTCAGACTCAGAGCGACTAGTCCTCCACCTACTCTCTAGGCGTCTCCTCTGCCGCTTCATTCCCAAGCTCCTCCGAGAACCAAGGAGCTAAACGAGGTCTCCGGCAAGGGAGAGGCCGCAAGGGGACAACCCGGTCGGCGCTGCGAGGCCGCCTCTTGCCAGGCGGCCACCAAAGTCTCGGCCGGGCTGTGGACAAGGGAGGTGGGCAAAAACCCCAGGGCCGTCTGGAACCTCTCTGGGTCCATTAGGCCTGGGGCGGAACCAGCGTGTCGGCTCCTCATCCCAGCAGCGAGGAGCAGCATATTGGAAGACCAGCCTCAGGAGATAATGATCTGTCCATGATAGGGGTAGAATAACTGGAGATCCAACCCCCAGATCACTACACCACTGCCCCGAGATAAAAACCAGGTCGGCGTTCCCCCTCATGGGTGGGCCCCTGAATCACCTGGGTCAGGTCCATGGCTGTCATGGATGCCAAGAACTCCCGAGCCAATCCAGACGCCACCCCAAGGAGGGCAAGTTGAAGTCCCCAGAACAATAAGTCTGGGAAACTCCACCACCACTCCCGAGAGGGCATCCAGCAGCTCGGGAAGGGCCGTTGCAACGCAGCTGGGGACAGGTACGTCAGCAACAGGCCCAACCGACCACCCGGCCCAACCTCAGAAGGAGGGATTCGCAACCGCCAATCTGGGGACAGTGGCCTCCCTTGGAAACAGAGTCTCCCTGATAACAATCGCTACTCCTCCACCCCTACCCTGGGCACGTGGCGGTGCAACACCCGGAAACCTGGGGACAAAGATCACATAGATGCACGCCAGATCCGCCACCTCCTCCTCAATGAGTTCACGGAGGAGGGGAGCCTTATTGGCTACGGATCTGGCATTTACATACACCAGCCTAAGCCCAGGGACCACACCGCCCAAGACCCAGGGGAGCGGGTAGAGACCTGAGGGTCGGGCGCACCACCGCCGCAAACAGCGGGCGCTCCCAAAACGATATGACCCTCTGTCTCGTCCACCCCTGCCATAACCAATCGCCCTAGGGATTATCAGTCCCACCCTGCCTGATGCGGACCCGTGGCCCCTCACCCCGCCCCCGCCATGAGACCACCATCCGGCCTGGACAAACCAGACTCTGCCAAAAGGCAGAGCCCCCAACCTCCTCCCTAACCCATTAAAACAACGAATTAAAATTTTAAAAGTCGTCCCTTTCCGATTTAAAATTTGACCCCTTGGCTGCGTCATGCCACCTCTCGGGATCCCAGGATCCGTCATTAAGGAAAGCTGTCGATAACCCCACAGGCCAGCTCAAGGACAAGGGCAGTCCTGAAGGCCCGTAATTCTGCTAGCGAGTAAACCAACATAAATAATAGATCATAAAATTCATAATGGGTAGGTAGAGAGTGTCACGGCAAAGTGATAGATGGTGCACTGATGTCAAGAGTGCCTAGGTAGAGAGTAAACGGTCCAGGTATCAGTCCAAAAGTCCCACATCACAACAGGCCTCTCACACCTGTTGGACCAGAGTCACAATAGGTGGCACACCGCTCTCACCGGTGGTCGGGGTAAAATCGGCTGATGGCATGATGGTTCAACCCCTCTATTCTCTCACAATAGAGGGGATAGTCCTCCCATTGTCCTCTCACCACAATGGGATCCAGCCTGAAACCGTATCCTGAAGAAAAGGTTGAGGTAGATGAAAAGAACCATGGAGGCTGAAAAAGATGACACTACACCAACAAAGGTGCAAATGAGGGAGTTCAGGCAGTCTGAGGGCGGCCAAAAACAGACATAGTGGACGGGCCCAGAATAGAAAAATGGGCAGTCGAAGGAGGCAGAAAATAGACAGGAGAACCAGGAAGTATCCAAAATGGCGTAGCTGTTAAAAATCGCCAACAGCCAAGATCGCAGATGGAAAACCAGCCAACCATGGGGGTCTTGCCCATAACAGACTCCGACCCCACACCAGGCCAGAACCGACTCAGTCCAAATAACCACCTGGGTCCCCACCAGAGTCTTCTGAGCAGCTGGAATAAAGGGGCCACCCAGGGGACTGGGCCAACGAGAACACCCCTATATCGCCAGGGGGTCCTCGGACAGTCCAGAAGCCAGCAGTCCAGAAGCCAGCAGCAGCAGCAGCAGCAGCAGCAGCACCAAGGCACTACAACCAAGCTGCTGCCAATAGCGTAGCCTGGCCAGTATAGTCCCTGCAGACGAAGCCTCCCTGGAGCAACCACCTCCTCCGTTGGCCTCGAAGACTCCGCCGCCGCAGCAGTCTCCATCGCCAAAGCCATTTGACCACCTTGGCGACCACAACTGCTGCAGCCTCTCCAACCAACGAGGCCATCGCTGCAGTCGGGGCCTCCGCCCGGCAGCCGTCACCGCCGCTGCCTCCGCCGCCCCATCGCTGCAGCCGTCGCCTCCATTGTCCACCACAGCCTCTCCGGCAGCCTCTCCGGCAAAGGGAGCCCTCGCTGCGGTCAGGGCCTCCACCGAGACAGCCAGCAACGCCGCCTCCGCCGCCCCGATCGCCGCAGCCGTCACCTCCATCGACTTCAACGCCCCCGTCACCGAAAAGGAAGCTGCCGCCGCCAACAGCCTCACCGAGGCCTCCGCAGCCAGCAAAAAAGCTGCCGAGGCACTCCACGCCGTCCAGAGCCCCCCCAATAGAGCAGCCTCCATTTCACCGCCGGGCCGGCGCCGGGAACAAACCCCCGGCAACAAACACACCAGCGGCCTCAACCGAGCCCAAAAGAAGCTCGAATTCATGCCTGAGCTCTTCAGAAAGAAAAACTGAAGAGCTCGGCAGCAGCAGGAAAGTCTCTCACCGCCACAAGCCGTCTCAAACAACACTACCCGAAGAGGTCTCTCAGCAAGCAGCCATCATGCTGGGGCATGCGCACACCTACCTATATGTTTCATGGACTTTAGTTTAGGAAGAGGTTTCCCATTCACATCTTGCTAATTATCAAAGTTTTGGATTATGAGTACACAACATTTCAGCCACTAGGCTAGTATAGTATTATTGATGGTTTAACTGAATCAGGGAGGGATTACATTGTTCAAATTATAAAGACAAGGGATGACACCAAAAAGGTGTGAAGTATAGCTTCATTTTTCTTAAATGCCTTAAAGGATATTAGTGGGGTTACCATGGGGGCAGAACTAATTATCTCATCTGTAGGCACGTTGCCATGCAACCAGATAAATCCAAGAAAATGTAGTATTTTTGCTGAGGTTTTCCACACACCCCACTACATAAGCAATGCTTTGTATTACATTACATGTGTTTTCCCCACTTTAATTCGCTAAATAATTTTGTCACATCTTTTTTTTTCATAGCCCTGAAATATTTCAACTTCAAATTAATATGAATCTCTCCCTTCTACTCTCTAAGAAAGGATACATGCTTAACAGCTACTAATGGAGTAAAGCAGTTATTTGGAAGTCCTCAAAATTTGCTGGGGGGGGGGGTGGAAAATGAAGAAAATAAAAATAGGCTTTTTCTGGTCAATTCTACAGGTAAATATCCCAAAGTTGAATTTCAAATGTTTGAACTTGTATATTCCATATGAAGTACCTGCAAAAGTGATGGTATATATGACATTTTTATAGTAAAGCATTAATGTTCTTAAAATGTTTTAATTTTTCCATAGGCCAATAGAACTAAATGCATATATTCTTTTTATCCCTTGAAAATCAGGATATGAATTTTTAAAAAGAAAATAGGAGAAATTTTTAAAAATAATAACAAAACATTTATCATGAGTAGGAATCCTAAACTGTGTAATGAGCCTTACTGGAAGTATAATCTGTTGGATATATTCCAACTGAAAGGATATAAATATATTGCACTCCCCATAACTGTTAGAGAATTAATGAGGTGAGGGTTTTGTTTTTTTTTAGATTTAAAGAAATTCAAGAAATTGTAGAAATCCAGTGAAATATATCTTTTCACTTGATTCAACATGAAACTAAGTTTTTTTCCCCTTCCAGGAGTCTCTATAAAATTGCCATAGTTCCCAAATCTACCATGAAATTATAAATAATACTATTGGCTCATCTGGCACATTTTAGAAGGATAATCTGGTGAGATGTAGGAACTAAGCAGTTATAATAACAGAATGCTACTTCTTAATGGTCAAGATTGCTTCTCCTGCCTTGCTCAACAGCAGAATAGATGTCACAGACATGATGAGGCAGCTTCTTCAATTCAGGAGTTACGCACCTTACAGCAATATTGCTGTTTTCTTTTAGCTTCTGGTTCCTCCTTCATCAGCCACTTCCCATACAGGATACAATTCACTGTACTTAATATTAGCATGATATACTAGATCCAATACCAGGCTGTAGCAAACTACTCTCATCCCAAAATATTTATTTAAAGCTTACAAAAGAGACGGTTTTGATTGCAGAATAGCTTTCAAGGTATTGCCCTTTTACAAAATTATGCAACCATAACACTAAACTTCAGGAGGAAGCTATTGTTGCTATCCACTGAAAGGAATGTATACACCCGCAGACAGCCGTTCCTGTTTTAAGTGGCTCTAGAAATGCAGCCTAGGTTACTTGAAGAGTGAGCATTGTGCATTTCATCTTTACTTTTGGGCAAGAACCTGGACTATAAAATGTTGAGGAAAGGAGCACAAGAGGAGGAAAAAAAGTCTCTTATTTATGCAGTAGCTCTTTTGAATTGGGTTAATCTGGCTGTAATTATGCAATTATCCACAAATATTTAATGGGAGTTTTTTGCATTTCTAAATAATTAATTTTAACAATTGGCAGGGTGCTTTGATTAGTATTTTCACCATGCACCATGGCATATATTTGTCATCTTTCCTCTGATTAATTGTAAATTGGAATTTATTTAATGCAAAGTATTTTCCTGGCTTACTAGATTGTGGTGGGAGAATATATTTATCCAATCTGCAAAAAAACCCACCTTTACTTATTGCTGTAAACAAACTTCTGCTGCATTATAACAGTATTGTAATGTATGTCAATTCTCCTTTAATATTGGTTGTTTGAACAAGCAGCAAGGACATTCTTTTATATAAAATACCCTTTGTGGTGGCAAAGTTTTGACTTTTAGATGAAAACTAAACTAAACCAATAAAACACTAGTGCCCATTCAATAATGCATTTAATTTTATTGCTCCCAAATAAAACGAGGTACAGTTCAATCACTGTAAAAAAAATCAGGATGACATATAAATGCCTTATTCAGTTATTTCCATTTGGCTTTTCTCATTCCAAAGAACTATCAATATCATGGTGTTAAATGTATTCTATTAAACAAAGGTGTAATTAATGATCCCATCACAGTCTGTTCCTAGTGGCACGTAGTTGCCTGAAGACATTGTCATGTACTCAAGGTCAGAAGTCCAGGAAGGCTCTGATGAGGACCTTCAGTAGTATCTAAATTTAAGGAAAGTCCTCAGCATTCTTAATGCATTTTTGCCCATCATCTGAAAAATATTGCCCAGGTTTTTGCATATCTTCTGAAAATATCTAGCTGACAACTCAGGTTTTAGGTGCTTTTTAACTCCCCAGTTAGCGTCAAGTCAATAAAGGAATCACTAGATTCTTCTCCCTCCTTAAGCAGGTGTTGGAAGAACGATCTTTACACTGATTTCTTTTCCTCTGCCAGACACTTTCTCCAGTTGGTAGAAAATTCCAGGGATTAACCTGCAACTAAAATAGAGACAGGTTTTGCAGTCACAGGACAAGTATTAACATTGTGGGTATTATAGTTGGTTGCATAGTCGGCCTGATGTTTAGCCTGGATTTGGCATTTTTGTCCATCTATTGATTCCTTCCCCTGAGACAGGCAGATTTAATAATATTAAAGATTTCATTCCAAGCAAAACTGCCTTTTGCAATTGACTGATGGCGATTTTGTCAGTGCCAATGATGTTCCAATGGTGCTCCAAATACTTTAGATTTGCACCCAAGGCACCTATTGCTAATGCTTTGCTTTCATTCGCCACAATTGTTCTACTTCTATTTTGCAAGTTATTGTATTTGTGATTTTCACCCACCCTTTTGATGTCACTTACATAGGACATCTTGATTCCTTCAATTTTCATTATGTTCCACCTGTTGATGATAAGAGTGGTGCATTTGCCCAGTCCAAACTCATTGCAATATACTGGCTGTATATTTGGACAGTGTTGAGCAGTGATTCCATTTTAGATGTTGTTTTGCCATATAGCTTCAGACTGTCCTCATAAAGGAGGTGGGATAGTCTGGCACATGTTTTTGATGTTTGATATCCATAGCCGATTGTTCAGTTATTGTTGACAGAAGAATCAATTCAATTACAAACAGTAGTGATGATAGTGAGTCTCTTTGAAAGATCTCTCTCTTGATGTTAACCTCTCCTGGTCTATCCTCATTGATCAGCAACTGTATCTTCTATTGTGCCATTGATGCTTACCAAAACTTCTGCTATTTCTAGGCACTTGATTATCCAATCATGTGGCAGGGGTCAAATGCATACTTGTAATCAATTCAAGCTACATTCAAGTTGGTCTTCTTTCTGTTATAGTTCTTCAAAATCATCTTGTCAATTAGGAGTTGTTCCACTCTTAGAGCAGTTTCTAACTCTTTCTTCAAAGTTTTTTTTAAACTAGATGCTGCTGGATTTTATCAGCCACCACACCTGTTCTCAATTTGCAAGTTGTTTGGTAAGCAAGTAATTGGCCTGTAGCTGCCTGGGGCTGCCCCTTTTGCTGGATCTTTCATAATAGGGTAGGTTTTGCCAATGTTCACTTTTGTTTCCTTGCAGCATGTTAAACTGCTTAGCAATGAGTGGATGCAGACCAGTCAGACATTTCAACTAAAAACCATGCAATTCTTTATCACCTGGTACTGACCAATGCTTGGCCATCCTTGCCCTTTTCTCCAACAATTCTGCCATTATTACAAGTGCTTTCATTTTAGCACTCCCCCCCTCCAACTCCTCTATCCAATCTTCATTCTTGTTGCATTTCTTTGCATTTTCCCATGGCTGTGCTCCAAACTCTGCTGTTTTTTCTTTGTCAGATGTGCGCTGGTTCATTGCAATATCTTCATTGATGAATTGGTAGAAGTGTTTCTGATTCAGAAATTCTGCCTGTAGTGTGCAATTTGAACAAAGACATGACAATAAAACCACCAAATCACAAACGTTAGAGGCAATTCTTGTTTACCTTAATGAAGGCAGACTTTGTAGTCTCTGTTGCCATTGTTAAGTAAGGGCTATGTGGTTCATTAAGTGAGGATTTCATATGACTGTGACTTTTGACTTCCTGCCAGCTTCCCCACTGACTTGCTTGTGGGAAGTCAGCAGGGAAGATTGCAAATCACATAACCATGGGAAGCTACTATCCATAAATTTGAACAATCACTGAACATTAAACAGGGGCCAGCAGTCTCTCAAATAACCAGGTCTTGTGCCATGTAGGGCTTTATAAGTAATGACCAGCACCTTGAATCACATCCAGAAGCAAACTGGAATTCAGTGCATTTCAGAAAGCAGATGGGTTACATGGGCATGCCAAGGCATGACCATCACTGCCTATGCTGGTGTATTTTGGGTCAACTGAGGCTACCAAGTGGTCTTCAGGGGCAGCCCCATGTAGAAAACATTGCAGTAGTCAAGTTGCAAGTTGATGAGAGCATAATTGTCTGGCACCTGCTATCCCTATCATGGAAAGGATGCAAGTGGTACACCAGATGAATTTGTGCAGACACCTTCCCAGCCACAGGTGTCATCTGCTCTGTAAAATGAATATTTACATTCATTAAAGATCATAGTAGACATTGTAGCAACAGTGAAGAATCAGAATCTGAATTTTGGAGGCTTTCCTTATCTTGAAAGCATAAATGGAATTGTAACCTTATTTTTTATTTTTTTTGTATTCCTTATTTTTTATAGTCTCTTGTTTCCAATCATAGATAAAGTTGCTTTGGACAAACCCCACATGTAACTGACAATGCCACATGTGCACTGCCCTTGCATCATAAAAAAGACATTCTTAAACAAGTGTGTAAGAAGTATTATTTTCCTTCTCAATATTTTAACCATTCTGTACTACAGATCACACCATTCAGAATTCTATAATATTGTTGCCTACAAGCCTGGCTTGGCATAAAAGTGCATTGAATCTCCAGTGAATTTGCTCCTGTTCAGAAGTCAGTCATTTATTTTTGAAACCCACCTGTAAGGGCTGAAGAAAGGGGATGTGGCTGTTGTAGCAATTCTGGTTGCTTAACTGAGCACATCAAATCTTACAGAGCCCTCAAGTAAAGACCTGAGTCCTTCCTACTGTTCATGATCTATTGAGACATTTTTATTATGGAAGCTGCTGACAATTTTTTTTCTTTCTGAGCACATAACTGGTGCTTGCACTTCCAACATTTTTTTCTTCTAATTTTAATTGGACCTGCTAAGTACAAGCCCAGTGGGATCAGGGGCATGTGTGTTTGAGGGGATTATCTGGAAATTCCTCAGAGCAAGTGTTGACATCTCCTTTTGCTTGTAAGCATACGTGAGCAAAGCCTTTTTTTTCTTCCTCCAGTAATCTTTCTCTATTCTGCATGTTGATCTACAAAAAGGGCCCTGCTCCATGACACACGGGCTCTTCTTCCCCTGAATTAACGCTTGGTCTTGCTTCGCTCTCAGATCCCTGGGGGAGAAACTTGCTTTTGATTTATGTATAATTGCATTTAAATCTTGCCTTTTTCTCAAAGACCTCGAGGTAAAATAATGTGGGCTATCTTTTCTCATCTTATCCCCGCATCAACAATTTTGTGAGGCAGGCTGAACAGGAAGAAAATGACTGGCTCCAGATTGTGCATTGAACTCCATAGTTAAGTAGTGATTTGAAGCAGAGTCCACATTTAACATCTTGGTTACTAAACTTGTTCTCAGTTATGGTGAAAATTCGATGACAGAGAACCTCAGTATTTTGATTTGTATTTCCAGAACTTCTCAGTCAGTGACTGGAGGTCAAGGCCCATAGTTGTCCCTGTTATGTATGCCGGTTTAAAGTCATTGGTTTAGTTTGAACTGTTCTTGTAAAATGTAAGAAATGATTGGTTTAAAAAGTGTGGGAAAACCCTGCACTCTGATTGGCTGGCAACTGCGGCTGCTGGCTATAAGTAGCAGCTGCAGCCCAGCCAAAGTGGGTTCGTTCTGAGCTGTAGTCACTAATAAACAAAGAGCTTGAAGCACTCCGCGTCTGTCTCTTCATGCAAACTTAACACTGGCGACGAAGGTGGGATCTCCCTGAAGAAGAAGGCAACGCGGAACAGAAGGAGAGCGAGATGGCTGCGCTGAACACCCCCCCAGCCCCGTTCGATCCGATGGCAGAAGACTGGGAGACGTATGCAGATCGTTTCCAAATGTATCTGGAAGGAAACGATCTTGCTGACATTTCCGAGAAGCAGAAGAGGGCGGTCTTCCTCACGCACTGCGGTCCGGCAGTTTTCAAGAAGGCGAAGGCATTGGCGGGAGCTGCAGACGTGAAGGTAATGGAATGGCCTGACTTAGAAAAGTTGTTAAGAGCCCATTACACCCCACAAGTATCGTGCCTCATTAAGAGAGACGAGTTTTACCGTCAGGATCAAGGGGAAAGCGAAAACGAACGACTTCGCAAGTTTAAGAGACATTGGGGTGCATGCGAATTTAACAATTTAGAAGAGGCCATGCGCGTTCGATTTGTTCTGGGCCTTAAAGACAAGGTGCTTCAGAGCAAGTTATTACTAAAACCTAAGATCATGCTGAAGGAAGCAATAGAAGAGACCTCTTCAGCAGAAGCTACCAAGTCCTCAGCAGCGGCCATGAAGAAAATCAACAAGGCCACAAGCCATCCTGATGTGGAAAAGTCCACAACAACTCATTGTGAGCAAATAGATTCTGAGTCAGACTGTAGTGAGGTGGAGGAAGGAATTTATAGACTCAGAATGGAGCGGAAAAAGAAAGACCTGGGAAGAAAGAGGCAAGATTTCTACTGCAGAGGTTGTGGGGAAGCCACCCCGCACTGAATGCAAGTTCCTAGATACCATCTGCCTCCGTTGTGAAAAAAGAGGACACCTAGCAAGAGTCTGCAAATCATCCAGAACTCCACCCAACAGAAGGAAGTTTCCTGACAAAGAATTCAAGCCCAACACCCTCAGTGAGAAAATGGGGCAGCACAGAAGCAAAGGGAAGAATGAAACTCATCAGACAGTAACTATTGGTCATTCTTCTTCTATCAATAACAAAAAATTGCATGTCAAGGTACTAATTGAAGGAAGGCCTTGCCAAATGGAAGTGGACTCAGGCTCCTATTTATCTATGGTGTCATGGGACACTATTTACAGACTACTCCCAAACATTCAGAAAAAGCATTTCAAGAAGCAAGCACTGACTCTTAAAGACTACCAAGGGAACAAGATTCCAGTAATTGGAACAAGAGAATTCAATGTGAAGTTCAAAGGCCACACCAAATGCTTGCCCCTGACCATCGTGGACAAGAATCGCCCAAGCTTGCTGGGACTTGAGTGGTTCAATCCACTAGGCATCGAGGTGACTGGCATCAATCACGTGAGCAACACTGAATGGGAGGAGGCCTTGAAGTCTGAGTTTCCAGAGGTCTTCAGCGACGGATTGGGCAAGTATATAGGGACCCCTATCACTTTCAATCTAGATCCCAAGGTGCCACCAATTCGTTTAAAGCCCAGAAGGGTCCCATTTGCCTTAAAGGAAAAAATTGATGCACAATTAGATAAACTAATAGCTCAAGGAGTTTTAGAGCCCACTGACCACTCCAGGTGGGAGACACCCATAGTCACACCAGTCAAGACTGATGGGTCAGTGAGAATCTGTGGAGACTATAAGGGGACATTGAACCATGCGCTTCAACAGAGTGCATATCCAGTTCCAGTGGTGCATCATTTACTACATTCACTTGGCAGGGGTACAGTCTTTGCCAAATTGGATCTGGCCCAGGCATATCAACAATTAACAGTTGATGATGCCACTGCAGAAGCCCAAACCATTGTGACTCATAGAGGTGCTTTCAAATGTAAAAGATTACAGTTTGGAGTAAGCGTGGCACCAGGCATCTTTCAAAGCCTTATGGAAAGGATGCTCCAAGGACTGCCAGGGGCAGTACCTTACTTTGATGATGTGTTAATCTCTGCTGAAAATGACACTCAGTTACAAGAGAGACTCAGAGAAGTCCTTACCAGATTCAAAAAAGTGGGGTTAAAAGTCAAGGAAGAAAAATGCACTCTTAGAACTGACAAGGTTGAATTCTTGGGCTACATGATTGACAAGCATGGTATCCACCCCACAGATGCCAAGGTTCAGGCAATCAAAGAAGCCCCTAGACCAAAATGTAAAACAGATTTGCAAGCCTTCCTTGGACTCATTAACTTTTATCACATGTTCCTACCTCAGAAGGCAACCATTGCAGAACCACTGCACAGATTATTAGACAAAAAGTCTGCGTGGGTCTGGAGCAGAAAAGAACAATCTGCATTTAACAATATTAAAAGACTAATCACGTCTGATGCTGTACTGATACAGTTCTCTGAGAATTTGCCTGTTGTACTGACTTGTGATGCATCCTCTTTTGGGGTGGGGATTTTTTTTGAGCCACAGGCTTCCCAGCGGGAGGGAAGCTCCTATTGCATTTTACTCTCGCACCTTGACCAAAGCAGAGAGGAACTACAGCCAACTGGACAAGGAAGCCTTGGCAATTGTTGCAGCTGTTAAGAAATTCCATGAGTATTTATATGGGAGAATATTTACCATTGTCACAGATCACAAACCTCTGTTAGGCATTGTGGCAGGAGACAAACCTACGCCCACTATCCTGTCATCAAGAATGCTGAGGTGGACTGAATTTCTTACTGCTTATTCATACAAACTCATCCACAGGCCTGGCAAAGACATTGGGCATGCAGATGCTTTGAGTCGCTGCCCACTTCCTTCTCACACTGAGGACTTTGCTCCTGAGACTTACACCTTTTCCTAGAAACTGTTGCCAAGCTTCCAGTACACACTGCTGAAATTGCCAGAGAGACTGCCAAAGACACTTTATTGGCTCCTATTATAGGCTGGATTAAGAAAGGTTGGCCTCTTCAAGATCTACCTCAACTTGCCCAACCTTTTAAATCCAGGCAAACTGAATTATCTGTATTAAGAGGATATATTTTGTGGGGTAACAGGGTGGTTATTCCCGCAAAACTGCAAAAAGAGGTTTTGGAAATGTTACATGAGGGTCATCCAGGTATTGTTAGAATGAAGGGATTGGCCAGGAGTTATGTATGGTGGCCAGGTATTGACAAAATGGTTGAAAATTGGGTTGCATCTTGTCCCAACTGTCAGGTAGTCAGGCCTGCACCACCTCTCGCCCCCACACAGGAATGGGAATGTCCTAGGGGCCCATGGTCCAGGATTCACATTGATTTTGCTGGCCCTACCAGAGGGCACACTTTCCTTATTAAAGTTGATGCATATTCCAAATGGCTAGAGGTTATCCCTATGGCATCCACCACAACTGAAGCTGTCATCAAACAGCTTAAAAGCTTTTTTTAACTCACGGGTTACCTGATGTGCTTGTTTCTGACAATGGCCCTCAATTTACATCCAAACTTTTTGAATCATATCTAGCACAACTGGGTATCAGACATGCCCTGACAGCCCCTGGGCATCCTTCGGCTAACGGCCAGGCTGAACGTATGGTACGTTTTACCAAGGAAAAACTTCAGCAATTGGGTCCTGGGGATATCACTGAGAGAGTTGAAAAACTTCTCAGTGTTCAGCATATCACTCCCAACCCCTCAACTAATTTGTCCCCAGCTGAATTGTTGATGGGTAGGAAACTCAGGTCTCCCTTTGATCGCCTTCATCCCACTTACGCACCCAATGCACCACTAGATTCCACTAGCAAAATTCGCACATTCACTGTGGGTGATCCTGTTTATGCTAAGAACTTTATGGGTGAACCATTATGGATTCCTGCTGAGATAACCCAAATCACAGGCCCCAGGTCTTACAGGGTACAAACGGAGGATGGTGTCCTCTGGAGCAGGCACATTGATCAGTTAAGATCCAGATTGCCTCAGGAGCATCGCTTTTGTTCCTCTCTGGTTCCCATATCTACTGCGTCTTCTAGGGGAGGAAGAGGAGGATCATGAGTGTAATGAACAAGCAAGAATCAACCCCATGTGTAACGAGCTAACACGACAGGAACCATCCCAAAACCTGTCACAATACCAACAACCATTTTCACAAATGGAAGATTGCACATCATTACCTGATTTAGGTGCTGACATTGGGTTGGAGATGGATGGGGAGGAGAGACCAGGTTGTAGTAACCAAACAGGTTCTACCATTACTACAAGTCCTAGTAAGGAAGTGTCAGCAGACACATTTCCTCCCTCACAAGGTGAGAACCTTAAAACATCTGCACCACGTAGGTCTCAACGTACACGTAAGAGCCTCACCTATTTAAAATAATACATTAGATAGGCTGGGGTTTGAGTATGGACTGAACCTAGTGGGGAGGGGTGTTATGTATGCAGGTTTAAAGTCATTGGTTTAGTTTGAACTATTCTTGTAAAATGTAAGAAATGATTGGTTTAAAAAGTGCGGGAAAACCCTGCACTCTGATTGGCTGGCAACTGCAGTTGCTGACTATAAGTAGCAGCTGCAGCCCAGCCAAAGTGGGTTCGTTCTGAGCTGTAGTCACTAATAAACAAAGAGCTTGAAGCACTCCGTGTCTGTCTCTTCATGCAAACTTAACAGTCCCCATCTCTGCAGAAACCTCTTTTCCGTTTGCTATGGCCCATCAGTTGCAATGTGGATTGTCACAAAATTTTGGCAAAAGATGAACTACAAAATGATAACCCACTTGCAACCAACGTCACTTAAATAATATCCTGCCTGCACAATGCTCTCTCTTCATATCTGGACATAACCTACCCAAAGTCACCTAGGTTGATTCCATGGCTGAAGATAGGCTAGAACCTAGGTTCTCCTGCTTTCATCCTAGCCCAACAAACCATTCCAGGAGATTGGGGCTAGTTACCTGAAAGAGTTAGTTAGAAGAAGGAAAAAGAAGGAAAAAGAGCTGAGCAATATTGCAATAGCTGTAAGGTAGAAAGGACAAAAACAAATGAATATATTTTTTTCATGGCACTTACTGGTTCCCTCCTAGGAATTCCAGCTGCACTGCTTTGTCAGGAACTTTGAATGTTTCTCTGCATGTGTGCATATATGATTTAGTACACCCCACCATGTAAGAAAGGATCACCCTTCAAAATAAGCCACCCTCTCCAATCTGCCCATGTAGCTCAGTTCACAAATGCAGAGAAACCAGCAAACATGAAATAGAGAACAATACAGGACTAAAAGTCACCTAGTTTCTGAAACTGCTGTTCAGTAGCCACTAGAAAGTATGCCTCCTCATTTCTATGGGAATCAGGGAAGAAATGGTCTCCTGCTATTTTCTCCCCAGACAAACAAAGCCTGAAATTATTTTCCAAAATCCAAGTTCCTCCCACAAACCACAGACACACTGGCATCCTCAGCTTCAGTAAAATCGCCATATCATGGCCATTAATGTGGAAGCTAAAAGCAGGACAAGGAAGAACCAGATTCAAATTCCTATTCATCCACAAACTCACATAGGGCTAACAATTGCTTTTCAGCCTAATGTACAGGGCAGTAATGACAAGAAAGTTGCTGTGAAATTTTCAAATATTGCAAATCAAACTATAACATAAGTGGTGGAATTCAAAAATTTTTTATTACCAGTTCTGTGGGCGTGGCAGGGGAAGGATACTGTAAAATCTCCAGTCATAGGTGGTATTTGCCGGTTCTCCAAACTACTCAAAATTTCCACTACCGGTTCTCTAGAACTGGTCAGAACCTGCTGAATACCACCTCTGTATAACATGCAAAAATGAATAATATCTGGAGACAGGCTATTGATGTATTGGCAAACTGTGGTTTCTTTTTGGTATTTTTCCAGCTGTCTTATTGTTTGACAGATTACACAAAATTCCATTGTTACATTCATATCTGTTGGAAGAATTTCCAATGTGCTGTGTGCTTTTCACTATTTGTATTTGAAAAGACAAATGAACCAATGGCAGCGCAGATAGATCTGCAAAGTACTGATTTTGATAACCACGCCCCCTTTTGATACAAGGTTATAAAAGGGGACAACCAACTGCCATTTACCCCAGTCTCAACACAGAAGTCTCCAGAAGTCTCATTACAGCTGCATAGGCAGCCTGTCACAGCTAAGAAGTCCCTCAAGAAGTCCCAACAAGACAGAGACAGCTCTGAGGATTTGTTTGTCTGCTGTCCTAAGGAAACTGTGCTGCATAGGCAGACAGTTTCAAGAAGAAAGAAAATCAATCTCAAGCTGCAAGCAAAGGTAATCCTAGGCAAGAGACTATTGTAAGACTCTTCTACTTCATTCCTCTGAGGAGAAAGGGACATTGAGACTCCAACTGTATAGACAGTTGTAAAACTAAAAGACTTGAGAATCTAAAGAGAAGAGAGGACACCTGAGTTGTTCATTCTGAATGTTTATTTGTTTGATCTGCTCGTTACAATAAGTAAGTCTTTGATTTGAAACCATCTGGGCTCAATCTTCTTTAAATAATTTTAGTTATAGACAAAGGGTTTACGGTCCATCACATTAATTAGTCACAGGATTAATTAATATTAATAGTTTTCATCAACAATATCAGTTTTTAAAAAATGTTTCATACCTTCCTTTGAACACAGACATAAAGGTAATATATTATTGGATTCCAAATCCCACAATATGATTTGTCCTCTGTATGTACAATACAGTGGTGCTATTCTACCGGTTCAGCCCAATTCTGGTGTACTGGTAGTGCCAAAGATCAGCTGAGACCGAACTGGTTCTCTCTGAGGAGCTGCTGTTGGCCCCATCCACCTGCCTTGGGCTCCCATACTGACCTTTGTTTCTTGCTTTTGAAGCGCAGCTGCTTTGCGCAGCACAGCTGATTGCCATGTGCCAGCTGTTGAAGCTACAGGGAGAGTGCAGGATTGCAGGAGGTGAGTAGGAAAGCCTTTGTGCGTGTGCAAAGTGTGCATTTGGTGCATGTGCACAAAGCGCGCCCACCAAGCCACACCCACCAAACCGATGGTAAACCTCTTTGAAACCCACCACCGATACAGTATATATATATACTTGTATAAATATAGTTAAAGATATTCCATGATTATTTCTGCTACAATGTATTTGATGTTGATGCCTTTCCCCCCAAAGCTTGAATTGAAAAGAAGATAGGAAGGAAGATAGGAAGGAAGGAAGATAGGAAGGGAAGGGCAGAAGAAAGGAGGGAGGGAGGGAATTGAATCAGCTCCATCACAGAATAAATTCTTTGGTGTGGTGATGGCTGGTTAAGCCTGTTTTCCACTAGCAGTTTTAAAACTAGGAAGATTTAGCTCAGAAAGCTAATTTCCTCCATTTAAATTATGAAAGTGCATTTTGCAGGTACACACACATATATCAAACGGGGGCATGCTCTCATACCAGAGAACTGACCACACACTTATTAATCAAATATTTTTTAAAAAGTAATAATCTATCTATTCTATCAAAAGGATGGATGGATGGAAGGAAGGATGGATGGATGGAAAAAAAGAAGGAAGGGAGGAAGGGGGGATGGAAGATAAAAAATACTAAAGCAGCTTCACAATGCAGAAATTACTTTTTTCACCCATGCATAATTAATGGAAAGAAATGACTTTCACAAGCTGTGATACAACCATTATCTTTTCATGGCTTTAAAAAAAGATTTCATTAAATCATAGATGAAAGATCTTTCATTGCCTTTTAGGTAGGAGAACTAAACAGAATTCCATCCTCTTAGTACAAATGCAATATTCTCCCCAAAACCTAAGCAAGGAGTACAAAAATCCTACTTATGAATTTCTTGACTAGACTTTTGTAATATGTTATATTTCAAATGTGTTTGGCTTATATTCTTATTCTTATATTTCCTAGTAGAACAGTAGTTTTATCCTCTGTGCACAGATGATTATGATATCCCCAACCTCATTAAATTACGGATCAGATCATTCCTAATTATTATACAATATTCCACATTTGGATGTACTTACAAAAGTTTTATCAGATTTCATTTCCATAAGGAACAATAAATAACTAGCATCTGCTATTTCTGCCCTAGACATCCAAGCCGTACATTTACAGAACTCAAACATAGCTGTGTTTTGTCTTT
Source organism: Naja naja (assembly GCA_009733165.1). Classification (NCBI taxonomy): domain Eukaryota; kingdom Metazoa; phylum Chordata; class Lepidosauria; order Squamata; family Elapidae; genus Naja; species Naja naja. The sequence continues at coordinate 26,031,642 of CM019151.1, forward strand.
GTTTGCATAAAGTTATGTGGCATTTCCAGATGGATAGTTTCTAGAGCTCCTAATCACAAGATCTCAAATGGCTAGTCCATATTTCTATCCTTAAAAGGTGTCTGAAAAAAATGATAGGGCAGCACAGGAGATTATAGAGGCAATGCAATTTCATCTGCATTTCCTATGAAATTCTGCACTAGACAAAACAATCTCATCTAGAATCTCTCTCCTCTATCTCGTTTTTTGAAAGAAGGAAGGACGACCTGTTCTCTTCTCTGAATGTTTTACTGTCCGGTAATGGTCCTGTATCAAGAAGCAATTCTCTAACCATTTAGTTTCCATGGGAACACACTGCCTGTTGTTTATCTAACAGAAAGCTGCAGAACCAAACATGTTTGATCAGCAGTGTCTAGCTAGGCACTTGTAGAATATATATAAGGCTTTATATTACAATCTTACAGTATTGTTGTAACTGCATTTGCAAAGTGAGTTGTGCTCATTTTGAGCATTTCCAGGGGAAAAACAAGAAATAAGTTTATTGAGTAATTAAGCTTATCGGACCTGCCAGGCCCTTAAAACAATCCTCTTATGTTTATTTTTAGCTTTGACAATGAACAATTGTTTTATCACTCTCTTGCACTACTAATGGCTTGCTGTGAACCAGCTAGTTTTACTCTCGAAGAGTGCCACTTGTTCTTTGCCATGCTACTAGTAAATAGTAAATGAAGCCCTCAATATTTAGAACAGTGTTAAGAGCACGGTGGCTGGGGAATTCTGGGAGTTGAAGTCCACATGTCTTAAATAGCAATAGCACTTAAACTTATATACCATTTCACAATGCTTTACAGCACTCTCTAAGCAGTTTACAGAGTCAGTGAATTGCCCCCAGAAATCTGGGTCCTTGTTTGACAGATCGCAGAAGGATGGAAGGCTGAGTCAACCTTGAGCTGGTGGGTATCGAACTGCTGAACTGGTAGCAGAATTAGCCTGCAATACTGCATTCTGACAACTGCACCACCACGGATCTTAAGTTGCCAACATTGAGAAATGCTTGTTTAGAACAAAGACTTCCATGATTTAATGGTATAAATGCATTAGCTACTTTTAAGAGCTTTGAAATATATCCATCATGATGAAGAGCTTTGGCTTCTAACCTATCAAGCAGCAATTCTTATTCAGTTTCTCTGGAAGCTTTGTTTTCTTATTTTAAAATGGTATTTTATTTTTCTACTATTTTGTTATTAGTAAAATTAATTCTTCTTCATTCTAAACTGGCTCTGGAGATGCACAAAAAAATGAAATAAAACATAGCCCACACAGTAATGATGCTATCCACCAGGGCCAAAGTAACATGTTCCCAAGCCCCCTTCCCCCCAAGCTTTATTAAGTAACTAAATTTTTATAGGCATGCAGACATTTACCAGATTTTACTAGAAGATAACAGGATGAACGTGTGAGACCAAATAGCTCCACAAAAGAGGATTCAGTACTGAGAAGACTTGATTACAGACTCTCTGAAGATCTGTAGTGGAAGGAGCCTCACTGGATGAGCCGGTTCATTTAGAAAGAATCATCTTGGAGATATCAATGTCCATATCATGTAAGATCTGAAAACTGATAACTGGACCTTTTACTTCATTATCTGTCAGACTGTGGGCAGGAGGATGTAAACTTGGATTTCCTCAGCATATTTGTGAAACCTCAACTTATGTAAACAAATAACTTTACTCAACTGCTTCATGCAGAAATTGAATACTGCATGTGATAGAATGGCTTGTGAAGAGCACTATCAAGAAATTCCTGATTATATAATACACATCTGTTTCACAAATTGGCCATGAGTGAAATCTCTAGAGAACTTTGTAGCATACATTAATTATTTGAGGAGTGGTAGTTCTTTCCAATGTCAGAAAGTATTTTGTTACCCAATGATATTCATCAACACTGAATAGGATAGAACTGACTTGAGTTTGTGGTGCTCCCTGGGTGTATGAGAGCATTACCATTCCATCATCATTAACAGACTTGGAAGGGACCTTGTAGGTCATCTAGTCCAACCCCCTGCCCAAGCCCGAGACCCTACTACACCATTTCTGACAAATGACAGTCCAATCTCTTCTTGAAAGCCTTCAGTGATGAAGCTCCTGCAACTTCCGAAGGCAAGCTGTTCCATTGGTTGATCTCACTGTCAGAAAATTTCTCCTTATTTCTAGATTGAATCTCTCCCTGATCAGCTTCCACCCATTATTCCTTGTCTGGTCTTCAGGTGCTTTGGAAAATAGTTTGACCCCTTTCTCTCTGTGGCAGCTCCTCAAATATTGGAAGACTACTATCCTGTCTTCCCCAGTCCTTCTCTTCATTAGACTAGCCATACCCAGTTCCTGCAACCATTCCCTAATCATCTTGGTTGCTCTTCTCTGCACTTTTTCTAGAGTCTCAACATCTTTTTTATAGTGTGGTGACCAAAACTGGATGTTAAGACTCCTGTGTTCAGGGGTTTCCTTCCAAACCTTGGATTGTATAACCCCCTCCTCATTTCTTAAATCTGCCCTAATTTGAAAGCCCCTTGTAGCCTAGTAAAACATTAGTTCTAATGTATATACCAGATAACAAATTGGCTTCCATACTTTTCATTAGCTGATTTGGTAGGGTTAGGGTTAGGGTTAGGGTTAGGTTAGGGTTCCAGGTAAGTGTGCAGAAGAGATATCCATCCAACAGACAGCTTTATATCAATCTCTTCAGCAGATCATCTGGAAACAGCCAATCATCTTCTGACAACTATTGATTAAAATTTCTGTCACTTTAGGTTATATATGAGATTGTTGTGGTCAATATTTGAAGGCATACAATGATACCATTGTGAATAAAACATAAGTAACTGTAAATTCTGGACAGCCTTTTTGAGTCTCTGCAATGTTATAGAACTTCTGTAGGGCTTGAAAATTGAGCAAATTAATTAAAATCTGCTCCATGGAAAATTCTGGAAGATAGTTTAAAAGCCCGTTCCATGGAGTTACAGGATTGACAGTTTTTCACTCAAGTTTTTCTCATCATACCTCTTGGGGAGATTTATTATCTGGTACATCTTGTCACCATCCATTGGTTATTGAGTCACACAAAAAGTACCTTTGTCATTTCCCCACACAGTAACCTGCTGAGGAGTTTTACTTTATTTTCCTCATGAAAAAAAAGGAATAATAAATAGGAAAGGGTAAGACACAGGATGACTGTTGTTTTTTGAATTTTCCAATAGCTAGAAAATAAGATCGGCTTGACATGAACATAGAAAGATGCTGATGACAGAAGGGTGTTAAAAAAACTCAAGATAGCAGTCACAATTACACAATTAAGCTCCACCCCTTTTAATATGCATTGCACATGCAACACAAGTAAGAAATGATTAGGACCTCAATCATACCAACACAACCATTATCTTGATTTTTTTAAACTCCCTCTATGGTTGCCCCATAGTGTAGAGGTGAGCGGCTATGTAGATGTGCCATAAACATGACAATTCCAATTGTAAAAAAATGCCAATATACATGCAGAACAAGTATGTAAAGTAAAATTCACAACCTTTGTATGCATTTTGAACAATCTTGGTTGGGTAAATTTAAAAAATGATGTTTAAAATACAGGAGTTTAGAATAACTGCCTTAAGTACTGTTTTTTTAAAACTGAAACTATGCATTCACTATACTTTTTCTTTTGAAAATATTCTAATTTAAAACTGGGATTCATATGCACTTGGTGTCTTAGATAAAGCAGTTTGAAAAAATATTGGTAAAAATTATGACTCATATTTCTGTTTCTAATTTGCATGTTAGAAAAAACAGTATTAAAGGTCTCACTATAATAAAATAGAGATATGTTATGTCTGCTCCATTTCCCTTATCCACTAAGCCTTTCATCCTTTCAAAAAACAAAAATTAAGTTGATTTGGTTGATAAGTTTTTCACAAACAAGAGTTGACTGCTTTTTATCATCTAATTATCTCTGCAAATGAGAAGATTTTTTAATCATTACCACAATTTACCACCTCCAATATTAATCTTAAAACTAACCTTCTATAACAATTTGACTTTCCTATTTAATATTTCTTTCATCTTTATTCCAACAAATATTTGCTGAATCACATGTGCTGACTTCGAATAGCATTTTTAGTTATGACACATATTTATTATACATAAAAATTCCTTGATGTATACATACCATAATTTCCTTGACTTGAGGAAAAGATCTTCTGATAAACCATGGCTTAATATAGCTGTGATGACCCAGGGTGGGATACAAAACAAACACAGTCACAGAAAACAAGTGAAGCCCCTTTTATTCCTTCACTTTGCTTCCAAGCTCCGAATATCTTTGACAGAAGACAAACAAACTCCCACATGATCAGTTACATGAAGAAGGAAAAAAGCAACACAAACCAGGCAAGATAACGGCTGGAGGATGCCCACAGATAACACACACTGGGAAGGATGCCAAACTCAGAGAGGAACTATAAACTAGAGATATTTACATGCTTTATTTCCAGCGTTCACCAGTACGCAGGTCCATATTCTTATTCAGTTGTCACAGCTGCAGCCCATAAAGAGGATCAAGGCCCTCTCCTCCCAAGCAGACCATGTCTCTTCCGTATCCTCTCCTCCCTGCGTGCCCTAGGATGGATAGGGGATGGGCCTGGGTCCTCCTCTGACTGCTCAGCCAGCCTCTGCCCTTCCCCAGCCTCCTCCACAACCTCTGGAGCCACACTTCCACTCCCTGTCAGCTGTTCCTCCTCTCCCTCAGAGTCAGTCTCCACCAGGGGCATGACAGTAGCTGTCTTGATGTCTTCAAAGTTATATCTGAAACATAAAGATCAGATACATGTTCTACCAACATTCACAACATTTTATAGCAATAGCTATAGCACTTAGTCTTATATACTACCCCAAAATGCTTTACAGCACTCTCTGGGTAGTTTACAATGTCAGCATATTGCCCCAAATAATCTAGTCCTCATTTTATTGACATCAAAAGGATGGAAGCCTGAGCCAACCATGAGCCTGTTAGGATCTCCAGACTGTGGGCTGAGTAAGCCTGCAATACAGCAATCTAACCACTGTGCCACCACAGTTTCTAAGTCTGTGATGGTGAACCTATGGCACACATGCCAGAGGTGGCATGCAGAGTCCTTTCAGTAGGCACGCATGGCGTCACCAGCTGCTCTTCTGGTTTCTGGCATGCCAGCTGGTCTCAAAAAACAGGCTGATTTACACAGCATTTTCCGGGAATTTTTGGGGCCTTTTTCAGACTGTTTTTGGCCTGTTTTCAGGGCCATTTTCAGGCCATTTGGAGGCATATTCAGGCTGTTTTTGGCCTGAAAAACAGCCTGAAAGTGGCCTGGAAAATGGCCTGGAAATAGCCCAAAAATGGCCTGAAAATGGCTCAAAAATGGTCCCCCAAACAGCCAAAAAAGAAGACTGTTTTTCAGGCCATTTTCAGACCAAAAATGTTAAGTTTGCATGAAGAGTCAGACGCGAAGAGCTTCAGTGAAGAGTTTATTAAGTGACTACAGCTCGAATGGACCCGACTTGGCTGGGCTATGGCTGCTTTTTATAGCCAGCAGCCATAGTTGCCAGCCAATCGGAGTGCAGGGTTTTCCCGCACTATTTAAACCAATCCTATTTGACATTTTACAAGAACAATTCAAACTAAACCAATGACATTCAAACCTACATACATAACACCCCTCCCCACTAGGTTCAGTCCATACCAAACCCCAACCTATCTAATGTATTCTTTTAAATAGGTGGGGCTCTTGTGTGTACGTTGAGACCTTCGTGGTTCAGAAGTTTTAACATTCTCACCCAGTGAGAGAGGAAATGTGTCTGCTGACATTTCCCCACTGGGACTTCCTGTGAAAGAAGACCCTGTTTGATTGTTAGAATCTGGTCTCTCCTCCCAACCCATCTCCAGCCCAATGTCAGCACCCAAGTCAGGTAGTGATGTACAATCTTCCACTTCTAAGGATGGATTTTGGCATTGTGACAGGTTTTGGAATGGTTCCTGTCGTAATGGCTCGTTACACCTGGGGTTGATTCTTGCTTGCTGATTTTCCTCCTGTTCCTCCCCTTCCCCCTAGAATTGACATCAGGTGAGGGAACTAGAGAGGAACAAGTGTGATGTTCCTGAGAGAACCTGGATCTAAGTTGATCAATGTGCCTGCTCCAGAGGAGTCCATCCTCTGTTTGTACCCTGTAAGAACGAGGGCCTGTGATCTGAGTTATCTCAGCAGGAATCCACAAAGGTTCACCTATAAGGTTCTTAGCATAAACAGAATCACCCACACTGAATGTGCGAACTTTGGAAGTGGAATCTAGTGGAGCGTTGGGTGCGTAAGTGGGATGAAGGCGGTCAAGGGAAGACCTAAGTTTCCTACCCATCAACAACTCTGCTGGGGATAAGTTATTAGATGGGTTAGGAGTGATGTGCTGAACACTAAGAAGTTTTTCAACTTTCTCAGTGATGTCCCCAGGACCCAGTTGCTGAAGCTTCTCCTTGGTAAAACGTACCATGCGTTCAGCCTGGCCGTTAGCTGAAGGGTGCCCAGGGGCAGTGAGGGCATGTCTGATACCCTGTTGTGCTAAATAGGATTCAAAAAGGTTGGATGTAAATTGAGGGCCATTGTCAGAGACAAGAACATCAGGTAACCCGTGGGTTACAAAAAGTTTTTTGAGCTGTTTGATGACAGCATCAGTTGTGGTGGATGCCATGGGGATTACCTCTAGCCATTTGGAATATTTATTTTATTTATTTATTTATTAATGGGACTTATATGCCGACCCATCTCGAAGACTCGGGGCTTATAAACAACAACAAGAATAAATAATTTAAAAACAGATTAAATGCCCCATTACAATTACAAGTACACCCATAAAAATATCCTTTAAAACTATCCCATAAAAGCCATCCCGTCCCAGAAAATCACAACCCGGAATATGCATCTACTATAATAAGAAAGGTGTGCCCTCTGGTAGGGCCTGTGAAATCAATGTGAATCCTGGACCACGGGCCCTAGGACATTCCCATTCCTGTATGGGGGCAAGAGGTGGTGCAGGCCTGACTACCTGACAGTTGGGACAAGATGCAACCCAGTTTTCAGCCATTTTGTCAATACCTGGCCACCATACATAACTCCTGGCCAATCCCTTCATCCTTACAATACCAGGATGACCCTCATGTAACATTTCCAAAACCTCTCTTTGCAGTTTTGCAGGAATAACCACCCTGTTACCCCACAAAATACATCCTCTTAATATAGATAATTCAGTTTGCCTGGACTTAAAAGGTTGGGCAAGGTGAGGTAGATCTTGAAGAGGCCAACCTTTCTTAATCCAGCCTATAACAGGAGCCAACACAGTGTCTTTGGCAGTCTCTCTGGCAATTTCAGCAGCATGAACTGGAAGCTTGGCAACAGTTTCTAGGAAAAGGTGTGTGTTTCAGGTTCAAAGTCCTCCTTGTGGCAAGGAAGTGGGCAACGACTCAGTGCATCAGCATGTCCAATGTCCTTGCCAGGCTTGTGGATAAGTTTGTATGAATAAGCAGCAAGAAATTCAGTCCACCTCAGCATTCTTGGTGACAGGATAGTAGGTGTAGGCTTGTCTCCTGCCACAATGCCTAACAAAGGTTTGTGATCTGTAACAATGGTAAATGTTCTCCCATACAGATATTCATGAAATTTCTTAACAGCTGCAACAATTGCCAATGCCTCCTTGTCCAATTGGCTGTAATTCCTCTCTGCTTTGGTCAAAGTGCGAGAGTAAAATGCAATAGGGGCTTCTCTCCCACTGGGAAGCCTGTGGCTCAACCCCCCCCACTCCAAAAGGGGATGCATCACAAGTCAGTACAACAGGCAAATTCTCAGAGAACTGTATCAGTACAGCATCAGACGTGATTAGTCTTTTAATACTGTTAAATGCTGATTGTTCCTTCCTGCCCCAGACCCAAACAGACTTTTTATCAAGTAATCTGTGCAATGGTTCAGCAATGGTTGCCTTCTGAGGTAGGAACATGTGATAAAAGTTAATGAGTCCAAGGAAAGCTTGCAAATCTGTTTTGCATTTAGGTCTAGGGGCTTCTTTGATTGCTTTAACCTTGGCATCTGTAGGGTGGATGCCATGCTTGTCAATCATGTAGCCCAGGAACTCAACCTTGTCAGTTTTAAGAGTGCATTTTTCTTCCTTGACTTTTAACCCCGCTTTCCTGAATCTGGTAAGGACTTCTCTGAGTCTTTCTTGTAACTGAGTGTCATTTTCAGCAGAGATTAACACATCATCAAAGTAAGGCACTACCCTGGCAGTCCTTGGAGCATTCTTTCCATAAGGCTTTGAAAGATGCCTGGTGCCACGCTTACTCCAAATTGTAACCTTTTACATTTGAAAGCACCTCTATGAGTCACAATGGTTTGGGCCTCTGCAGTGGCATCATCAACTGTTAGTTGTTGATATGCCTGGGCCAGATCCAATTTGGCAAAGACTGTACCCCTGCCAAGTGAATGTAACAGATGATGCACCACTGGAACTGGATATGCTCTGCTGCAGCACATGGTTCAGTGTCCCCTTATAGTCTCCACAGATTCTTACTGACCCATCAGTCTTGACTGGTGTGACTATGGGTGTCTCCCATCTGGAGTGGTCAGTGGGCTCTAAAACCCCTTGAGCTATTAATTTGTCTAATTGTGCATCAATTTTTCCTTTAAAGCAAATGGGACCCTTCTGGGCTTTAAACGAATTGGGGGCACCTTGGGATCTAGGTTGAAAGTGATAGGGGTCCCCATATACTTGCCCAATCCGCTGAAGACCTCTGGAAACTCAGACTTCAAGGCCTCCTCCCATTCAGAGTTGCTCACGTGATTGATGCCAGTCACCTCGATGCCTAGTGGATTGAACCACTCAAGTCCCAGCAAGCTTGGGCGATCCTTGTCCACGATGGTCAGGGGCAAACGTTTGGTGTGGCCTTTAAACTTCACGTTGAATTCTCTTGTTCCAACTACTGGAATCTTGTTCCCTTGGTAGTCTTTAAGAGTCAGTGCTTGCTTCTGGAAATGTTTCTTCTGAATGTTGGGAAGTAGCCTGTGAATAGTGTCCCATGACACCATAGATAAATAGGAGCCTGAGTCCACTTCCATTTGGCAAGGCCTTCCTTCAATGAATACCTTCACATGTACTTTTCTGCTTCTCAAGGGTGAAGAATGACCAATGGTGACTGTTTGATGAGTTTCATTCTTCCCATTTGCTTCTGAGTTGTGCCCCATTTTCTCACTGAAGTTGTTGGGCTTGAATTCTTTCTCAGGAAATTTCTTCCTACTAGGTGGAGTTCTGGATGATTTGCAGACTCTTGCTAGGTGACCTCTTTTCTCACAATGTAGACAGATGGTGTCTAAAACTTGCATTCAGTGCGGGGTGCCCCCCCACAGCCTCTGCAATAAAATTCTTGCCTCTTTCTTCCAAGGTCTTTCCTTTTCTTCTCCATTCTGAGTCTATAAATTCCTTCCTCCACCTCACTACAGTCTGAATCAGAATCTATTTGCTCGCAATGGGTTGTTGTGGACTTTTCCACATCAGAATGGCTTGAGGCCTTGTTAATTTTCTTCATGGCTGCTGCTGAGGACTTGGTTGCTTCCGCTGAAACAGCTTCCTCTATGGCCTCCTTAAACGTGATCTTAGGTTTCATTAGTAATTTGCTCTGTAAGACCTTATCTTTAAGGCCTAGAACAAACCGATCATGCATGGCCTCTTCTAAGTTGGTAAACTCACAAGCACCCCAATGTCCCTTAAACTTGCCACGAAGGCGTTAACATTTTCGCTTCCCCTTGATCCCGATGATAAAATTCGTGTCTCTTAATGAGGCACGATACTTGTGGGGCGTAATGGGCTCTTAAAAGCTTTTCTAAATCAGGCCATTCCATTACCTTCAAGTCTGCAGCTCCCGCCAATGCCTTTGCCATCTTGAAGACTGCCGGACCGCAGTGCGTGAGAAATACCGCCCTCTTCCACTTCTCGGGGATGTCGGCGAGGTCGTTTCCTTCCAAATACATTTGGAAGCGATCCGCATACGATTCCCAGTCTTCTGCCGCCGGATTGAACGGGGCTGGGGGGGTGTTCAGCGCAGCCATCTCACTCTTCTGCTTGTCTTCCGCATTGTCTCTTCTTCAGGGGAATCCCACCTTCGTCGCCAGTGTTAAGTTTGCATGAAGAGTCAGATGCGAAGAGCTTCAGTGAAGAGTTTATTAAGTGACTACAGCTCGAATGGACCCGACTTGGCTGGGCTACGGCTGCTTTTTATAGCCAGCAGCCGTAGTTGCCAGCCAATCAGAGTGCAGGGTTTTCCTGCACTATTTAAACCAATCCTATTTGACATTTTACAAGAACAATTCAAACTAAACCAATGACATTCAAACCTACATACATAACAAAAAACAGCCTGAAAATGGCCCCAAAATGCCTCAAAACACATGTGCATACCGGCCAGCTGGTGTTCGGTTTTCCGGAGCCCCAGCATGCATGGGCATGCACGTGTGTTCTGGTTTGGGCACTCAGTGCTGAAAAGGTTCACCATCACTATCCTAAGTCATCTAACTCATGTTGGTTTTGAAATAAACCCTACTCTATTTCCTGGAGTTCCTTCCACACACCCCATTTTGTTTCCCACATCTTTTAAAAGCAGTTTTGAGATAATATGCAGTTGTCTTCAGTTGTCTAATACAAATATCACTGCTGTGTCCTGACCTGCTGCAGAATCTGCAGCAACAACAGCAAGAGTGAATATACTTCACACTAAAGAGAAAGAGAATAAATTACTGGTACAGGCTGCTTCCCTACCTCTTAATTCACACTGTGTTTATCTGTCTGCCAGTATGCCAGACAGTGGGAGGGAGATAAAAAGCCGTCAATCCACCTTTCCCCTTGAAAGACCTGCTACCCCAGCTATAGTTAGAAGGTATTATACGGCAAAAATTTCCACAAATGACAAAAATATCCTCCTACAAGTTCTATAAAATTGCAGCATAGAAAAAAAATAGATTAGCTTTCAGTGGTTTCAAATATACCTAACTGGCAATAAATCACAGGATAGCTATAACAGGAGACAGTTTTAGGCCATCCAATATATGTATAATACACTTATTACTGAAGTAACTGATGTAGCTGAGGTCACGCTATCCCTGAGCAAGGTTCAAATGAATCTGATAGTTTAGAGAAAACACCCTCCCCCAACCCCCAACACACAAATGTGGATCCCAGGAAGTCCAATTTGGACTGAACATTTTGATTGCCAGAATGCTATGTATCTCCTGGAACAAAAACTGAAAAGATAATGAACAGAATAGAGTATCTTAGGAATAAGCAAACTTGATTGGCTGCAGCTCAGAAAAAAGCAATTCTACAATGTGAGTTTGCATGGTTTTAAAATATAACTTGAAAAGAACAAATTCATTATGATAAAGCTGTCAATGTCAGCAATTCCCTTCTTGCCGGATTAGTATCTCTCTGAATACCAGAAATTGGTAAACAACAGTAGAGGAAGGGTATCACCACCATATTATTGCTGTTGGCTTCCTGTATTGGCTGAGCCAGCAGAGATTTTTTTAGGGCAATTCCACATCATTCTGTTTTATTTTTCCATCTCTTAAAAGAACTTGAGGGAATTTCATGATTATCTCCCCTTCCATTGATCACATCGTTTCGAGTACAGGTAATATAGCGAAACAGCAATTTCCTAATCCCACTCCATGCAAAAGACAAATATACAAATGTTGACCCTGTCCTATCTACAGAATATTCTAGAACAGGAATCTTCAAACATGGCAACTTTTAAGACTTGTGGATTTCAATTCCCAGAATTCCTCAGCCAGCATGGCTCGATGAGGAATTCTTAGAGTTGAAGTCCATAAGTCTTAAAGTTGCCAAGTTTGGAGATCCCTGCCCTACAAGAAATTAGTTATATGGACCTTTTTCACTCAGGATAAGTATATGGGATGGGAAGGACATAGTAGGAGGTCTATTAATTGATTACCTATGTCCCATCATTACCTAAATGGGAGAACTGTACCTCAACTTCTGGTCTTATTAGACATCTCATCAGCTTTCACTACCACACAATATGGTAATGTTCTGGATCACTTGCAAGGACTGATGACTGGAATTTGTTTTATAATGGTTCTGGGTTTTTTTCTAAGCAGGTGTTTCTAGTCAGGGATAATAGTGGAGAGATCAGCCAGGCGGCCATTCTCCATTATGGGATATCCAAGTCCTGGTACTCTCCTCCCTATTTTCAACATCTATATCAGGGGTGTCAAACTCATGCCGTCACGGCAGTATCACATTACGTATCAGGACTTTTCCCCCCTTTGCTAAACCAGGTGTGGGCATGGCCAGCATGTGATACATCTGGCCTATGGGCCAGGATTTTGACAGCCTTGGTCTATATGAAACAGTTTGAGGTAGGTTATTTGTCTGTTCAGGGACTGGCATCATCTGTAAAAGCATTGAAATATAACTGTAGCCTTGCTATGGTGACTGCAGTTGTCAGAGTCTGGATCAGTGTTTCTCAACATTGGCAAATTTAAGATGTTTGGACTTCAACTCCTAAAATTTCCCAGCCAGCATGGCAGTTGAAGTCCATACATCTTAAGTTACCAAGGTTGGGAAACATGAGGCAAAACAAAGAGAAGCTGATTCTAACCAAGACAAAAGGTGTGGTTTCTACCTCAAGTCACTCTGTGTTATAGGGAACAGATATCCTGAAAGGAGCATATCCATAACCTAGGGCAGTGATGGCGAACCTTTTTATTATTGTATGCCGGAAGTGTGCATGCAATAGCATGCACGTGTGCCCGTATCCACAATGCAATGCGCCCTGCCCCCCGTGCGGGAAGCCTCTGCAGCCTTGGGAGGCCGAAAAACTGGCCTGTTTTGCACTTCCAGTATTTCTGGAAGGCTCGTTTTTCAGCCTCCTGAGGCTGCAGAGCTTCCCTTGGGCCTCCTGGAGGGCGAAAATGGCCTGAAACAGGCTGAAAATCAGCTGGGAGGTGCGTGCATGCACAGTGCAGGTGAGTTTGGCTGGGGCTTGCATGCCCACATAAATGACTCTGTGTGCCACCTGTGGCACGTGTGCCATAGATTCACCATCACAGACCTAGGGGGTTTCCTTGAAGTCACAATTGCTGCCACTTGAACAAGTGATCTGGTCTAATGTGAAATTGTAGCTTTAACTGAAGCAAGATGTTCTTGCTGCAACTATTCGTTACAATAATTAATTCCTTTATCACCACCCATTGGATTACTGCAATGTCTTCTAAATGGGTTTGCCTCTGGCCTACGTCCTGTTTGAAAAGGGTCTAAATAATCTTTCCTCCAGACTCTTCAGTCCCACATTTTCTAACGCAATTGAGTACAGAGAAGGCTCCTTGGAGACAGGGCATATCTTTACCTTCTTCAAAATCAGTGGAATCACTGTCTCCCTCTCAAGGAGGCCACCACCATTACAAGGACCCAACAGCCTATCATCTCCCAGGTGATCTTAATCAACCAGGAAGAACAAGGCAGTAATAAGTAGGTAGCCATGCTAACAGCACAGATGTTCTTCATTCCACTGGACTCCCAAATTTAAACTCTTTAAAAATAATCAAGATTATAATGATGCTGTTGATGACTTTCTTTTTAGAATACATTTGTCCAGTTGCATTGGGGGGGAAAAGATATGAGTAGATAAAGAAGCATTGCAAAACCAGTGAGCTATCTTCTTTCTCCTTGAAAGTCCTGCTAAAGTAGCTGAATTCCAGGAGCTGGATAAAGCAAGCATTCATGTAAATGGGGAAATGGACTGACTACCCGCAAAGCCCCAGAGTCAAGCCTTTCAAAGAAAATACTAGTTTTTCCAACTAAATTGCTACTGAGCCAGAAATAGCACTTGAACACTGCCAGTGTTTTGGGATCATAGTGATCTACAGCTGCAGAGTCCTCATGTGGAATTATACAGAGTTTTCTGTGTGAGGTTTTTTTTGGGGGGTGGGAAGCATATTGAAACCAAGAACAGAAAGAAGGACATTTCATCTTCCTGTCCCTTCCTGAGGTTGCTAATTATCAGTTTGCTTAAAAATGTTATCAACATTTCTAATTAGAAGCCAGCATCTTACCTTTTTCTGCTAAGACAATCTGACTAGCTTTGAAAACCACTGACAAACTGACCACAAACGAACCTAACTAATTAATCAAATGTAGCCTAGTAGAAAAATATGCATTTTTTTCCAGGGATAAATTGGCCTTTGAGTAAATTGGCCTAATTGTCTATGGAGATCCAGGTCCCAAAGGTACTTTTCAAAAGACAACTGGACTTTCTAGGTTTCTTTTTTTCCTTGAAAACATTTCGCTTCTCATCCAAGAAGCTTCTTCAGGTTGATTCAGTACTGAAGAAGCTTCTTGGATGAGAAGCGAAATGTTTTCAAGGGGAAAAAAAAAAACCAAGGATGTCCAGTAACCTTTTGAAAAGCACCTTAGGGACACCAGAGCCTATATTCCCAAAAATAGTCAATGCAAGCAGGACAAATGATTGATTACATCAATTATTTACATTCAAGTTACAATACGATTCAGTATGTCATATGGATTCCAAAACCTGGGTTAAATTAAAGCATAGTTAACCATGAATTCATCACACAAAACAAAATCTTGTACTGCTGAGCCCTCTTGGAGGCATATATCTGTTAAATGTTCATTGCTAAAGGAAAAGCAATGAGAGAAAATGTTTTAGGTTATTTCTCCACTAGCAAAGAATAATGTCTTGGAGAGTTATCCAATCATCATTATGCCAAAATAATCCTTACCAAGACAGGTTTTATATCATTTCAATGACATGTGAGCAATGGTATGAAAATCCTATAAGTCACTAATAGGGAAATGACCCTAATCAAGTCTCTATCTTACATCTCTTCGATGCGTAAAGAGTTCTTCTATCCCCTGATCTGCAGCATAGTCTTTCAGTCTGTTGCATGGAAAGAACCACAATTTGCTTTAATTAGTAAGCATATTCATTAGCCTTATTAATGAATGAATTAATGAATAAGGTGCCTCCAGAGGCAGCATATACAACATGTTCTTCCAGATCTATTTGCCACTGTTCAGAGCATTATTTGGCTCAGCAGGCTTGGAGGCCAATTGGAAGCATAGAACTAGTCAGCTATTCTCTATAACTCAGTATTGAAATTGCTATACATTTTTATCAGGCATACATAACACTTAGGAAGAAGGAAAGGGCAATTATAATGTAATTAGTGTTCGTTACAAATATTTGTAAGGGAATAGTTGTTCTATTTTAGTTATGCAGGAGAATACTGCTTTATTAATACTCTCTTATTTTTTTATTATTATTAAACTCATCCACCTTATGTCATGATGATATTTTTTTAAAGTCCACTCTTGGTAGTATAAACATGATTTCAGCTATTATTTGAGTAGAGCTACATACCCTATGTTGCTACTTTACTGATTGTCATTATCAAATCATATCAAAAGATGGGATTAAAATAAAAAACAGGTAGTTTTATATGAAAACTAGTTCTCTTTTGATTATGTGTAACTCCTGCTGAATCAGTAAAGCTTGCTCTGAATATTTTGTAATGTTGACAAAAAAAATCCATATATTTTCATGGATACATTTATGAAGCTGTGCTTGACTTGAATGAAAGTTTGCTTTTAAACTTGTGCAGGATTGGAGTATAAGGAACCAAACTTGCTTTTCAAGTCTTGATGTGTACAGTATGTGTACAGTATTTTAATCACCTATCACCACTGAACAGGAGTTCAATTAAAAGAAACCAACATTCAAGATACACAGCTTATATTATTTTATTTTATTTATTTATTTATTTTGTCCATCGCTTACAATATAATAAGTATAAGGATGAACATAGTTGTGAATACATGAAATGAATACATATAAGAAAAATAAAAGAAACAATACGACAAGGACGGTAGGCACGTTAGTGCACTTATGCACGCCCCTCTACTACAATAGTAGACAGTCTAAGGTTAAAATTTTGGGGGTTTGGGGAAGAAACCATAGAGTCAGGTAGAATATTCCAGACATTGACCACTCTGTTGCTGAAGTCATATTTCCTGCAATCAAGTTTGGTGAGGTTTACCTTGAGTGTGTATCTACTGTGTGCTCTTGTATTGTTATGGTTGAAGCTGAAGTATTCATTGACTGGAAGGACATTGCAATGTATGATTTTATATACTATACTTAGATTGGACCAAAGGTGGCATAGTTCTAGGTTTTCTAGGTCTAGAATTTCAAGTCTGGTGGCATAAGGTATTCTGCAAGGAGTAGAGGAGTGTAGAACTCTTCTTGTGAAATATTTCTGGACTTTCCCAACTGTGTTAATATCAGATACGTGATGTAGGTTCCACACTGATGAGCTGTATTCAAGTATTGGTCTAGCAAATGTTTTGTATGCTCTAGTTAGTAGTGTGATATTACCAGAGAAAAAGCTACGTAGGATTAGGTTAACAACTCTTAATGCCTTTTTGGCTATGTAGTTACAGTGGGCTCTAGCACTTAGATCATTAGAGATAAGTATTCCAAGGTCCTTGACGGAGTTTGGATCATCAACAAAGTCTTGACTATTCAGCTTGTATTTTATTTTCTGATTTTTTTTGCCAATTTATAAGACAGAGCATTTATTTGTTGAGATTTGAAGTTGCCATTTGTTTGACCATTCAGATACATAGTTGAGCTCTTTTTGAAGGGTAGCAGTATTGTCTGTGATGTTGAATAGCTTTACATCATCAGCGAAGAGAATGCAGTTGTTCTTAATATGATCACAGAGGTCATTTATGTAGAGTATGAAGAGAGTTGGTCCTAGAACGCTGCCTTGGGGGACACCACTGTTGACAAGTACAGAATTTGATAGGATGCTCCCAATTCTGACCGTTTGTTGTCTGTTTGACAGAAATGCTTCTATCCAGAGCAAAACACGCTGAATTAAAACACTTTTACTGCAGCCAAAATGTCACTGAATAAGATTGTTTTCCAATAGTTTTACAGCAATTGATTATCTAATCTTGATATAGGTAATGAGGTAGAATTAGAAAATGCTTTTTAAAATTGCTGGTTGAATTCCCTCTTTAGGGGGAAAACAAATCACAGCTCTTTTTTTGTCAAAGAAAAGATTAATTACTTTGGAGTTCGTAGGCAGTCTGTTTCTATGGAGACTTATTGGTTAATGACTTTGGAGCTAGTAGGCAGTCCATTTCTATGGAGACTTATTGGTTACTTAATGACTTTGGAGCTAGTAGGCAGTCCGCTTGTATGGAGACTTATTGGTTACTTCCTGTCAGAGGAAACCGACTATTCTTCTGTCTTTGAGGTCTGGGGAAAGATTGGATGTTCTCGAAGCAGACTTTGATTCAGCAGAGATAAACAGAATAATTCACAGGGAGGCAACAGGAAACTTTTTTTTTTGTTTTGTTTTCCTTGAGGAATGGGATTTTTGATTTCTGGCTCCCTCCCAGTCAATTCGAGTGCACTTTCATAGTCTGTTGCTTAGAAGAGAAAAAGGCACATAGATAGTTCAGATACAACACTATTTCTTTACTTTTGGGAGTCCAAATTTATTGTCTTTTTATTGAAGGAGTCCAGATTAGCAATTTGCTTTTCCCTTTTTTTTGATGGAGATATTGAAGAAGAAAGGGATGAAGGAGGGGCGCGGGTGGGAGCAATCACACCTGGGCTGCAAAAGCCTGAAGACCGACCCACAGCTCCCAGTGCTCACCACCCCGCAAGGATGGGATGCGTCTCACTGCCCTGCAAGGATGATCGTCAAGTCCCTGGTGCTGGCGAGCCCCACCGTCTTACCGTCCTGCAAGGATGTGAGGAATCGGAGATCGCCGAGTACTTTTATTTATGCACGTTGCACAAATTGCAATGATTCTTAAGTCAGCATATTCAGGATAAAATCCTTATTTCCTTATAATGTGTAATTAAAATAGATTGTGGTTTGGCTGGTTTTCCCAGCTAAATATAGGATTTGAACTGGATCAAGAGGAAGCAGTCTCCAGATATTTTGAACTTTACTTTTTAGAATCCTAGACATTAGCCCTGGAGGGACTCATGAGAATCATAGAAGACACCAGACTGCTGATGCCTAGACAAGACAAAAACTTTTCTCAAATCAGCAGAGCCAATTTTATATTCTTAGCAGAACAATGCTAGGTAGGATCACTTAGATTGCCCTAGTGAATTCAGCGGGGCTTACCTCAAGGAAACCTCCCTACGTCTGCAGCCTTATACTGCATTCCAGTCTCTTCAATGGGGCTTGCTTCATAACATACTGTAAATTTATAGTAGCTACAAGAACAGGGGTGGGCAACTATGGCCCCTTTACGATCTATAGACTTCAACTTCCAGAATTCCTAAGCCAGCCATGCTGGTTCAGGAATTCTGGGAGTTGAAGTCCGCAGATCTTAAAGGGGCCATAGTTGCCCACCTCTGTACAAGAAGATAGGTAAGGCAGAGATAGGCAATCCTTTGAGGTTAGGGGACACATCTGGAATTCTGAGAATATCACAAGGGTGCCCAAGTTTGCCTCTATCATTTTTTTCTGGGAGTGTGGACATAATTTCCAAATGACTTTACATGTGCAGCATGTTTATTTTCTAGCAAATAATTGAACCCAGGTGGTATCTAAAAGCAAGTTCTTAGAAATAAAGATGATGATGAAAGACATTTTGTAATATGTCATCAAAATAATATTTTTCAAGAATAAATTGAATTGTAGCCAAGAAGACTGATGAACGTAACAAAGATGTTGGTTGGTTCACTAGTGACCAATGGCTATCCATTTTCTACCAGTTTTGTCAGTTTAGTCCATTTAGAATTTATTTTCTTTTTCTAATACACTGATTCTGTTATGTATGCAGGTATAAAGTCATTGGTTTAGTTTGAACTGGTCTTGTAAAATGTAAGAAATGATTGGTGCGGGAAAACCCTGCACTCTGATTGGCTGGCAACTGCGGCTGCTGGCTATAAGTAGCAGCCGCAGCCCAGCCAAAGTGGGTTCGTTCTGAGCTGTAGTCACTAATAAACAAAGAGCTTGAAGCACTCCGCGTCTGTCTCTTCATGCAAACTTAACACTGGCGACGAAGGTGGGATCTCCCTGAAGAAGAAGGCAACGCGGAACAGAAGGAGAGCGAGATGGCTGCGCTGAACACCCCCCCAGCCCCGTTCGATCCAACGGCAGAAGACGGGGAGACATATGCAGATCGTTTCCAAATGTATCTGGAAGGAAACGATCTTGCCGACATTTCCGAGAAGCGGAAGAGGGCGGTCTTCCTTACGTACTGCGGTCCGGCAGTTTTCAAGATGGCGAAGGCATTGGCGGGAGCTGCAGACGTGAAGGTAATGGAATGGCCTGACTTAGAAAAGTTGTTAAGAGCCCATTACGCCCCACAAGTATCGTGCCTCATTGAGAGACACGAGTTTTACCGTCGGGATCAAGGGGAAAGCAAAAACATAAACGACTTCATCGCAAGTTTAAGAGACATTGGGGGTGCATGTGAATTTAACAATTTAGAAGAGGCCATGCGCGATCGATTTGTTCTGGGCCTTAAAGACAAGGTGCTTCAGAGCAAGTTATTACTAAGACCTAAGATCACGTTGAAGGAAGCCATAGAAGAGGCCTCTTCAGCAGAAGCAACCAAGTCCTCAGCAGCAGCCATGAAAAAAATTAACAAGGCCACAAGCCATCCTGATGTGGAAAAGTCCACAACAACTCATTGTGAGCAAATAGATTCTGAGTCAGACTTCCAGTACACGCTGCTGAAATTGCCAGAGAGACTGCCAAAGACACCTTATTGGCTCCTGTTATAGGCTGGATTAAGAAAGGTTGGCCTTTTCAAGATCTACCTCACCTTGCCCAACCTTTTAAATCCAGGCAAACTGAATTATCTGTATTAAGAGGATGTATTTTGTGGGGTAACAGGGTGGTTATTCCTGCAAAACTGCAAAAAGAGGTTTTGGAAATGTTACATGAGGGTCATCCAGGTATTGTAAGGATGAAGGGATTGGCCAGGAGTTATGTATGGTAGCCAGGTATTGACAAAATGGTTGAAAATTGGGTTGCATCTTGTCCCAACTGTCAGGTAGTCAGGCCTGCACCACGTCTCGCCCCCAAACAGGAATGGGAATGTCCTAAGGGCCCATGGTCTAGGATTCACATTGATTTCGCTGGCCCTACCAGAGGGCACACCTTTCTTATTATAGTAGATGCATATGCCAAATGGCTAGAGGTAATCCCTAAGGCATCCACCACAACTGATGCTGTCATCAAGCAGCTCAAAAAACTTTTTGTAACCCACGGGTTACCTGATGTTCTTGTCTCTGACAATGGCCCTCAATTTACATCCAAACTTTTTGAATCCTATTTAGCACAATAGGGTGTCAGACATGCCCTCACTGCCCCTGGGTACCCTTCTGCTAACGGCCGGGCTGAACGCATGGTGCGTTTTTACCAAGGAAAAGCTTCAGCAATTGGGTCCTGAGGACATCACTGAGAAAGTTGAAAAACTTCTTAGTGTTCAGCACATCACTCCTAACTCATCAACTAACTTATCCCCAGCAGAGTTGTTGATGGGTAGGAAACTTAGGTCTCCCCTTGACCGCCTTCATCCCACTTACGCACCCAACGCACCACCAGATTCCACTAGCAAAGTTCGCACGTTCAGTGTGGATGATTCTGTTTCTGCTAAGAACCTTATAGGTGAACCTTCCTGGATTCCTGCTGAAATAACTCAAATCACAGGCCCTCCTTTATTTTTATTTATTTATTTATTTTGGGGACTTGTATGCCGCCCCATCTCCAAAGACTCGGGGCGGCTCACAGCTAAAACAATAAATACAACAATAGTGAATTAAGAAAAGATTAAACTAAACAAGCCCAAAAAGACAATTAAATACTAAAAAAAATAAAAATAAAAATAAAAAATAAAACCACCCCCATCCAAAAGGGTCACAGCCCGGGTTAGTCGAACAACCAGGTCTTCAAATCATGGCAGAAGGTGCGGAGGTCAGGGGCCAGGCGGAGCCCCAAGGGGAGTTGGTTCCAGAGGTCGGGGGCCGCAACAGAGTAGGCTCGTCATCGGGGGACCACCGGCCAGCACTGGCCGGCCGACGGGACCCCAAGGAGTCCTTGCCTATGTGCTCGCACAGGGCGGTTGGCATTCGATGTCAGCAGGAGTTGCTTCCTTAAATATTGAGGACCCATGTCATGCAATATTGAGGGCCCATGTCATGTATGTTAAAACTAGAACCTTGAATCTCACCCGGAGTGCAACCGGCAACCAATGCAGGCAGCGCAGGAGGGGGGTAACATGGGATAATCAGGAAACTACCATCACCACCCGCGCCGCCACATTCTGCACCAGCTGCAATCTCCGGATGGTATGCAAGGGCAGTCCTAAATAGAGGGCGTTGCAGTAGTCGAGTCTAGAGGTAACAAGGGCATGAGTGACTGTATGCAGGGCATCCCGGTCCAGAAAAGGGCGTAGTTGGCAAACAAGGCGGAGCTGTGCAAAGGCCCCCCTGGCGATGGCCCCCACCTGCTCCTCCAACCGGAGCTGTACATCCAGGAGGACCCCCAGATTCTGCCCCCTATCCACAGGGGGCAACACCGCTCCCCCTATGGCCAAAGATGGATAATCCTGACTGGGCCGAGATGCTGGTATGCACAGCCACTCAGTCTTGGCTGGGTTGAGTCGAAGCATGTTCCCGCTCATCCAAATCCGTACTGCATCCAGACACTGGGTCATCAGAGAGAGGGCATCGCTGACTTGGTTCGGAGTAGAGATGTACAGCGGGTGTCATCTGTGTACTGATGGAATCTCACTCCGAAACCATGGATGATCTCACCCAGTGGCTTCATATAGATGTTAAATAGCAGGGGGGAGAGAACCGACCCCTGAGGGACCCCACAAGAGAGCACCCTCGGGGTCGAATGCTGCCCCCCGCCAATACCGATTGCGACCGCCCCAAGAGGTAGGAGGTGAACCACCGAAGCACGGTGCCCCCCACTCCCAACCCCTCGAGGCGTCGCAAAAGGATATCATGGTCGATGGTATTGAAAGCCGCTGAGAGGTCTAATAGGACCAGGACAGAGGAAAAACCCCTGTCCCGGGCCCTCCAGAGATCATCCATCAGCGCAACCAATGCCGTCTCCATGCTGAAACCAGATCAGAAGCCCAATTGATATGGATCCAGGTAGTCCACTTCATCCAGGAAAAGTGGGACCTGCCAAGCCACCACACTCTCAACAACCTTCGCCAAAAAGCGAAGGTTGGAGACTGGACGAAAGTTGTCTAACACGGTCGGGTCCAGGGCAGGCTTCTTTAGGAGGGGTCTCACCACCGCCTCCTTCAAGGCGGAGGGAAAAACACCCTCCCTCAATGAAGCATTGACCACTGCCCGGAGCCAACCGCAGGTGACCTCCCTGGTGGCATAGGCCAGCCAGGAAGGGCACGGGTCCAATAAACATGTGGTGGAACTCAGCCGCCGCATAGTCCTGTCCACTTCATCCTTGGAAACAGGATCGAACTCATCCCAAATCACACTGGCCAGACTGCCTGTATCCCGTTCCTCAGACCACTGCAAATCAGAGGACAACCCACTCCAAATTTGAGCAATCTTATCTGACAGATATTGACCAAACTCCTCAGCCCTTCCCCGCAATGGGTCTGCCCCCGCTCCGGACGAAGGAGAGAGCGGGTAGCCCGAAACAGGGTGGCTGGGCGGTTATCTGCGGACGCTATGAGGGCGGAGAGATAAGACCTTCTCACCACTCTCATAGCTACCAGGTAAGTCCGAATATGGGCTCTTAGCTGGGCTTGATCGGATTGGGAGCGGGTGGACCTCCGCCGGCGTTTCATCTCCCGGAGCTCCTCTGAATACCAAGGAGCCATCTGGGATCCACGGTGTGTGAGGGATCACATGGGGACAACCCTGTCGAGGGCCTCCGACGCAGCCTGTTGCCAAGCAGACGTCAGATCCTCGACAGAGCTGTGGGCAAGGGGAGAGGGAAGAAACCCCAGTTCTGCCTGGAACCTCTCCGGGTCCATAAGGCGCCTGGGGCGGAACCATCTAGGCGGCTCCTCATCCCAGCAGTGGGGGGCAGCCTGTTGGAAGACCAGCCGTAGGAGATAGTGATCAGACCATGGAATGGGCAATGCCGTAAAAGTGGCTTGCCCTCTGTCACTACGCCACTGCTCAGAGACAAAAACTAGGTCAAGAGTGTTTCCCCCCTCATGAGTCGGGCCCAGAATTAATTGGGTCAGGCCCATGGCTTCCATAGAAGCCATGAATTCCTGGGCCAATCCCGACGTTCCCCCCAGGGAGGGCAAGTTGAAGTCCCCCAGGACTATAAGGTCCGGGAACTCCACCGCCACCCCTGAGAGGACGTCAAGAAGCCCAGGCAGGGCTGCTGTCACACAGCTGGGGGAAAGGTATGCGAACAGCAAGCCCACCCGACCGTGAGGCCCCCACCGCATGAGGAGGGTCTCATTCCCGCCTATCTCTGGAACAGTGACCTCCCTTGGAAACAGGGTCTCCTGGATAACCACAGCCACCCCACCACCCCTTCCCTGGGCCTGTGGCTGGTGTACAACCTGGAAACCTGGAGGGCATAACTCAACCAGAGGGACACCACCCTCTGGGCCCAACCAGGTCTCGGTAATACAAGCCAGGTCCGCAGCCTCCTCCTTAATGATCTCACGGAGGAGGGTGGACTTGTTAGCCACGGACCTGGCATTAAAATACACCAGCCTGAGCCCAGGGGTCCCAGTACCCATGCCCCCTAGGGAAGAGGCCATAGGGTCGGAGCGAGCAACCGTACAAAGATGGCGGGTGCGCACTCCCAACACATGATATGGCCCTATGCTTTGATGTCTCCTGCCAACCCCAACCACCCTGGAAATCGTGGTCCCCACCTCAGACCCTGGGGCCCCGCTGGCCCCCAATCCCCGCCCCCCCGCCATGAACCGGGCTGCAAAAAGACCCATTTACCCCCCTCCCTAACCCCTTAAGATGACCAATTAAAAATTTTAAAAGTTTCCCCTTCCTATCAAATTTAAAATTTAACCCCTTAGACGCAACATGCCACCTCTCGGGATCCCAGGATCTGTCATTAAGGTAAGCTCTTGATAGCGTAGTGGGCCACTTCACAGACAGGGGAGCTGTCTGGAGGGCCCATAACTCTAGCAGGGAGTAGGCAGGCATGACAAGTAAATCTCAAGGCTGGTCGATACAGGAGGTAGTTGATTAGGTGGAAAAATTGCAAAGATGGTAATACAATACAAAGGGACAGGCAATAATAATGGTCAGGAAACAGTCCATGATCAGCAGCTCTCTCACAGCAGCCGATGGTCAGAGTCGAAATAGACCAGTCACTGCTCTGCCACCACAGTGACTTGTGGCAAAGGTCCCGAGCAGCCCCCTGCCCTCTCACTGCAGGGGGGTTAAGTCCTCCCATTGCCCTCTCACTGCAATGTGGAGCAGCCAAGTCCCAAAGAGAGGAGGCAAGATGCAAGACCGGGTGGGTGGTATAGGTGAACCGGGCATCTTCAATAGTGCCAAACAAGTCCAAGGTGATATAAACAGGCAAGGAAACAATAGTCAAAGATGGAACACCCAAGCACCATAGGGCAGCCAGGTCCATAGGAGTCCAGGAAAAGTACAGCATTCACATACTGGCCACGACGACGGGTCTAGAGCCAAGGCGCCGTCCCTTCTTGGGGGATGGTCTCCGCCAAGCCTCAACCCACAACCCCGTCCAGGGTAGAGCCGGCTCACCTGGCCCAGGCCATTCTTACAGGGTGCAAACAGAGAATGGTGTCCTCTGGAGCAGGCACATTGATCAGCTTAGATCCAGATTACTTCAGGAACATTGCAATTGTTTCTCTGTAGTTCCCATACCTAATGCCTTTTCTAGGGGGGAAGGGGAGGAGCATGAGGATAATCAGCAAGCAAGAATCCATCCCATGTGTAACGAGCCATTACGACAGGAACCACCCCAAAACCTGTCACAATGCCAAAATCCATCCTTACAAGTGGAAGAGTGCACATCACTACCTGACTTGGGTGCTGACATTGGGTTGGAGATGGGTTGGGAGGAGAGACCAGATTGTAACAATCAAACAGGGTCTTCTTTCACTGGAAGCCCTAGTAGGGAAATGTCAACAGACACATTTCCTCTCTCACTGGGTGAGAACATTAAAACTTCTGAACCACGAAGGTCTCAACGTACACGTAAGAGCCCCACCTATTTAAAAGAATACATTAGATAGGTTGGGGTTTGAGTATGGACTGAACCTAGTGGGGAGGGGTGTTATGTATGCAGGTTTGAATGTCATTGGTTTAGTTTGAACTGTTCTTGTAAAATGTCAGAAATGATTGGTTTAAAAAGTGCGGGAAAATCCTGCACTCTGATTGGCTGGCAACTGCGGCTGCTGGCTATAAGTTCTTCCAATGTCGAATACCGATCGCCCTGTGCGAGCTCATAGGCAAGGACTCCTCGGGGTCCCGTCGGCGGGCCAATGCCACCTGGCGGTTCCCCGATGACGAGCCTTTTCTGTCGCGGCCCCTGACCTTTGGAATCAACTGCCTTTGGAGCTCCGCCTGGCCCCTGACCTCCGCACCTTTCGCCGCGAGTTGAAGACCTGGTTATTTGACCAACCTGGGCTGTGACCCTTTGGGGAGGGTTGTTTTAATTATTTTATAAATGTTTGAACTTATAATTTAATTTAATTGTTTTTTAATGTATTTATTGTCTCTTGTTTTTAGTTGTAAGCCGCCCCGAGTCTTCGGAGATGGGGCGGCATATAAGTTCAAATAATAAATAAATAAATAATAAATAAGTAGCAGTCGCAGCCCAGCCAAATCGGGTCTGTTATGAGCTGTAGTCACTAATAAATTCTTCACTGAAGCACTCCGCGTCTGACTCTTCATGCAAACTTAACAAAAAGGGAAGAGAGGGCAGGGAGAGTTTGAAGAACAAAAAAGACTTCAAAAGTATGCGATAAACTATTGTTCAAATGTGTTCCTTGAGAAGTTCCCAGCTTCTCTAATAACCTACTGCTTGAGCAGGGGCTTGGACTAAAAGATCTCTGAAGTTTCCTCCAATTCTGTCATTCAGTTCTAGAAGTACTTAGTGGACAACTAAATGTTTGTTACTTTTCTCAAAGCTATTTTTTGGGGTAACCAGGTAGTAGTTGCAACATACATGTAGTATGAGTTTTAATGACTAAACAATGATATTTTGTTAATGGCAGATTTCTTGAAAAATGTTGGAATCCTCTCCAGGCGTTGCACACCTAAAAAATGTGTAGGATATCCAAAGATGAACTTAGTAAGCATCTTCTCCACAACTGTTGAGAAAGTTTTGAAGACAGAACATAATAACATTTGATTAAATATGGAGATACTTTGTGTGTATAGATTTTTTTTTAAAGCAGGCTGGTTTCTTGAGAAACTATAAGGCCTATTCTTTTTTTATCACCTTCCAATAATGATATGGAAATAATACTTCAACAGGAATAATACCTCAAATAATTAATTACTATTTTTCAAAACTGCATTAAATTTCCTCATGTAATATACTGCAAAACATACGTCTCCATTATAGTTATAGAATATGGCATTTTATCTAAATTTAATAAAATATTTGTCCTGCTGCTTAGTGTGTATTTATGTGTATGAAATAGCTGCATTCAGTGTATTTTTTTGAAAAAAAAATAGTATTATATTCATTTAAACTTTTTGGTAGGCTATAAAGCCAATATGTGAGTTAGGTCTCCCATTACAATGACTTATAGATTGTATGCTTCTTTACATAAAATCTTTTGCAGGTAGATATATTGTCATGAGATTCTGCCAATTTTCAGAGGCACTTCCTTATAAGCTTGTCCATATGTCCGTGAAAATTCCAATAATTTAGCATAACATGGAGATCAGCACCACGAGGAATATGGATTTCTTTTAATACTTGCTCCATACCCCATACCTCAGACTGCAGTACGAATGTCAATTCTTTATCAGCATGAGCTGTTGACATGGAAACAGATATGCTGAATGAGAAGCCGAGGAAAAAATTGCATAGCTCGTCTGAGTTATACTTGGAAGGGCTGAATCTGCATGTGTTATAGCAAATTTAAATTCCAACTATACTTAAGTAGAAGAAGCATGCAACTATGTTTGGTTGACTGACTTATTACTAGTTTACATCATCTGGATCATTTCTGATGTTTCTTTGAAAAGCAAAAGGAGTTATGCTATCCCTATGAAAAAAAATCGAATTTAACTAAGATCAATAACTAGCATGTGAAATTTTAAGACATGCAGACTTCTTCATCAGGAACAATGGAAAGCAAACAGGTGATGCTACTTTTTTCATCTCCCTTCTCTGTCACATCTTTCCTTGTTTATCTTTTTTCCCTGACGAAGAGTTCTGGAGAACCTGAAAGCTTACACATTATTTGTGTGACCTTGGAATTGGACTGATTGACAAATTGCCTCAATCTATGATTTGGTGTTTCTATGGTAACTGTTTGTTCACTGGAATTGTAGGTGGGCCTTGCATGATCTTATGAAAACAAAGGTAGAAATCTGAAATAGAAAGAAACTGGAATTTAATACTTCTTTCACTGTGAATGTTTCCTATGTCCCATGATTTATTTTTCCAACGTTATAGCAAAAATTCACAAACAAAAGTACAAATACTTAAATGGCCAACATACCTTTAAAACTGTTAGCATAACAATAAATAAGGGCAAAGAAGAAAAGGGGGCTTTGAAATAATATTATAAATGGAAAAACTTTTACCAGATTACTCAAAGACTGTTTTTGATCTCTTTGTCAAAAAAAGACTAACAAAAAGGTTGACAAACAGCTCATATCAGGAATCTATGGCTGTAAATCAAGCATAGATTTCTTGTTCCTGTGTGGTACAATTCTTTTAGCCAATCTACATGACCAAAATTTCCACACTTTTTGGTATTCTTGATAAATTTGAAATATTGGAAATTTAGACAAAAAGAATGCATCCTTAATACATAATCATTGATCCAATACTCAAACCACAATCTTGTTGATGTCATCCCAAACTGCAATATTAGAGCAGTACCAAATAACACAACTCCTCAGTTACAATACCAGCAGCAGGGGTAACTGTCTCTTAATGAACATTCTCTGATGTATCCAGTACCAATGAAGCATTTTAATCATATTTGCCTTCACATTCAATTATGGGAAATGGATGTTACATTATTTTATTCAATTTTATTCAACTGGCCTTAAATGTAAGCTATTCAATGCAAGAAGCCTTGTAAATAAAATACCTAAATTTCTCCTCTTACTAAATATGGCTAAATTTGACATCATATTTGTCTGTGAAACATGGCTCAACGCATCCCTCCCTGACTCCATTATCACAGTAAGAGACTATCATGTTTACCAATCAGATCGTGAAATCCGTAGAGGAGGTGGTGTTGCTATCTTCTATAAAAAGTCCCTACATCTAAAAAACATCCAAATTACCCAGGAGCTTGCTCTTCTGGAGACCATCTTCTGTGAACTGTCCTTAAATATAACATTCGATTCTTACTATGTTACAGAGCCCCTGATTATGACATCGAACATGTAAACAAGTTAAATTCACTACTAACATGGGCAACCTCCTGCCCATTGCTTTTATCTTTCTTGGTGACTTTAATCTACCTCATATTAACTGGACGCTAAACAAATTTACAACTGAACCCATACATGCAACCTTCTACAATGCTATAACAAATCTGGGACTGGAACAACTAGTAGCCAACAACACTAGACTTAACAACTGTAACTACATAGCCAAAAAGGTATTAAGAGTTGTTAACCTAATCCTGTGTAGCTTTTTCTCTGGTAATATCACACTACTAACTAGAACATACAAAACATTTGCTAGACCAATACTTGAATACAGCTCATCAGTCTGGAACCCGCATTACATATCTGACTCTTGTAAAATATTTCTGGACTTCTCTCAATTGTATTAATATCAGATATGATATTAATACAATTGAGAAAGTCCAGAAATATTCCACAAGAAGAGTTCTACACTCCTCTACTCATTGCAGAATACCTTATGCCACCAGACTTGAAATTTTAGACCTAGACAACCTAGAACCTTGCCGCCTTCAGTTCAATCTAAGTATAGTACATAAAATTATATATTGCAATGTCTTACCTGTCAATGAATACTTCAGCTTCAACCACAACAATACAAGAGCACACAATAGATACAAACTCAAGGTAAACCGCACCAAACTTGATTGCAGGAAATATGACTTCAGCAACAGAGTGGTCAATGTCTGGAATACTCTACCTGATTCCATGGTTTCTTCCCCAAACCCCAAAAACTTTAACCTTAGACTGTCTACTATTGACCTCACCCCTTTCCTAAGAGGTCTGTAGGGGGCGTGCATGAGTGCACCAACGTGCCTACCGTCCCTGTCCTATTATTTCTTTTTATCCATTTCATGTATTCATAACCATGTTTATACTTATACCTGTTATCTAACAATCGCTTGACAAAATAAAATAAATAAAATAAAATTCTTCATCAGAAACGGGTACACAAGCTCACCATTTCAACAATTTCTGGTTTAGGAGCCACATATAATTATTTCAGAATCTCTAAATATCCCATGATTTGTGTAACATCTATTAAATCTATTAAAAGGTCTCCAAACACCATTTTGCATCTTATACTTGCAATTCCATTTTAGGAATTAAGAAGTTTCGTCTTCTTACAATCACCCATTCACTTCACCAAGAACAAAACAGAAAAAATGGCATTAGTGGAAGCTTCATAATGTCTCTTGCAGTTGGAGAGACCAAAAACAAGGGAAAAATATAAAAGTGGGTGGAAGAACCTTTGGAATCAGAAATGCTGTAGGCTTTTGTTAGGTTTTAGCCTGGATGGAACTCAGCAGTTGTCAGGTAAAAAACAATCTATTTGAAAAGCAGTTACAAAAATAGAGCATTAGAAAGAAACCATTTAAAAAAAAACTCTCATCATTTTGTTGCTATTGTTTTCATCCTCAGGTTTTTTTTTTACTTTCTTTGTTGCCAAAGATTAATCCCCTTTTGTCAAAGTGTGACAGTTCTGGTAAGGCATGCCACTACAGGTAGTCCTCAACTTACAACAGTTCATTTAGTGACTGTTCAAAGTTAGGATGACACTGAGAAATGTGACTTACGGCCATTTTTCATACTTACCCCATTGCAGAATCTCCATGGTCACATGTTCAATATTCAGACACTTTGCAATTGGTTCATATCTGTGACCGTTGCTATGCCCCAGGGTCACATGATCTCCTTTTGTGACCTTCTGACAAGCAAAGTCAATGGGAAGGTCAGATTCACTTAACATCCGTGTTACTAACTTATTAACTGCAAAGATTCACTTAGCAACTGTGGCAAGAAAGGTCACACTATGGGGGCAAAACTCACTTAACGAATGTCTCACTCAACAAGAGAAATTTGGGCTCAATTGTGGTCGTAAGTCGAGGACTACCTGTACTTTAGAGCAGGGGTCTCCAATCTTGGCAACTTTAAGACTTGTGGACATCAACTCCCAGAATTCCTCAGCCAGCAAAGCTCGCTGAGGAACTCTGGGAGTTGAAGTCCACAAGTCTTAAAGTTGCCACGGTTGGAGACCCTTGGTTTAGAGGACAGATCTTCTCAATCTCGCAGCTACATGATTTGGGACTGAAGATTCTAAAGCACAGATCTTCAACCCATTGTTTTTCCAGTGCAGTTTCCAGACTACTAAAATAATAATAATAATATAGCTCTGACAAAATAATAATAATATAGCTCTGACAAAATTGCATGGCTGGATATAGAAAATTATGCAGACTAGTAGAATAGGCCTGGGATATCTGCATTGGCCTGAAGCTGGAATTCTGCCAAGAATAATTCTTCTATCCAAAATCCTTTCTCATCTTTTAAGCCCTGTCCTTTAGGTCTTAATCATTGGAAGCTGTGTAGATCAGGAAAGGTTTCCTCTTTTCTCCAAGCACAGAGAGGAATGGAATAATTAATCACCAAAGAATGCTCAGTGTTGCTTAATTCTTTCTGAGGAGAAAGCCGGAAAAAAAAAATCTTATCCGGAAGGCTGCAACCTCAGGGCAAGGGATCAAACTTCAATTAGGTGGGATAGAGAAGTCTTGCAAGTTGCTTTTGTGCTGTTTGCCAGAGGTCCTTCATTCCTTCATCTCAAAAGGTAGTCACATTCTGGGTCATTGTTCTCAGTAGAAATTCTTGAAGTCAAATGAATGGGGCTTGCTCTTTTGGTGATCCTCCTATCTTTACCTCCTAGTTGTCACTTGCTAGATGCTTGAAGATCTTTATCATAAAGATTTTATCAATCGTAGCAACTTATTTTAGCAAGTAAATGCAATGAACGACCAAGGTATGTGGAGACAACATTGTGCTATGTTGTACATGTGCTAAATGATTTGGTGAGATTTTACTTCAGGATTTAGAGCATAGAAACAAATGGAATACAGCAATGGTGGGATTCAAATTTTTGTACTACCGGTTCTGTGGGTGTGGTTTGGTAGGCGTCGCAGGGGAAGGATACTGTAAAATCTCCAGTCAGAGGTGGTACTTGCCGGTTCTCTGAACTATTCAAAATTTTTGCTACTGGTTCTCCAGAACTGGTCGGAACCTGCTGAATACCACCTCTGGAATACAGAAGTAATTCTATGCCCGTGATGGACAACTAAGGCAACTTTATGACCTTGTGGACTTCAATTCCCAGATTCCTGAGCCAATTTTTTTTAAATGTCTATTTGTATACATTTTTGTGCCCCTAAATTTCATTACTTTTCATTAATTTGTTTTTAAAAATAGTTTAACTAGTTTCTGGTATTTGACTATAAACCCTATTTTGTCCTACTACTGAGTATAGTTTATGGGTGGGGAAGGAATATATGTGGATATATTAATATTACCAGGCATGTTGAAGATAGTCTACCGCAGTTTTTCTCAACCTTGGCAACTTTAAGGCTTGTGATTGGGTTGGGCATGGTTGGCAAGTATGACTGATTAGGGGAATTCTGAGAATTAAAGCCCACCCATGAAATTTACACTTTGGAGCTGAAGTCCATGCTCCTTAAAGTTGTCAAGGTTGAGAAAAATTGTCTGGGGAAGCAGTTTTGTTGAAACTGCAAATTGGCAAACTGCAAAACTAGTGTCAACTCGTGAAGCATTCCTGGCCTGCTCTTGAGTTGCCATAGGCAGGAGGGGGGGCTGATGGAGCAGCTCGGTTGCTATGACCAAAAGCACATTTCACGCATACCTTTTTCCAGATTGTATCCCAGGTTACTAGAGCCAGATGGAGAGGCATGTTTTCTACAGCCCATGAAAGTGGTCCATTGAAGAATGTGATTTATGACACACCCTGGGAGGAGAGGGGAAACAGGGTAATAGGTGGGCAGTAAATGATGTGGGGCAGAGCCGACTGCACTTGGGAAAGTGCCAACATGTTGCTCCTAATAAATAATTGGATTTCTTTTGAAACTTGGCTCGAGGCTCATGAATTAATTAGGGCATCCATCGGAACTCTGACAACTAGCTTGAAGAAGCTAAATCCTGCAACTGGAAGTCCCTTGCATGATTTCAAATGCAGATGGTATATTTTTATGTAATTTTCATCATCTGCAAAGAAAAGCTATAGATAGATGATAGATAGATGATAGGTAGATAGATAGATAGATAGATAGATAGATAGATAGATAGATAGATAGACAGACAGACAGACAGAAGACAGACAGACAGACAGACAGATATTTCAGTGATCCAATTCGTAAAGGGAAAAAAAGTCTGACTTTTAATGTCTAGCACATATACCACTTCACAGTGCTTTACAGCCCTCTCTAAGCAGTTTACAGAGTCAGCATATTGCCCCCAACAATCTGGGCCCTCATTTTACCCACCTTGGAAGGATGGAAGGCAGAGTCAACCTTGAGCGGGTCAGAATCAAACTGCCAAATTGTTGGTAGCCAGCAGTCAGCAGAAGTAGCCTGCAGTACTGCATTCTAACCACTGTGCCACCACAGCTTATTATATAATGGAAGAACATGCTTTGTCTTCCCAAAACAAATACAAAACTTCGACAACCTATTTCTTATACTAACATGAGGTTGGTGAATTACATAGCGGACCTCTGCCAACACTGCTAGAAATGGGAGCAAAATTCTCATAAGCAGATAAGACAATTGCTTATTTCTGTGAATCTTTGTGTAAGATAGCAGGAGAGAGAAATGCTGAAATGGATACCTAAATCCCTCGTTTTTAACAGGTTATGGTTATTTTTGCATAGGAAACTTTAAGTGATATTTTCAGGGAGTGATGGTGGAAAACGTGTAGTGTTTCTTTGAATTTTCAAAAATCAGTTGTCTGGTCAAATTTCTAAGATGACAATTCTTTGAATAGAAAACATATGCTCATTTTGGAAATAGTGAGTTTATATGAGCTCTGACATACCCCTTCAATTAAACATATCTATTTCTTTTCATCTGTTTTTTAAAAAAACATTCTTATCTTCTTTCTGAGAACTACAGACATAACTCAGGTTTGTCTTTTTTTTTTTAACTGATAGAACTCAGAGGGTGGAATAAAGCTTGGGACACATAAGTTCAAATCTTTGCTAATGATGTGGTCTGCTAGCAGCCTGCAGAGCTGGCAACAGAGTCGGACAGTGGGGAGGAACAGGGCCCAGTCCTGGAGCCTGGGAAAGGCTCGGATGAGGGATCTGCGTCCGACACAGAGATGGGGCCAGGGCCACCTGGGAGTTATGTGCTGAATCTGGAGCCTCCAGAATCTGACATCAGTGAGGCAGAGGAATGGGGGAGCCTGTTCCCAGTGCGTGCTTGTGCAGAGCTGCCAGAAGGCAAGAATGGTTAAGACAAAAGGGGCGACTCAGGAGTAAGGCTTGGAGGTGATTGGTCCCTCCCATAAGACGTAAAGGAGGAGCAAAGGGATATGAGCCTTTGCAGAAAGCAACTTTGTTCATTCTGGTTGGTTTAGAGTCTGAAGCTCCATATTGACTTGGTGCTCCATTTGGCCTTGTACAGCTAATTGGCAATTTAATCATTGGCAGCATTTAAAGGGAGATAAAGGTGCATGCTTATCAGCCTTATCCCAAAGGACTGTGGCAGACTTGTGTTGGATTATTCACCAACTGTTTGGGACTCATTATGGCTGTGAATGAATTTAATTCACAGCATTGAAATAAAACAAAAGGTTTTTGGAACTAGCGTGTGTTTGTTACTGTCTCAGAAAGCCTTGGTCAGAATAGCTAATTAAACTAGGGCTTTGTTTTATTTGTTACGAATTGATTGGGGTAGATTGTAGGGGTGATACCAAAATATAATAACCAAGGGGCCTTGGTGGTGCAGGCTGTTAATAGCCTAACACTTAGTTCCAGCTGCCTGTAATTATTGCAGGCTCGAATCCCACCAGGCTCAAGGTTGACTCAGCCTTCCATCCTCTCAGGGTAGGTAAACTGAGGACCCAAGATTGTTGGGGGCAATAAGCTGACTTTGTAAAAATGCCGCTTAGTAATAAGCAGGCATATACAATGGAATGAAGGCTATTGCTGAGCACACTGGGTTGTATCCCAAAAATTGTAAGCCGCCCAGAGTCTCCAGAGAAGGGCGGGATATAAATATGAATAAAAATAAAAATTAAAAAAAAATAATAATTTTATCATATTTTATCTATATCTTAAATTATTGTATTTTATTCCAATTTCATTTTACATTGTATTTTATTCCAATTTCATTTAAATCGTATTTTATTCCAATTCCATTTTAAAGTGTATTTTATTTAATTCCATTTTGAATTGCTTTTATCAAATTTTAGTAATAATTTGTTTCTGGACCTCTGCACTTCGATATGGCCCAAGGGCTAATCAATAAATAAATATAAATAACTGCATTGCAAATCAA
Source organism: Naja naja (assembly GCA_009733165.1). NCBI lineage: Eukaryota > Metazoa > Chordata > Lepidosauria > Squamata > Elapidae > Naja > Naja naja. The sequence goes on from CM019151.1 coordinate 26,066,708, forward strand.
TCTATTAAAGCTAAAAGATGGTAAGCAGGAATTGAAATAACCAGGAACTATAAACGTACATAGCAGCAAGATCTTTCATTCAATATTCTAATGGGGGGAAGCATCTGAAGATTTCACTGGTCTTCCCCCTCCCCCCATGGTAATTGTGCCCAGATTTCTCTAATCTCATCTGCATGCCAAATGTAAAATCGTTTTGCAGACTTATGGTGGTTTCTGATTGCTATAGCTGTGGATTTGTACATTAGCCCAATTCTGGGTGGAAAAATTAACGCTGAAATGCATCTGGACTAAATTAGCTGCTCAGAGTGATGGGATCTTGAAATAAATGGGAAAGGTAAAAGAGAATGAGGAAGGCAGGCAACATGACTACAGAGACTCATTTACCACAGAGCTTGGGGATAGAACAATCATTCTTATTTTCCCCAGACATAAAATGACTTGATGCGTACGACTGACAAATGCACACATTCCAATCTCTATATTGAAACTTTCTTTCTTTCTTTTTAATTCCAGGCTTCATGACCAAAATACATACATGGATTACTACTCCCTGGATATCCATGCTTCTTCCCCATTCATGATTTTGTAACATTGTGCCTGATGATGTTCTAGAGAAAGCAAATGCTTTTACACTCTTGAGTCATTTCAGCTGATTTTCAGAAAGCTGAAACTTACAGATTTTGGATTTAGCACTAACTAACCCATGCAAAGTCCCCCTGCAGGGGAAAAAAAGAAAAAAGGTAATACATACTTTGAACATAAGAAAGTCTTTCTGGATCTAGTTCTATATTTTCAGTCATGCAGTGACAAACTGGAGATATTGGGGAAACTCACAGGCCTGGACTGGACAAAGGCTCCACTATTCTTTCTTAGATCATTTGCCAACTATCCTTGAATTTGTACACTCCCATTAGGTAAACATAAAGGTTCCCCTTGCACATACATGCTAGTTGTTTCCAACTCTAAGGGGCAATGCTCATCTCCATTACAAAGCTGAAGAGCCAGCACTGTCCAAAGATGTCTCCATGGTCATGTGGTTGTCATGACTAAATGCCAAAGGCACACGGAACACTGTTAGCTTCCCACCAAAGTGGCCCCTATTTTTCTACTTGATTTTTACATGCTTTCAAACTGGTAGGTTGCCACAAGCTGGGACAAGTAACGGGAGCTCACTCCATGACACCACTGAACTGCCAACCTTTCTGATCGACAAGTCTTAGCCACTGAGCCATGTAAACTGAAGTCCCTCGTGCGATCAAGTGGCATCAATACTCTGTCTGTTCCATGGCAGGAATTCTAATGATCTGTCATTATTGTCAAAGCATTCTCCCTCCCCCAATTAATTGATATGCTCCATTGATGGATTCCAGGTAGTAAAAACAACATCCTTCCATTTCTGGAAACGGCAATTCCAAATGAAGGCGGAAGCATTGTACTGAAACCTGATTTGTTTCTCTCAATTCCAGACACATTAATGAAAAGTCAAGGGACTTTGTTCTGCCTGGCTGTCAAAACTCCCACTTTTTATTAGCTTTAGATGACTTATTTCAAATGCTCAAGGCAGCTCTGAATATTGAGCAAATTAGATGGTAATTGTTGAAGAAGCTGAGCAATTCTGAAGGGGTTTTTTAGGCTCCCTTAAGCTTCTGCAATCTGCACCATTGGTGCATATCCTGAGCTTGTTGGGAGGAGATGTGCATTGATCTAACAACTAGGTGCATGTGTAAATTACAGCTATGAAAATCTGCATATGCATGTCTTAGCCAGCGTGAAAGAGACGGGAAAAGTCTTAAAATTATGCCTTTTTTTGTAACTGTTGCCATAATATTCTAATAAAGGATACATTATTTGTTTGTTTATTGCTTAAATGGCTACCTTGCCTTTCTTCCAAAATCTTAAGGTGGCATTCATAGGAAATTCCTTCCAGTTTTTCCTCACAACAGCAATCCGGTGAAGCAGGATAGGTTTGAAATAATCTTCCCGAAAGACTCCATGGCTGAGAATAAATTTGAAACTTCTCCCAGATCCTAGTCCAATACTTTATTTTTTTTAGATAATCCATGAACTTAAAGGAGAATCAACATTCTTAGACTGGTGCATGAAAGACAAACATTTATTAAAACATTGTTTTAATTTTGGGGTTCTTAACTTTAATTCAGCTTGTAATTGTTTAATATGTTTTTAGGTAATTTATTTATTGTTGTATTTTTAGCTGTGAGCCGCCCCGAGTCCTTTTGGAGATAAGGCAGCATATAAGTCGAATTAATAAATATTTCAACAATAAATGGATTTTACAGGTTTCAACATGAATTCTACCCTCGCCATTCACCAACAGGGAAGTGACCATTGCTCAATGCAGAGTACCCCACTTGCTGTCAATATCATCTTGTTGTGTCATAGACCATGTGGTATGAAAGATGTTTACCAGATACTGTCAATCAGAGTGGACAGCTCAGGTAGAACAGCTTCCCTCGTTCTCTGTCTTCAGCAGTGGCAAAGCTCTTAAAAGCAGTAATATTTCACAGTCAAAAAAATTCCATCATGTTGTAACAAAATATTCTTAGACAGATAGTTCAGGTCTTATACCTGGAATAAAACAAGGTTAGAATGCTTGCCTCCTGTGGAACAGAGACATCAACATACAATGGCAGCTTTCTAGAAAACCTTCCAGATGTTTTCAGACCACAAGACTCATCAACCTTCCAGACAGGGGTGGGATTCAACCAGTGTTACTACTGGTTTGGTGATTACGCACACATGTAATACACCTAAAGCTGTGCCGCCCAGACAGCTGATAAGTGCTGTGCATGGGTGTGCAGCATTTGAAAAAGCACTTATTTACTGCTTTTTCAACCTCAGCTGTGCCGCGGAAAGCAGCTGAAGTTGAAAAAGCAAGAAATAAAGGACAGGTAAGAGCCCAGGCGGGTGGGTGGGTGGGCCAAACAGCAGCAGACACAGAACCAGTTCGGTGTCTGCTGCTCTTCAGAGCTACCAGTTCTATAGAGCTGGGCAGAACTGGTAGCATTCCACTTCTGCTTCCAGGCCACAAGACTCATCAAACCCAGCCAACAATCCTCAACTCAGTTTCCTTCAGATGTTTTGGTATACAACTCCCAATACCTACTTTAGAAAATTATTTGATATGGTATAGGACCATGATGGTGAACCTATGGCACACGTTTGCCAGAAGAGCCCCACTGTACATGCACGCGCCCACCAGCTAATTGTCGGGTATCTGCCACGCATGCAGGGGGCACAGGAGACACTCATGCATGTGTAAGAGATGCATGGGGAGTCTTGTACACATGCACAGAGATGTGCGGCGCATGGGGGTTGTGCGCACATGCGCAGGAGGCATGGGGAGGCCGCACACATTGCCTTCTGGGTGCTGGCATGCAAGTGCAAGTGCAATTTTCATCACAGGAGCCCAAAAAAGTTAGCCACCACTGGTATAGGATGAGTCCAGGAAACCTGGCAGCGAACAGATAGATAAAGTTTGATTTGGGGTTATAAGCATCTATTAGAAACGTTGTTTCTCCTGCCCGTTATTTAAACTTTCTCTGCTGCATCTGCTTCCCCCTTATTTATTTTATTTTTCAGTTCATAAACTGCTTAAATGCACTGCTTCACTTTGGAAATTCCAATTTACAAAGATTACCTGATTTTCAGAAAGGCATTCTTACTTTTTTTTTTTTCACAAGAAGCCAAACTGATAGAAATTAAGCTGATAAGATTCATCAGTAGTTTTCACCTTCTCTTCATAATGTGGTTAGGTTTAACAAGTTCCTCATAGATCTGGGTCGGGGTTTAATAAGTGCACAGTCCTAGCTGTTAATATATATGTGGCAATGAGTAAACACCAAGCCAGATATTTACAGTTCTCTTGAGTGGTGGGATTCAAAAAATTTTACTACCAGTTCTGTGGGCGTGGCGTGGCTTGGTGGGCGTGGTGTGGCTTGGTGGGCATGGCTTGGTGAGTGTGGCAGTTGAAGAATATTGTAAAATCTCCATTCCTACCCCAACCCATTAACCTACTTTCCAGCTCCATTCTCCTGTGCAGAGCAACAAAAGAAGACCCAGCTGATCAGCTGGGACTTGGGAGGCAGAGAATAGATGGAGATGGGGCCAGTCAGAGGTGGTATTCTGAACTTCTCAAAATTTCCGCTACCAGTTCTTCAGAACTGGTCAGAACCTGCTGAATACCACCTCTGGTTCTCTTGGATAAATCTTTACTTAGTGGGTTAAGAGGATGATTGTGATGTGGGTGGTATTTTGCTGCACAGGCCAACTTAATTTATATAAACATTTAGATGTTATTCTTATTCTTTATCTATCTGGTCAGAATTACGGGTAGTCCTCAACTTATGACCACAATTGGGGACCAGAATTTCCATTGCAAGGCAGTTGTTAAGAGAATTGCACCCAATTCTATGTCCCTTTTTGCCATGGTTGTTAAGTGAACCATGCAGTTGTTAAATGAATATGGCTTCCCTCATTGACTTTGCTTTGTGGAAGCCACCTGGAAAGGTTGCAAATGGTGATCATATGACCATGGGATGCTGTAACTGCTGGTTGCCAAGTGCCCAAATTTTGATCATGTCTCTGTTGGGATGCTGCAATGGTCATAAGTGTGAGAAGTAAGTCACTATTTCAGTGCTGTTGTAACTTTGAATGGTCGCTAGTGGAATGGTTGTAGAATAGAATAACAGAGTTAGAAGGGACCTTGGAGGTCTTCTAATCCAACCCCTTACTTAGGCAGGAAACCCTACACCACTTCAGACAAATGGTTGTTAATCTCTTCTTTAAAATTTCCAATGTTGGAGCATTTACAACTTCTGGAGGGAAATTGTTCCACTGATTAATGGTTCTAACTGTCAGGAAATTTCTCCTTAGTTCTAGGTTGCTTCTCTCCTTGATTAGTTTCCATCCATTGTTTCTTGTCCTGCGCTCAAGTGCTTTGGACCTTAGCTTGACTCCCTCTTCTTTGTGGCAGCCCCTGAGATATTGGAACACTGCTACCATCTCACTCCTAGTCCTTCTTTTCATTAAACAATTCCAGCAACCGTTCTTTGTGTGTTTTTGCCTCTTGTCTCCTAATCATACTTATTGCTCTTCTCTACACTCTTTCTAGAGTCTCAACATCCTTTTTACATCGTGGCAACCAAAACTGAATGCAGCAGGGGTGGGATTCTACTGGTTCTATCCGGTTCTATAGAACCCCTTGTTAATTTTCTAAGCAGTTCGGAGAACCGGTAGTTAGAAGCAATCTCCTTTTGCTTTTTTCCAGCCTTATTACATTCTTGGAAGACAACCTAGACTTCCTGTCTCTGGAGCTGCTGGGGCTTGGCTTTCTTAAAGGGGAAGGGTTGTTTTAAGATTTTTACACTGCTGTTGGGAGGAAATACTTCCCTGGACAATCAGCACTTTGAAGAAATAATTGAATAATGAAGCAAAGCTTTTAGTGACAGGGAACCAAGATGAATGACATTCAGCAAGGCTTCTTGGCTAGCTAGAAAGATTAACATTCAAACGTGAGTTTACATACACTTTCTGAGTTTTGGTCTAAAAGTGGTTTTTGGTGAAGGTTAATTCTGTGCTTGGTGATATTTAATCCTGTTTATTGATGGGATAATTTTCCCTATTCAGCTTCAACAAGCAACAACTATGTTGTGATTTAATTATTTGTATTGTGTTTGAATTTTTTCTTGCCTCATGGTTTCTTTTTCTATCTGGGGAGAGGATCTTCCTCACTGCTTTAGTACTATCTGGCACTGTCCTTTTGGGGTATACTTCCAAGAGGCAGGATGCAAGCTTGGCACTGATTTTTTTTATTTCCTTTCTGGGGGGCATGTTACCTTTCCTTAAATCTGGATGATTTCCTTAGAATATCTTGTGAGGTAAGTGAGACCAAGCTTTAAATGGTGCAAATGGATCTAAGGATTGCTTTTCCTGGGTGTGCTTTTTCTGGAGAGCTTAAATAACCTCTCTGCTAAAGGGTTTCACTTTATGAGCAAGAGTTGGCTGCTTGATAGTTATCACTGCATTTTAACTATTTTCATTCCTCAAGGTGCTCTGGCACCCTGCCTGATTTGTAACTCTGGCTTGCAAGTATTTTTAATCTAATGATTGGTATTTAGGGCAGCTTTTTGCAAGCAAAGAAGCTTTTTGTATTTTTGTACAGGTAATCCTTGACTTACAACAGTTCATTTAGTGACCATTCGAAGTTACAATGGCACTGAAAAAAGTGACTTATGAACATTTTTCACACTTATAACCATTGCAGCATCCCCACTGTCATGAGAGGCCAGGCGAGGAGAAGCGCCCCTTGACATGAGTGATGTTAAGTTGGCCATGCCCACCCAGTCACATGACCACCAAGCCACACCCACCAACTAAGCCATGCTCATAGAACCAATTGTTAAAAAAACTGAATCCCACCCCTGGAATGCAGTATTCCAAGTGTGGCCTTACCAAGGCATTATAAAGTGGTATTAACACTTCACACGATCTTGAATCTATCCCTCTGTTAGTGCAGCCTAGAACTGGGTTGGCTTTTTTGGCAGCTGCAGCACACGGCTGGCTCATATTTAAATGATTATCCACTAGGACTCCAAAATCCCTCTCACAGTTACTGAGCGAGGTATACCTATACCTGTGATGGTGTACTTATGGCACAGAAGTGGCACACAGAGCCCTCCCTGTGGGCACGTCACATGCAGAGCCCTCCCTGTGGGCACATGTGCCATCGCCAGCTGTTCTTCTGGTTTCTGGTGCACACATGCATGCTGGCCAGCTGGTCTTTACGGATGCCCATAAAAAACGGATGCCAAGCACAAAGCCAAAGACACCAGCCTGAAGATGGCGAGTGGGATTTCGTCAAAACGTTGCCAAGGTATTCTCAATCTTACACGGGACAAGACCTGAATACACCAAGACCTACATATATATATATATATATCACACCATCTACCAGAAAAAGACACACACTAACCGCTACTTAAATGCACAATCCCATCACCACCCTGCACAGATCAACTCCGTAGCCAAGACCCTCATCTCCAGAACCAAACGCCTAGCTGACAAAGACCACTTGAGAACAGAATTACACACCCTCACTAACATATTAATGTCCAATGGATTCCAAAGAAGCACAATCACCAACCTAATCCAAGGGAGACTCCCCAAAACCAAGACACAGAACAGGACAATGGCATCGCCCTCCTCCCTTACATCAAAGGCACCACAGATAAAATCAGCAAAATTCTCCACAAACACAATATCAGGACAGCCTTTGGCACTGATCAAAAATAGCCAACATCTTAAGAAACCCCAAAGACAAGATCCAGCTAGAAAACCAAGGAGTTTATAAAATACCATGCAAAATTTGCCCAGCCACATACATTGGACAAACCAACAGGAGAATAAATGCACGATCGCAGAACACAAGAACGCAGTCAGAAAAGAAGAAAAACTTCCTCCCTTTTCCAGCACCTTAAAGCCACAGGACATGAAATTGATTTTGAGGGATCCAAACTTATCTCCAATACTGAACACTTCAACAAGAGAATAATTAGGGAAGCCATCGAAATAGAGAAACACCCCATAACATGAATAAACGGGATGATACTTCCCCTACCAGACATCTGGAAACTAGCCCTAATCAACAAACGAGTCCCAGCCACAAAACCAACACCGGACCCAAAATAACACATGATGCCACCACCAATCTCCTTCACCAGACTCAAACCCAAGCCCACGCCACAGATGAAAGGCAACCACCATCCAGAAACCAGACCATGGCTGCAACACCAGCTGCTACACCCCCTCCACCCCCAAACTAAGCAAACTGACACACGCTATAAACACATAGCCAGACCTCAAACTCGAGCCAAACCAAGGCCCAGAATGCCACATCACAGCCTTCCACCCAGGATACTACATCACAGAACTCAGGAGATCACAACACAAAACATCAGGAGGTTGCAGCACAGACAACGACCCAGGAGATTACAGCACCACACCCAGGACATCACAACAATAGAACTCAGAAGGTCATCACACAGCCCATTACCCAGGTCGTTACAACACAAAAGGCTGAGAGACACACAGCCAGCACCTCAGCCACACAGGGTCTCAGGAAAAGCCATCCAATCTGCATACATCAACTCCACAAACCAATCAAGAAGTAACAACACAGCCAACTCTAGAGTTTAAAAGGGGAAAACAGCCACAATCACACACTTCTCCCAGGAGAACGAAGCTGAAGACACCAGCCTGAAGATGACGGATGAGATTTTGTCGAAACGTTGCCAAGGTATTCTCAATCTTATACGGGACAAGACCCGAATACACCAAGACCTACATATATATATATATATATATATATATATATATATATATATATATTCTTTTACTGTTTTTTTATGGTGTTGGTCAACCAAGGTTTTGTCATGATGTATAAAATAAAATAAGATGTGAAGCTGTAGACTATTTTATTAGTCTCAACATCAACAATATAATACGCAGCATTCCCCCCTAATGATAAAGTCAGATTTCCAGTTAGATTTCCTACAATTTGGCTACTAAGCACAAAATCCAATTTAGCTTCAACCATGCTCATGCTATTTTATGGAAGCAGGGATCTCTAATCTATAGACTTTCTTATAAACCTATTTTATAAGATTTTACAATTACAATTATGTATTATACCTATTTTTATATCTATTTCTTATACTATTATTAATGAAGTAATGATTTGCTACAAAGATCTATGTAATGTGACTATTTTGATAAAAATATTGAAAATAGGGAATGATATATTCAACATCATCTCAAGCAATGCTTAGTGAAAAGTTAGGACACTATTATTCCTGGTCTGATTATTGTTGTTCTGTCATTTCACTGCCATTTAATGTATAGAATTAGTTGGAAAACTGAAATTAAAATTACGTAGATAAATGGAATGATCACTTGTTTTTAATATAGCTTTGGCTTATTTTTGCTTCTTAAATGTTAATGCAGAGTTTGGTATATTGTTAAAAAAAATGTACAAATGCCACAAAGCTAGTTGCAATTATATTACATTCATATAAGAGAGTTAAGTTTTCTCTGTCACTGTCTATTTCTGGGCTAGAAAAATCTTCATTCCATCTATTGTTAAGGACACATTAGTAGGGAAGCAAACGGAAAAGATAATTGCTAGCAGTCTAATAGTTGGGCTACAGCTTGTCTCCATGAAATAAAAGCAGAGAAAACAGTTTATGGATGGGGAGGGAGGGAGGGAGAGGGGAGGGAGAGAGAGAGAGAGAGAGATTTCACTTATCCTAGAGGCCTGGATTTTATCACTAAAGCTGAGATCTCAGCCTCTGGCAGCTTTCAATAATCTGTAATATTTATCGAACATGCCAATGTTTACACACCTAACATTCAGCTCACTCTCTGGGCCAGTAAAATGGCCAGTTTTAACACTTAATTAACTCCTGAGGTCATGAAATCCTTCAAGATAAATTCCTTTTCACCAATCTCCTCCTCAACTGTTTGTTTGCCAGACTGTAAAATGCTGTCAATTAAAAGGCAGGATAGCACAATATCATCAAATCCAGAGTCTCTTTAATCAGCCCAGCCCCCTCCCACACCCCACAGACCATCCTCCTTATTTCCCCCAATCTACAGCATATAGATTATTCTTATAAATCTGAATTAAATTATGGAAGGTGGGGAGCATAATTGTTCTCTTCTTATCCCCTATAGATCAATAATTAAGAATGCCCTTCAGAGGGGAAACAGCTACCAGAAGCATCTTTACATTAAGCTAGGATACATAAAAAATGAATGACAGGTTCAGTTTAATTCAAGAACAGGTAGTAGAGCGCTGAGGCAGCTACCAGCCCACCACCCACCTCTGAATTATTATTTGAAAAGGATGCCAGAGGATTATAGAAGAACCTTATGTCTGCTCCAATTAAGATCAACATTTTTCGCTCTTCTTCGGCTGAGCTTCTGGCTTGCAAGAATGAAAACATATTGACCCCTGCTGGATCATTGATGTACTACAGAGCTTTTTGAGGAAAAACAGAACATTATTTTATGCCTGTAAGAAATCATAGCCATGCTATTGCCAATGTCAATGGGGTAATATACAGCTAAATAGTCCCTTGACCGTAGCTGAGATTAACAAAAGCAGATTGAAACAAAGATGAAAGCTAGAATCTGACATAGGCTAGTTTTTCATAAACATCATAGCTTTATGAAAAGGAATCCCACTTGGTTTGGCAATTGTAACAACATGTAAAAAGACTTTTGAAACTTCAGCAAGTTGTCATCTTTTTTTATCACTTTCATTGAATTATATCCCTACCATAATCACTCTCAGCCTAACCTTGAAAATTACATTTTATGTTTTTGCTTATCCAAATGAATTTTGTTTTGTGGTTTCATGAATCAATTCAAACTTGTTTCGGGCAAAAATCATGTGAGAGATCACACCAGCTTGTGACTCAAAACTATATATATATATATATATACACAATATATGCAGTTGTTGAAAATTAGGATGATGGGTTTCCAGGACTGTAAACAAGACCTCGGGATGTTTACTTCAAGAAAATCTATATATTGTTTCTACATGCCTATGTAGCTCCTGAAGTTGTATGGGTGGGTTCAGAGGTGGCATTCAGCAAGTTCTGACCAATTCTAGAGAAGAACCAGTAGTGGAAATTTTGAGTAGTTCGGAGAACTGGCAAATACCACCTCTGACTAGCCCCACCCCCATCTATTCTCTGCCTCCAGAGACCAAGCTGATCGGCTGGGACTTCTTTTGTTGCTCTGCCCAGGAGAACGGGGCTGGAAAACAGGTTAGTGGGGTGGGGAGGGAATGGGCATTTTGCAGTATCCTCCCCTACCACGCCCACCAAGCCATGCCCACAGAACCAGTAGTAAAAAAAATTGAATCCCACCACTGGTTGCATCTGTCTATCTTGAATGGATTCAATATAATTAAAGACTAGAAACACCAAAGTGTCCTGGTTTTGTCCACATACAAGATGTGGCCCCTTCATTTTATCTTGACATGGATCACTGTGGCCTATGGCCATCCTCTCATTCTCTAGGTGTGGCTTCTAGCCTCCAAGCAGATTGCCCACTCTAACTGTAAACAAAAATAAGCAATATATAGGATAGTAAAATAAGATGACGGTATCCTTTGTATCTTTTTTTCCCACCAACTGATACTCTAATTCCACGCCCAGCAAATTTCTTCTCAGCTTGTGTGGTGAGACTATACTTTGTCTCTCAGTGCCATAGCAACACCAAAGGTCCACAAACCTATTATTTTCTAGGAAAAGTAGCAGGTACATCCGACCATTTTCATTGCTGGGTAAGCATTTCATCCATCATGCAGAGATGTGAAATATTTCCCATTTGTTATGGTGGCACTTGCCAGTCATGACTTTCTCTCACAACTGTGCAAGTAAAACTATCACTAAAAAGGGTCCAGCAATAGGAAAATATTACAATGTCTGTCAATACCTTTCAGGCGGGATATTATAGAACAGAACATCAAAGTGCAGACCTGAATTTTGAGAAAAAAATGTTCTCCAAAGAGTGCTTCAAATTTCAAATTCTTTTTTTATTACAGGTCAGTGGCCCCGACTAAATAAATCTTACTAATGAAACCTGCAGAATACAATCTACAAAATAGAGCACACAACATGAATGCTTGCACAATTGTGCTATCAACAATAGGTAAGTTTTATAAGCTCCAAAAACAAACTTTGCAATAATGATAGTTACATTTGGGGTGATTAACTACCACAAAAAATTGAATATAAAATTATTCTGTCTTTCCTAGAAGTGGACTTAGAATAGGTGTTAGTACCTTTTTATACATATCTTAATAAAAATTGCTATAAATTATTAGAGTATGTAGAAATAGCAATAGCACTTAGATTTATATATCATTTTACAGTGCTTTACAACCCTCTCTACACGGTTTACAGAATCATCATATTGCCCCCAACAACCTGGGTCCTCATTTTACCCATCTTGGAAGGATGGAAGGCTGAGTCAACCTTGAGCCTGGTGAGATTTGAACTGCCAAACTGCAGGCAACTGGCAGGCAGCAGAAATAGCCTGTAGAACTACACTCTAACCAGTGCACCCCTGTAATGATTGTTCAGATCAGAAAATAGAAATCCTGAACTGAAACTGGAAAACACAGGCAAGGGTTGCATTTGCAATGAACTATGAGCAGGACAAGGACAGTATCTTCTCTTCCTGCACTGAGGAAACAATGAGTGGCTTGTAATGGTGATGAGCCAGCAGAAAATTCACACCTAGAATTACTAAGAGTAAAAGATGGATAGCCAAACATCATTGGAAAAGGTTTAAAAGGAAGGCTGATTTGGATAAAAGGTGCATCTACGGGTAGTTGCATTTAGCAACTATCACTGGGACCAGCAATTCAGTTGTTAAGCAAAGCAATGAATAAGTAATTCTCACCCCAGTGGGATTGGCACATAAATTGACTTCAAGGAGCTTCCAATGATCCCTATTAGCTAAGGAACTTTGACTGGCAAGATCCTGGAGAAGAGCCTTTTCCATTGTGGCCCCTGCCCTTTGGAACATTCTGCACTAGGGGAGAAATCCACACACTCCCTTCTGACCTTCTGGAAGGGCCTTAAAACCTGGCTCTTCTATGCTGGAGATGGTTGATGGGATAAGAGGGAAGACCCCATGCAGTCTGTATCCTTGTTTTTTAGCCTCTATTTAACAATTATTAATTTTAACTGTTTTTATATTTTTATCATATTGCAAGCCACCCTGAGTTGCTCCAACAGTGATATGGGAGGCATATAAATTTAATAAATAAATGAATAACATTTCCCTCACACACACACACACACACACACATCTCTTTCACTAGGTGGATATGCCTTCCTTCCTCCCTTCCCTCTCCTTTCCTCCCCTTCCCTCCTTCCCTCCCTCCCTCCTTCCTTCCTTCTTTCCTTCCATCCTTCTTTCCTTCCTTCCTCCTTTTTGTATTAATGTATGCCTTCCTTTCTTCTATTTGAATATCTCAATAGTTGAAAAGGTTGTACAGATGAAACTTCCACAGTATACAATGGATAAACATCTGCTGTAAGAACAAGTTAAAACAAATAATACCCATGGTAAAAATAATAAAAATTTGTCCATTATGTGAATTAAATCTGAGTAAGTTATATCCTTGTCACAAATCAGCATAGATTAAATGATAATAAACACTCCAATATATATCGAGAATTCAAACTGTAGCTTGAAATTGACCATCATCCCGTGGTATTTTTATTTAAAAGTCTGCAGGACACCCTGCAATTTGTTGAATATTCCTTACTATCTGCCTTGCCTAGATGTAACTATTCTGCCTGTCAGAAGAAAGTCAGCCATTTAATACAAGGAGTTGGAAGGGAGATATTATTTCATCCTGTGCCAGGTCTAGGTCTGTTGTTGCAGGAATCAAATAGTTGTTAGGTTTCTGCATATGATAAATTGTAATTAAACCTTTTGCTGGCAGTCAGTAGTACCCACTGCTTTGTCTTTTCCACAGCCAGAAACATTTGAGCAGGACTTGCCACAAACCAAATACCAGTCAGCCATCCCATCAATTGCCAGTCCATTTTTAATAAGGGCTTTCAGGATCAGTTGATGTCTGCTGGCAATTGCAGGCACGTCTAATGAGGGTTGCTGTTTTTTTTTCCTGCTGGCTCCAATCTCTTGCTCTTTTGAATCCTCTGGGCTTCACTGCGCTTTGAGGCCTGAGGCCAGAGACCAGAATTCCTTAATTGAATTAAATCTATCTTGGAATGTTTCCACCAGAGGCATCATCCTTTTCCAAACAGGAAGCCTCGTATTCTACAGACAAGTTTCTCATTTAGAAATCTCTATCAATAGATGGAGTGATATTAGAGATGAAAAATAGGATGTCGGAGGAATTCAGAGCATTCTTTAAAACCATTTAACAATAGGAGGCTAAAATAAATTATTGTCATTATTCAGTTTCCAAAACTGCTACTATCTTCTAGGTTAGATTTAAATGAGTTCTTAGCAAGCTTATATTAAATTTCTGGCATGGGTCTTATTTAAATTATGGTTGTGACGAAATTGAAAATTTTAGGTGCCAAAATGCATCCCCAAAATTGAGTGCACTTAATGTGAAAATGAATCTATCCATAAATATATGCCACAATACTTTTTAATTTTTTTATTAAATTTCAGCAAAAAATAAAATTAAAAAAATGGGTGAGGAAAAAGAGAGTGCAATCAGGAGTGCAAAGGGTAATAAAAAGAAGGAAGAAGGAAGAAGAAGAAGAAGAAGAAGAAGAAGAAGAAGAAGAAGAAGAAGAAGAAGAAGAAGAGGAGGAGGAGGAGGAGGAGGAGGAGGAGGAGGGGGGCAAAAGGGAAGAAGAATAACTTCTAACTTTTTTGAGTAAAGAAACAGTTATAAAATACAATAATAATAATCTGAGAGCAATAATAATACACAGTATTTAAATATTATGATCAGTCCTATTTGTCAAATTAGGAGTCCTAGTGGTCAATAACTTAAATATGAGCCAGCAGTGAGTGGCAGCAATCAAAAAAGCCAATACAATTCTAAATTGCTTTAATGGGGGGATAGAATTAAGATCACATGTAAGTATTACTACTGCTTTATAAAGCCTTAGTAAAATCACATAGAATACTGCATCCAGTTTTGGTCACCATATTACAAAAAAAAAGATGCAGAGATTCTGAAAAGAATGCAGAAAAGAGCAACAAAGATGATTAGGGGATTGAGGCTAAAACGTGAAGAACAATTGAAGGAATTAGGTTTGTTTAGTCTAGTGAAAAGAAGGACTAGGGGTGACATGATAGCAGTCTTCCAATATGTGAGGGGTTGCTACAAATAAGAGAGGGTCAACCTATTTTTCAAAGCACCAGAAGGCAAGACAAGAAACAATGGATGGAAACTAACCAAGGAGAGAAGTAACATGGAACTGAGGAGAAACTTCATTACAGTCAGAACAATTAACCACTGGAATAATTTGCCTTCAAAAGCTGTGGGTGCTCCACAGCTTTTGAAGGCAAATTATTCCAGTGGTTAATTGTTCTGATTGTTCTGATGGGTGCTCCTTCACTGGAGGGTTTTAAGAAGAGACTGGACCACCACTTGTCTGGAATGGTATAGGGCAGGGATGGTTAACTTTTTCAGCACTAAGTGCCCAAGGCGCACATGTGTGTGCAGATCTCCAAAATGCAATACGCGTGTGTCTCCCGTGCATGCGCTTCAACCCTGCATGTGGCTCTACAGTTAAATGTAAGTTTTTGTGACCAACAGCCTGGACTTCAGTCCTAATGAGGCTCAAGATTGACTCAGCCTTCCATCCTTCTATGACTGGTAAAATGAGGACCCAGATTGTTGAGGGTAATATGCTAACATTGTAAACCACCCAGAGAATGCTACAAAGCACAGTGGGACAGTAGAAAAATTTAAGTGTTGCCAATAAGACACTGCAAGAACTATTTGGACTTTGCTTCCTCTTACACCAAAGAGAATCAAGGCAGGGTTATCCTGAATTTGTCATCTCCTCTTCCAGAGCTAAACACCTCCACTACTGATTCAAGGAATTGGGAAGCCTTTTCTTTTTCATTTTTGATTGTGGAAGGTGGGCTAATTCGACATATCGAGAGACACAAATCTGAAGAATGAATCGGGGATGGTATAAATAGGGCCCCACACCGGGAAGGTGGCCTGGAGTGTCTGTGTGGGTGTCATGCCCCTGGTGGAGACTGACTCTGAGGAGGAACAGCTGACAGGGAGTGGAAGTGTGGCTCCAGAGGTTGTGGAGTAGGCTGGGGAAGGGCAGAGGCTGACTGAGCAGTCAGAGGAGGACCCAGGCCCATCCCCTATCCATCCTAGGGCATGTAGGGAGGAGACGATAAGGGAGAGACATGGTCTACTCGGGAAGAGAGGGCCCTGATCCTCTTCATGGGCTGCAGCTGTGACAACTGAATAAGAGGACGGACTTGCGTATGGGCAAACACTGGAAACAAAGCGTGGAAATATCTCTAGTTTATGGTTCTTCTCTGAGTTGGCGTCCTTCCCAGTGTGTGTTATCTGTGGATGTCCTCCAGCTCTTATCTTGCCTGGTTTGTGTTGCTTTTTTCCTTCTTCTTGTAACTGTTTGTGTGGGAGTTTTTTGTCTTCTGTCAAGAATATTCGGAAGCAAAATAAAGGAATAAAAGGGTCTTCACCTGTTTTCTCTGACTGTGTTTGTTTTGTATCCTACCCTGGGTCATCACAGTGGGTTAATGTTGTGGGACACTCATGTAGCTCAGTTGTGACTGCTGCTGAGTCTGATCCAATACTGCCGATTTTTATTTTTAAAAAGTTAACTGTAAATGTGAACTGTAAATACTGAACTTAAACTTTTTACAGTTTCTAACACCAGCTGGTTGTCAAGTGATTACTCTAAAATGTTATTTTCCCTTAAAGAAGATTTAAGGAAAAGTTTTATTTATATTTCTATTTATACCATAATTAGTTATGCATCATTAGTTGAAAGTTATTAGTTGCAACAGTGACATTTGTAAAGTTTGCACAATCTTTATTTAAGGAATACTCTGATTGTAATCTGGAAGATGAGTTATGCAACTAATTTTCTTTTCTTTTTTTAGTTTGAAAATTTTCTCTGTTTATCCAAGTAGCTCCTTCAGTCCGAAACATTTCAAACCAAAAAAGAAAAGAAGTCCAGTTGCTGTGATTCAACTTCCACACAACTCTATCTGGATGACTGAAAAATCTTCATCAACACCAATTGTAAGACTAATTCATTAAAAAAATAAGGAACTATGAATACAGAGATAAGGGCTATGGAATTGCCTAACAAGATTCAATACCCGAAGAGCTTATACTGGTATGGTTACAGATTTCATTATAGAAATCATCTAGACAAAGTTTGAACTCTATATGCAAATTTTATTCAGTTTTATTCAGTTATTTCCTATCTCCTATTTGATTCTTCTTCCTCTTCTTCTGTAAGACAAAGCCATCTTCGAGGGATATTAATTATAACCAAAACTTTAAAACTCAGCTATTTTATTACAGCATTGCTTTGTTCTTGTTAATACATCCATCATCACTGCTCTTTAAAAATTGATTGGCATTTCAGACCAATCAAGAGTCTATCAATCAAATGCTCAGAAGTGAAACTCCAGGCTTGTACATGCTACTTTTCAAGAATCTAAATTAGATTATTTTTCTTTCAATGATAGTACGGTTGTCTTCTAACAATTTCCTTATTGAGTCAAGATATCAAAACATCCAAACACTAAGTATGTGGGTATGTATATGTATTGGACAATTATTTGATAATTACTTCTAACAGGAAATGCCATTTCAAGCAATCAACCCCAAACTACACTTTAGGTTTAAGTATATTTATAAACCTACTGTAAACTATACTTCTATCCCAGTCCTAAATAATCTATTATCATCTGTCTGCTTGTGTCTCATCTATCTATCTATCTATCTATCTATCTATCTATCTATCTATCACAAAATGGTTTTTATGATGCTTCATCAATGCTGCAACAGTCATTTGGGAGTCTAGAAACACTACTAGCATTTAGCTCATTTCAATTAAAAGAAGTCTAATTAGCATGCCAGCTGTTAAAATGTATGCTATCAACCGAGTCCTTCTGCCAGCCTTAAGGAAAGAAACCTTACTTACTACACAATTTGCTATCAATGGAGGCATTGTATTTAAAAATAGCTTTTCCCTGAGTTGTGGGCCATAGCCAAAGAAACAATTAGTAAGTCAGCCTTAAAAAAAATCATTTGCCTTCTTGAAAGGAAGCTTGATTCGGTGCCTTTATGCAATTTCGTGAAAGGCAACTAAAAAGTTGTTCTGTTACTCAGTATTGTTACTTTTGACAAAAGGTGAACAAAAAGAATCTGCATTTGAGCAGTGAAACCTTTCACATGAACTTTGTAAGAACAGGAACAAAATGATATTAAGCCAAACTGATTTCTGCTTCCAGTTGCTGAAATTAAATCCAAAATTCTTGATGCCAGCAATGGACAACTGTGCAACTGGTGGCATGCTACAGCTGCAAACACAATATCCTTTTTCTTGATGAGTGATTAGATATACTCTACTTGTAGGAAAGCCCTCTTCTAATAGCAGGTTATCAACCATACCATTTCTAAAATATATTTGGTATACTCCTTAATGCCTTTCAGATCAGTTAATAAACTTATAATTTAGACATTCTGGCAGTTTTAATAAAGCTAATAAATAATCAGTCTTTGGCTTAAGATGTTTACAATTTCCAAAAAAATGTCATTTAATATTAAGAATATTATTTTATTTTAATGGATTTATAAATTGCTTAAATTGAAGAAGGTTCCTATCAAGGCTGGCTGTGGAATTCTGGGAGGTGAAGACCACACATCTTTTTTTTTTAATTACATTTATATGTTCTCGACTCAGGACAATGAGCACAACCCAATGCGCTCAGCAATAGCCTTCATTCCATTGTATATGCCTGCTTATTACTAGGCAGCATTTTTACAAGGTCAGCTAATTGCCCCCAACAATCTTGGGTCCTCAATTTACCTACCCCGAGAGGATGGAAGGCTGAGTCAACCTTGAGCCTGGTGGGATTCGAGCCTACAGTAATTGTAGACAGCTGGATCTTAAGAGCAGGCATTTAACAGCCTGAGCCACCAAAGCTCTTAATGTTGTCTTAATCTTAATGTTGTCAGGATTGAGAAACACTGATCTAGACTGTAAGGATATCATTACGTCGTAACAGTATCCAGTATTGATGGTATTTCTGCCACTGAATAGTTGCAACTTTTCTAGCTAATTGAAAGAAGTGCCCTGATGAATGCCCTCTCTACAAGATACAATGCATATTCCAGTCTGAAATTCATTAGGTTAATATCCATCCACAATCACTTCCTACAGATGAAACATTTTAAAAATCCTCATCTTAAATGTGACATTGGTGTTCTGTAATCTTATTTCCATATTAGTTTTAACCTGGTTTAGAGTCAGCAAGCTATCTTTATCTTCAGATTATCTTTGGGAACAGTACTATGTCAATCACTTTCATACATAGAAATGTGTCTGCTAAGTCTTTTCTATACTTACTTAAAAGTACAATTCATAGAGTTCAAAGATCATTTGATTTTTTTAAAAAAACTTGAATGTGTTCTAGGTGATCAAGTTCTTCCAGGTTCTTTGCATGTGGTTAAAATAAATTACTTTTTACATCTTTTAGAGTAAAAGCAGAAACATGTTTTGCACATGAGTTCTGTGATTGACTCATTAATTCACTTTACTCTAGGAAGAGAGGATGCATAGACAAAGCAACTTCCTAGTTGCTTTCTGGAATGGTACACCGTTTGCTTGCAAGTACGAGACATGAACTAGAAAGCTCTGTTTTGACCTTAATATGTTAATTGCTAAACACTTTAACTTCTAGCATGCAGCCTGTGGTTTGCCACTAGAGGTCTAATAAACAGCCTGCAGAATTCTGTAACTTTCTTTGTGGATTTGCCATTGTCTATGTGTTCCTGTGTGTCTGTGTTTGTGTTTGTGTCTGTGTCTGTGTGTTTATGTGTCTGGATGCTGTGTGTTATCCATATTTTTGGTTTTATAGGTTCATGTAGAGACTATAATGCAGCTTTTAGAAATTATGACAATCCCAGTATACAATCAAACATATGGAGCTGGTAAGTTGACAACACCTTTGTCATAATAAAAAAGAAAGAAACAGCTATAGAAGACATAAGGGATGCTTGTCAATCAGAAAGGTCAGCAGTTTGGTGGTTCAAATCCCTAGCATGCGTAACAGAGTGAGCTCCCGTTACTTGCCCCAACTTCTGCCAACCTAGCAGTTCGAAAGCATGTAAAAATGCAAGTAGAAAAATAGGGACCACTTTGGTGGGAAGGTAACAGCGTTCCATGCCCCTTTGGCATTTAGTCATGACCATGGAGACGTCTTCGGACAGCGCTGGCTCTTCGGCTTTGTAACGGAGATGAGCACTGCCCCCTAGAGCCGGAAAAAACTAGCATGTCTGTGCAAGGGGAACCTTTACCTTTACCTTATAGAAGAGATATGTAACAATTAACAAGATCTTCAAAAGGAATAATATTCACAAGAGAAGAAGAAAACAACAAGACACCACCTTTTCTAGATATCTTCACTAGTAGAAGAACTGGTGGCAAATTAGAAACACAAGTCTGTTACAAAACTACATACATAAATCAAGTGGTCCTTTACTGAGGTAAGAACCTGACCTCTCACAAAAGGACAGAGCAATATTCAGATAAGCACAAACACACTGCAGAAACCCAGTACACCATAAATGGAGCTGTACACACTTGTATGCACGCCCACTGTTTGCACGAATGGACCGAGATATGCTTGCATGCTGCTTGCGCAGCCCAGTTCCAAGCAGGTCACAGCCCACTACCAGGCCATGGCCCAGGAGTTGGGGACCCTTGTGCTATATACTTAAGTAATGAAATTTCTGCAGGAAAAGCTCAGAGAGCACCAAGGACTCCACAGTTCAATCCTGAGCTACATTTATTTTCTTCTATTGGTATTTTGTATATTACTTTTTCTATTGCTGTATAAAACCATCTCTCCAATACTCTGTAATCTCCATAGCTTCAAATCCTTCAGTTAACATTGCACAGAAAGACATGAAAAATTCTCCCCTCTATTTTTTTTCCAGATCAGAAAAGGTGAATAGCCAAGAGGCTTCAGAGGAATGAGAAAATATGTAATAGAAAGTAAACAGCAGCAAAGCCATACTAATAATCTATTAACTCAAAAACTTCCGACAGAAATTCTAGAGAGATTTTAAAGTTTCCCAAGAATATAGTAAAAAAAAAGCTCTTTCACATGCTGGAGAAAATATTTCAGAAATAGCAGAGCAAAGTTTGACATAGCATTAACCTCACAAGATACACACCGTAGGTAAAGACTTCATGAGCCAGATGTGCTATACACATATGGATTTCCAGCCTGTATTTTTATGAACCAGGCTTACAGCTACACCTTGCATTTTATAACTGAGCAGGTATACAGTATACAAATAGATTTTGTATATCTAAATACATCATTCAATTCACAGCACCATCCTGGCCTGTCCTTAGACTCATTAATGTTACATGAATCTAAAGAACCAAAAGGGATTCTTTGGCTTAATTTTTTTTCCTTCTTCACTTGTGACAGTTAAAAAGATTTTTTTTATTCCTCTTTTATTCAAAAACTTCTATTCTCTGAAAAGACGGCTGCCAGAAGGTTTAGAATTCTTGGCACATTTCCATAGAGAGCTACAATTATGGAATCCTTATCCTTTAGCTTCAGACTCAGCACAATGTCTGTGCATAAGGAAAAAATAGCTCCCATTTTCTCCTCTGTTCCTTCACCTCCATCAAACACTTGTTAATTATTACCTTTGTCTCAAAAGAGAGAAAAAGGGAAAACATTTAGCAAGGAGCGCATGCAATGATTTATTCTCTTACAGTGTAAAGTTCTGTCAACTATATAGGCTTTTCCATATCAAAAATATCAGCCCCAGGATAGAGCAGCATGCTCTACTTTCTATGCAACAGACACTGCGTGAAAAATACGTCTCAGTACAAAATGAACTGCTTATGTTGAAAACATATTTCAAATCTCTTTGCAGAACAACTGTGGGATGAAAATAGGCAGGAAAAAATAAAAATCAGGTGAAGAAAAGATGTAGCTTAAAATAATGAGGCCGCTGACTTCCGGTGGCATTTCCATCAACAACGGATCAGAGACCACGATTCTGCGTGGCATTGATCCGTGTTTATCTTGTTGGAAGGGTCCCCACAGGACCAGAGCCATCTGACCCACCTTGGAGGGATGGGAGAAGAGGGGGAGACCGCCAGCTGTGTCAAGGGGAGCCACATCTCCCCTCCCTAGCTAGGTATTACTCCCCTGGAAGACAGGGAGAAATGGCAGTCTAAAATGGCTGCCTGGACCCTAAGTTTTGTGCTGGAGCAGTGAAGTGGTGAACGACGTGTAACCAGATAAAAGAACTAAATTTTTTCTTAACAACCCCAAGAAGTTGAAAGAAAGTGTTCTCATGCAAGAGTATCATAGCGGTGAACAGAAAATAAGAGGAAAATACAAGATAAACAAAATTGGAGTATAAAAAGTTACAATGAAATTAGAGACTAAATTTTGAATAATATAAATTGGCATTAATTAGGCATTGGATAAAATGCTGGATTTGCCTGGAATTGGTTATTATTAAGAAAATGAATCGTGGAAATGGTTGGAAATTAATGTTTAACATAATTAAAAGAGAAAAGAAAAGAACTTTGAAAAGTGGAAAGTGATAAAGAGCGCCATCTAATGGTCAAAGATTTTTTCCCTATAAAATCTTGTGGAAATTTACTGGACTCATAACTGTTATGAACAAAAGATAAATAAAATAAGAGGATATACAAATGCATTTCCCTGGGACTGTTGGGTGTTGATTGTGAAAGAGACAGAAGGATTAACAAGAGAAACAAAGATAAAAGGAGACTCTTGGCAAGGATTGCAACAAAAGACTTTGAATATTAATAACTTAACTGATTATAAAAAATGGAAGAAATAAGCAAAGACTTTAAGTTGGAACTGCAATCTGTAAGAGGAATGCTGAAAGAAAGAAGGGAATTATTGGAAATATTAGAAAAGAAAATTATGGCGATGGCAGAAGAACAAAGAAATTCCAGTGAGGCGGAGTTAAAGGAAGAGGAAAGAGGCTCAGATAGACATGGAGAACAAGAAACACTGCCAAAAGACGCTAAAGGAACTAAAACTATGACATTGATGACAGAGTCAATAAATAAAAGAGAAAACACTCCCAGGATTAAACAAAAGAAGAAAAAATTATACAAGAAGGAACTTCAAAAAAGAGAACAGGAAAGCGGGGGGACAAGATGGGCGAAATGCTAGAAGGAAAGAAGGAAGATCAGGGAAATTTAGAAAAGGGAAAGTTGGCTAAAATTAAAGAAATAATAAAGCCGAAAAATTCAGAGATAATGGTTAGGGATTCCATAAGGGGATACCACATGGAATATATATTTGTATTTAGTTTAAAACTTGTTGGGAAATATCTTAGGAATGTATAATTACATATATATATGAATATGAACTGTATATAAAACATGTTGTTATGGATTAAAATAAGGGAATGGAAATGAATTTTAAAAATATGATTATTAATGATTATAAGTAAAGTGAAGATAAAATGAGAGATATTAAGAAGTTATTTTAGTGATTTACTGGAGGGGATATATACAGTTGACTATATATACAGTTGATTATTTAATGGATATTAGAATTGTATAACGAGAATATTTTATTATGATTAAAGTAGGGGAATGGAAAATACCACGTGGATCCTCAATATATTGGTATTATTATATTAACTTATGTATGGATGAAATGATACTGATATTGAATTAATGAACTGAAATATGAATTGCAAATTTATTTAAAGATGAGTGAAATGGAGTTAATATTATATGAGTTAATATTATATAAGATTAATGGAAATGAAAATATGACTATGTACAAGTGTTATAATCTGGAAACATGTTGCTCACATGAAAAGGTGTATAAAATTTAAAAGATAAAAAACTTTTTACAAAAAAAATTGAGCCCACTGTCCATAGAGTTCTATGCAGAAAGTCTCAGATTCAGCAAAGTCATGAAAATCCAGAAAACTGTTGCCAGTCAGAACAAGCAATACTGGGCCAGATAGGACAACTACATTTTCCTGCCTGCATATTAGGGACAAGTATTACTATTTTCAAAACATTGAGCAACCTGCCTTATGAAAGTCAATATATGTAAATCCATCACTTAGACAACTCAATTGTTGTGATCTGGTACCCATAGTTTATAGTTTAGCATTATACATCAACCAAGCCCTTATGGCTTATTCTAAATATGACAAAAACAAATAATGGCTTAGTTTGATTTATGGACTCATATTTAACAAAGGATTAAGCTAGGAAAAAGTTAAGGTGGAGTAGAGAACTGCTAGCTACAGAGCTCCACAGGTTTGAAGGAAAGGCCATTTTTAAGAGATCAAAGTCAATTTGTTGCTCCATGTCATGGAATTGCACAACAGCTGTCCAGATGACATTAGAGACATTGACACAAACTTGTCTTTTATATAAATTAAACTTTACAGCAGGATTAGGAAGAACATAAGATAGTCAGGAACACAGGAGCATTATGAGGTAAATTAAACAGTATGCAGAACACACCGAAGTAAAATGAAGGGGAAAAAGAGAAACTCCCTTATACTTACAACAACCAATCATAGCATAGATTACCTCATGCATGAGTCAACACTCTCTAACTCAGTGGTCACCAACCGGTGAGAAAATTTTGGTGGTCCACAGAGAAATGCACCCCCAAAGCACCCCTCAAAGCAATTAATCCAGGCTGCATGGGAACACAAGGCTGCGCCGCCCACATAGCCTGTGGGAACCCAAGGCTTGCATCATGAACAACACAACGTAGTGAGGGGAGGGGGGAAAGGCAGGGAGAACGTGCCCCACTCACCTCACGCACCTCGCTTGGCCACCAGGCTGCTTCTTTCCACTTTTTTCTTCTGCTTTTGGCTGCACACAAGAAAAGCAGCAAAAGTCTTTCTTTCTCTCCCCAAACTCCATCAGAAATGAGTCTTTGGGACCCTGCAAGAGATTCTGCTCTAAGGGGCTGTGCCAGCAAAGACTCATTTCTGGTGGAGTTTGGGAGAGAGAAAGAAAGACTTCTGCTGCTGCTGCTGCTTTCCTTACCTGAAGCCAAAAGACTCTCTGTCTCTGTCTCTCTGTCTCTTTGTCTCTGTCTCTCTCTCTCTCTCTCTCCTCCCTTCCTCCCTCCTCCCCTGAGAATGGAGCTGAAGATAGTATCCTGCAATCCCAAATAAAGAATGATTACATTTTGAGTGGAATTACTATGTGCCACTCTTTAACAGCCCTTGTAAACAGGTTGTCTACTAGCTATGTGCCAGAACCTACCAAGTTTAACATAGAAGAGTAATTTCTGAAGTGATTTGAATATCCTGAATCAAGAGATTACTAGCAAATTTTAGAGTTTAAACCACAAGATCAAATAAAAGCCACAATTTTTCTTCTCATCTGGATTCCAGGATAAGTCATTTAAGACTTCCATGTCCCAGTAGATTCTGTTCTCAAATAAATAATGAAAAAGAAGTAGCCTGTTTTTTATCTGGAACTGCTCATGCAAACATGGCAGCAAAAAAAAACTTTTTAAACATTTCTACATGCTCAAGGACACATACACAAAGATGAGCAACATCAATTCATATTAAACCATATCACACTGAGATGAGAGGGAAAATATAGCTGTTCCATTACAGACTCCCTTAAATATATTGCCTTTACAGTTTACTACAGTAGAGTAAGTATAACCTTTGCAAGTACCTACACAAAGGAGGTCTTACCCTGCACAGTGAAATTAACCTACAGGCCTTCATGGGTAAAGCCCTTCATGGCTGTAATATTTCTCTTTGTACATTCCTACTCAACCCCTAAAATCAGCCTAAGTACATTTTCATATGGAGCCATGGAGGTAACTACCCACAGACCATTCCTAGAAGGCAATTAATACCTGCATTAAAATATTTACACACAAGGCAAAAATACTTTTATTCTTCAGGTCTTTTAGTACATTTTGTATGTGGCTTTAATTATGTATTATAGAATCATTTAAACTGCTATATGTTGCCTTCTCTTAATGCTCTTATGGTTCAGATATTGTAATTTAATTACTGTTTTAATTCTTTTTAATTAAGATTTTAGGTTTTTTGTAAGTCTGAAAGGTTACATGTATTTGGACAGACATGGCATAATTTCTTTCAAATTTGTCAACCTATATTTTAGAACCTTATGGCACCACTCAAAAATTCTTATACTAAGATTTGATCTTACAGTAATATTGTCATCTCTCTTGCTTGTTCTTTTGATAACACAGTAACTTCTGTGGTGACAAAATTGTCTACAACTCATTTATTGAGGGAACAAGACAATCATGAACAACTGAAACTATATTTAACTATAACACCCTAAGAACAAACATTACTAGATATAAATTGTTTCTCCTTGATACCATGCATAATTATAAAATGAAATTACTATAATTAGAGAAGGGATTACTATAGCATCTTTTTATTCATTGCAACCCAAATGAAAACTGGAAAGAAATTATGAAAAGGGTTCAGGACTTTGTCCATTTGTCATCTGGATAACTTTCTGAAAACAAAATAGCAGAGACAAAATTTGGGTAGAAGAAGCTGGCAAAGAAAGTTCAGAAACCCACCATAGATTGGATTGCTATTAATTCCATTTCTAAATTCCCATTTTCCCCAGTCACATGACCCAGATCCAGGAATTTACTTTATTTTCTTTATTGATTGATTTGATTTGTCAATCACTTACAAGATAATAAGTATAAGGGTAAACATAGTTATGAATATGTGAAATGAATACATATAAGAAAAATAAAAACAACAATAAAAGAAACAATAAAAGAAACAATAGGACAGGGATGGTAGGCACATTGGTGCGTTTATGCACACCCACTACAGACCTCTTAGGAAAGGGGTGAGGTCAACAGTAGACAGTCTAAGGTTAAAGTTTTGGGGGTTTGGGGAAGAAACCACAGAGTCAGGTAGAGTATTCCAGACATTGACCACTCTGTTGCTGAAGTCATATTTCCTGCAATCAAGTTTGGTGAGGTTTACCTTGAGTTTGTATCTATTGTGTGCTCTTGTATTGTTATGGTTGAAGCTGAAGTATTCATTGACGGTAGGACATTGCAATGTATGATTTTATATGGTATACTTAGATTGGACCAAAGGCGGCATAGTTCTAGGTTTTCTAGGTCTAGAATTTCAAGTCTGGTGGCATAAGGTATTCTACAACGAGTAGAGGAGTGTAGAACTCTTCTTGTGAAGTATTTCTGGACTTTCTGAACTGTGTTAATATCAGATACGTGATGTGGGTTCCAGACTGATGAGCTGTATTTGAGTATTGGTCTAGCAAATGTTTTGTATGCCCTAGTTAGTAGTGTGATATTACCAGAGAAAAAGCTACATAGGATTAGGTTAACAACTTTTAATGCCTTTTTGGCTATGTAGTTACAGTGGGCTCTAGCACTTAGATCATTAGAGATGAGTATTCTAAGGGCCTTGACAAAGTTTGGATCATCAACAAGGTCTTGACTATTCAGCTTGTATTTTATTTTCTGATTTTTTTGCCAATATGTAAGACAGAGCATTTATTTGTTGAGTTTTGAAGTTGCCATTTGTTTGACCATTCAGATACATAGTTGAGCTCTTTTTGAAGGGTAGCAGTATTGTCTGTGGTGTTGAATAGCTTTACATCATCAGCAAAGAGAACGCAGTTGTTCTTAATATGATCACAGAGGTCATTTATGTAGAGTATGAAGAAAGTTGGTCCTAGAACACTGCCTTGGGGGACACCACTGTTGACAGGTACAGGATTTGATAGAACACTCCCAATTTTGACCATTTGTTGTCTGTTTGACAGAAATGCTTCTATCCAGTTGTCCAGAGATGCCATAAGATCTTAGTTTTAGTGGTAGTTTGTCGTGTACCACTGAATCAAAGGCTTTACAGAAGTCAATGTAGATTGCGTTTATTGCTTTGCCCTGATCGAGTTGTGTAGTCCATATGTTTTGCAGTGTAAGAGTTGCAGATTACAGGATAGTTTTTTTCTGAAACCATATTGTTTGTTAGTGAGTAGGTTGTATGTCTCTAAGTGGAGGATAATGGATTGGTTAATAATTGATTTCATGACTTTACAGGTGACACAACATAAAGAGATTGGTCTGTAATTTTCAACTAGGCTGGGGTCTCCCTTTTTGAAAATGGGGATGACCGTGGCTTGTGACCATAGGTTTGGCAAGAAGCTGGTCCTGAAAGATTTTTCAAAGATTATGCTTAAAGGTTCAGCTATGGCAGTGGATTGCTTTTTTAAGAAGTAGGCACATATTCCATCTGGTCCAATAGCTAGAGATGGTTTTAGGTTGCATAGTGCTTTTTCATCATTGTCTTCTGTAAAATTGATATGTATTAGATCATTGTAGTTGTCTGTAGTTCGACTAGGAAATACTGGGCATGATCCATTGCTGTTTACAAATACTGAGCCAAAGAATGTGTTAAAGAGGTTGGCTTTAATGGTGTCATCGTTGCAGTCTTTACCATTAGATCCTTTCAGGGGTGGGATGAATCTTGAGTCTTTTAGTTTGTTGTTTACAAAATTGTAAAAGTGCTGGTGGAATTGGTGCATAGAAGGTTTATGTATAAGGTTTATGTAGATGGTTATGTAGAGAAACCCATGTTTCCTAGGGCAAAGATAAAAATAACAGATACAATGTGAGGGAAGAGCAGAAACTGATGCACTAAGATAAAATATATGCATTCATGTTGATTATATCTCACATACACAAGTGACATGTATGAAACTCTCTGGTTTTATAGCGGGGTGAAAGTATACACCCAGCCAAATATTCAGATATCTCAGAAGTAAATACAGATCCTTCTTATGGCCAGTGGTGGTAAAAACTTGAAAAAAAATCTAAAAGTTGCACTCTGCATACTTTTCTTATTTCACTTTTTTTTGCCTCTCTTTGTTCCTTTTTATGCAACATAACCATCCATGGCCTCTTTTCTTACCTTCTCTCTAAGTTCTCTTAGCTTCCTTATAAAGAACTGGCTATTAAACCTTCACCAAAGATTTACTCCAGTACACAGGCACTAAGTAAGGAACTGGCCTCACTGGCAAATACTAAAATATCCCTCATTTATTCTCCATGCAGCTAGTCCTTATTTTCAAATCCCAGATGTTTATTAGATTGCCTGGAATTGACAGTGTTGAAATCCTAACAATTTTCTAACCATTAAAGGAGTTAGTATTCTGAACAACAAATGATTTTTCAACACACAGCAAAATAGGTTAATAAGATTTATGAGTTTTCAAGCCAAATTTCACCAGTGCAATATTGCAAATAACTAAAATAGGGCACAGTATGCTGAAATTGTAGAAGGTTTTGTTAAGTTTGCATGAAGAGTCAGACGCGAGGAGTTCCAGCAAAGAGTTTATTAAGTGACTACAGCTCGAATGGACCCGTCCTGGCTTGGCTACGGCTGCCTCTTATAGCCTGCAGCCGTAGCTGCCAGCCAGTGGGAGTGCAGGGTTTCTTCCCGCACTATTTAAACCAATACCATTTGACATTTTACAAGAACAGTTCAAATAAACCAATAACATTCAAACCTACATACATAACAGGTTTTATGGTTGCTTGGATAATAGTTACAATTCTATGACTCCAAATTATAGCAAATTTTCTAATTATTGATAATAAAGCTTAATATTCTGTAATTACAAGTTGTGTTTAGAGTGATAAACTAGCATTATTACAAAAATGTTCTAATAGAAACTTTGTAAGTGTATCATGAAGCATATACTTTAGCTTCAGGCCACAGTGCTGTTAAATCACAATCTATGCCTTGTTTTTTATGAATTATATAGGAAAATAACAATATTTCTATAGCACAAGTACATAAGAGAGGTTGAAAAAAATACAAGACTTTTATCTCCTCCCAAAAAAAATCAGAGCAAAAGGGATTATGGGATAGAATATCTCACCTAATATTTAATTCTTAGTATAGAACTAAGCCTATTCCTGTGCCATAAAATGACAGGCATAGCTCACACTACATATTTATTGTCCAAACTACTTATGTTTGTTCTTGAGAGGCAAGATGTTTTTAGGAGCAAGCAAAGTATAACAACACAATGAGCACAAACTTCTTTTTCCTCTTTCAAAAATTCTATTCCCAAGATCGTTAGAACTTACATTTCTGAATCAACTATTTTTAGGTCATTTCTAATTGAATTGAATTCTCATTTGAAGCATACCTGTCCAGGCTCAAGTTATCCTAACCTGGTCATATTATGTGAGTTACTAAAAAATTGACAACAACTTGATAGTTTGTAATTAATCAATGAAATACATTGTTTCTTGTTTCCTTTTATTTTCTTCTTTAAACTTTAACTTTACCATTTGGAGTCTGATTCAAAAATGTTTTGAATAAAAGTCAAAACTGTTGAAATGTTTTGAATGAAACATTATTGAGTTCATAGCAAAAACCTATTCCTGGTAATGTTGTTACTTATTTCTGCAAGATTTAACCCAGGGCAATCATTTTGCCACTGTTGTTGTTAAATAACTGGAAGGTGACAGAAATTTTTGTCAATCTATTATAAATCACCAGAGATCTAGTAGATCTCAATCTTCTTTGATCTGTTCCTTCCCTAAACCTGCTTCCTAGATCCTATTTGAAGTAAGCTGTCGAATACTTGGCATGGCAGCTGTCAGATACCATCAAAGCTTGACAACTGTGATGTGTCACCTGCCAAATACTGTCAAATAGTAACAGCTGTACTTCAGATATGATCACATCTTAACTGTTGCTCCAGGACAGTTGTCAGATGCTGTCAAATACTATTTACAACTGGGGGGGAAAGTATGTCAAATGCAAACATTGATTGTTAACTATTCGGTTAATTCCTAAACCATCAAAATGTGCATAGAAATGGGCAAACAATAGAAGGAGGTTGGGCAAGCAATACATTTTAGTTCTAGTGTAGATTCTAGGAACTTTCTGAAACTACATTTAAAGTAAGGCCCACTAATTGTCTTTTTACACTTTCCAAACATTGTCTTTTGTTGAAATGTTCAATGTAATTGTGGAAGCTATGTTTTCATAGCTTTCATCCATGCCTAGAAAAATAGTAGAAGCTGTATCAGTCATTCATCAATTTACAAATAATCACAATCAGTGGTGGAATTCAAAACTTTTTACTACTAGTTCTGTGGGCGTGGCTTGGTGGCATGGCTTGGTGGGTATGGCCATATGAATGGGTGGCTTTTTTTCTTTTCTTTTTTTTTTTGCATTTTTGCATCCCCCCTCCCACCCATTTTTTGGGCCTTCTGAGCCTCAGAGGAGTCTAAGGGGGCGTTTTTGCTCCCAGAAGGCTCCTTTGGGGCTCAGGAAGAAAAAAACAGGGAATGGGAGTAGCACTCCTCCACGTTCCATTTTGGGACCTTCCTGGCCTTCCTGGCCTACCGGCACAGCTGATCATATGAACAGCTGATTGTCGGGAAGGGAAAAAAACTAAGAAATACCTTAAGGGGCAAGCATCAGGCGGGCAAGGCAAGCGAGCCAGCGGAGACCTGGCAACCAGGTCGGGGATGTGGCCAGCCAGAACTTACTACCAGTTCGGTGACCCATGCCAAATCCTTGCTACTGGTTTGCCCAATCTGGTGCAAACCGGCTGAATACCACCACTGATCGCAATTTAAAGTAGCATCATGCCCACTTCTTTCCTGCTTCTTGGCTTCAATTTTTTTTTCAGCTATAGGAATTTGAAAACTTCAAACCACTTTCAAAGATTGATGCCAAAAGCTTTGACCATTTGAGTTCATGTGACTCTGCCTCCTGAAAAAACTCTGAAGAATGAAATAAAACCGTGACTTGTCCTGCAATCTGTTAAAGAATAGTTGAAGACCTTAATAAGCTGTTGGATTCTGCAATGTGAAAACAGAACTGGGCAATTAGGTTAAAATCAAGACTTTAAATGTTGTAAAGATTTTTTTAGAGGCTGATAGCCAAAAAGTAGGCAATAGGTGTAATTAGGGCTACCAGATATGGAGGCCAAAGATCTAATGACTACCAGACAGCCACAGGAAAAGATATAGAAACTATTTATTACTTTGTTGCCATCTAATGATCACAGAGCTGAGGGATTTTAAGTATAAATTAATGACCTAAAGACAAATGCAAAATAAAGACAGGAAGAAAGGGGGATTAGTGGTAACATATAAATAACTATAATGAATATTAAAACATTTTATTCTGTGTTTTGTTTGAAGTTTTGCCTTAGCAGAATAGTATTAGTACTAATTTAAGAGGCTAATTATAAATACAACATTGTACATTTAGGGTGTAGATTTTTTATAAGTAAGGATTCAATTTTAAAACAAAATGCCCTTCAGAAATTTATGATGTTGAAATGAACAGGATCAGTCAAATTTTTGCATTATTTGGGGCAGGAGGCTAACGGATACAATAAAAGATGTTGTAAGGCTTATACAGATTAGATTTTCCCTTTTAAACTCCTAGCCATACATGAAAAAGTGGTTAATTAGATGTTTGGGTGTGGTTGAAATGAAAAAACAACAACAGTATCTTAAGCCTCTGACAGTTTTGTCTATTAAACCAAAATCTCCAAAACATCTCAGAATATAATCCTTTCTTTCATTTGTGGCAATAGACTAGCACTGCCTTATTGATATGTGTGAACAACTTGTTCATTTATTAGTATATATTACATATTTTAATATACACAAAGTATATTAAAGTATATATAAAGTATGTATTACAATATTAAAGACTGATTTATACATATTTTATTATACTAGTTTATTCAGACTTGGTAACCATCTAGAGCATTGTTTCTCAATCTTGGAGCCTTTAACATGTGTGGAATCCAATTCCCAGAATCCCCTAGGCAGAATTTCCCAGCCAACACTGTTCTCAATTGTGCAGAAATGAAACTGAAATTATTGCTGGGCAATCATTAAACCAATAAAATGAAATCGGCATGGTTTTTCGTTTCACTAATTAAAACTTTAAAATTGCTCTCAGATACGCTTAGATGCACAGAGCTGTTGAAAGGACTTTGCTGGAATAGAATGATTCCTAAACACTGTAGCAATTGTTCTGCTATCAGTGAGTGAAGGAATTGGATATAATGTTCCATATTCAAATTGCTTTTACTCTAATTACTGAAAGGCAGTTGTTTTGCTTCTTTCAGATACATTTATTTGTTCCCAATTTATGAAAATACATCCTCAAACATTTTTCAGCAATAACATTCATAATCAGGTTGTTTACAATTGCCTCCCCCACAATTTCTTTGTTTTTCAATCATGAGTATTCTCCATGTTTGGTCTCTGAAACAAAAAGGGGGAAAGAAGTCTCCAAAATGCAGACTTTTCACCGAAAGTTTCATAGATAACTCAGATGGAAGAAAACAAAGCTGATAATCAGGCAGGTAACAACTTTGATGGATGTGTTGTTACTGTAGCAACTATACCATTCTGAGTAGGGATTACAAATTGCAACATTTCCAAAAACTGTAATGCACAATCAGAAAAATACTTAATGGTCAATTAGCCCATCCAGAATTCAGAAACCCAAGTTGTTGGATTCCTAATGCAAAGTTGCAAAGATAAGATAATGAAGACCAAAGTCCAGACAGGAAAGAGTTAGTACATTAGAATATTTGTCAATTAAGGTACAAGGCTAACCAGTTGCACAGGTTTGTAAGTGGTAGGCTTCTTATTAAAGACAGCTTCTTATTAAAAGCTAAAGTGACCTCATGTTTACTCATCTGACATTTATTGAAATTAACCTGGCTTCCTTGAGTTAATAGCATAACTTAGCTAGCATGAGTCAAGCCTGATCATGATAGACTATTCTGAAGGCCATGAGTAAAAAGTGGAGGATGGATAATTTTATGTCATGGTACAGTGCTTTTGTTCCTGGAATAATTCCCCAGTTTTTGCAGTAAAGAGATAAAAATGTAGCAAGTCTTTGTATACCATTTGATAAAATCTTGAATGTTTATAATTATTTTTTAATAGAATTGCTTTTGAAAATCTCCTAGCCTGAATTCTTACTATGTATTGCAGCTTCTTTGTTGGATGGTTTGCATCCCAAGGTTATGAAGGCATCGGCAGATGTAATCTCAAAGTCACTGAATGTAATCTTTCAAAGCTCCTGTAGAACAGGGGAACTACCAGAGCACTTGAAAAGAACTAAAGTGGTTCCAACCTACAAAAATGGAAAAAAGATGGATCCAGGAAATTATACTTCAATCAGCTTGACATCAACACCTGGGAAAATCCCAGAAAAGGTAATGAAGCAGAGGATTTTTGAGCACCTAACAATGATCAAGGTGATTATTGGGGTTTGTTAAAAACAGATCATGACAGACAAACCGTATATCCTTTTTTGATAAAGTGACAACATTAGTGGACCAGTGAAATGCTGTGGACACAGTATATCTGGATTTCAATAAGGTATTTGATAATGTAGATCACAACCTACTCCATGGTAAGATAGAAAATATGGGATAGAGAGTGGATATGCAATTGGCTAATCAACTGCATCCAGCACGTAGTCCTTAATGGAACTACATTTACATGGAGGGAAGCAGGCAATGGAGTACCACAATATATGCTCCTCAACATCTTCATAAATGATCTAGATGAAGGAATAGAAGAGAAATCAAATTTGCAGGTGGCACTAGCTGTGAGGAATAACTAACACTTTGGAAGATAGACAGATTTGAGAATTGGGCCCTGTCCAACAAAATGCAGCTCAGTGCTGAGAAAAATAAAGTTCTGCACTTAGGCAGGAAAAACCAAATGCACAGGTACAGGACAGGCAGTACTTGACTCAACAGCAATGCATGTGAGAGGGATCTATGTGTCCAGATGGACCACTGCCTAGGTATGAGTCAGCGGTGTGCTATAGTTGCCAAAAAAAGACAGTGAAGTCCTAGACTACATCAACAGAGCACTCTATACTGCACTTAGAGGTGAAAAATTTTCTGACACTGAGAACAATTAATCAACAGAATAACTTGCCTTCTGGAATTGTGGGTGCTCCTTCAATGGCAGTTTTTGAAAACAGACCAGGCGATCATTTGATAGGGATGGTAGAAAGTCTCCTGCCTTGAGCAGGGAGTTGGACTATAAGACCTTTGAGGTCTCTTCTTGTTCTATGATTCCATGGATAGAACAAATAAGTTAGGAATTCTATTTTATTCAGTCTGTATTGGTATTAACTTTGGATAAAAGTCATTCACGGTATTGCAGATTTTAGTTCAATTGCCCCCTTGTTTAACTGATCTGCACATGAATGCTATTTTTAAAAAAATGCAAATACTATGGTACATGAAGAAAAAAATCCCCATATAATCTTGTATGCTTCCACATTATTTTTCAAGTGTTTTATCATTATGCAAATGTGGACACGATGATAATCTAGGAAGCTGAAATCTCTGGCAAACTGACTGCAGTTCTAAAATTAAATCTTTGAAATTCTTGCAGTTAAACTGGGATTCAGGAAATGTTGTGCTCTAAAATGAGACAAACAGCTGAACAATAACAGAACAGAGGAAATATGATCATCACCGTGCCTTAGTCTCCATAGATACATATTTAATTCTGAACTGACCCTGTAAATGGAGTAGCATTATGAGGAAAGTGTTCAGAACTATCTGTCTTTGCAGGCAAGTGGTTATTTAGCTATTGATTGATTGATTGATTGATTGATTGGACTTATATGCCGCCCTATCTCCCGAAGGACTCAGGGCGGCTCTCATCATAAAAACACACAATACAAAATTTTAAAAATTATTAAAATTATTATTAAACCACAGCCAAACAATTATCTAAAACCCATAAAAAAAACTAGACATAAGAGCGTATTTAAAAAACCCACCCCCCTCAGTCCAGGCCAGCCTGTTAGAAAAACCATGTCTTCAGGTCGCGACGGAAGGAATAGAGGTCAGGGTCCAACCGCAGCCCCAAGGGCAACTGGTTCCACAGGGTGGGCGCTTCTACAGAGAAGGCCCTACCCCTGGGGGTCGCCAGCTGACGCTGTCTAGCTGATGGCACCCAAGGAGGCAATCTCTTCTCTCTTTGATTTCGTCTAGTTTCCCACCCCCCCGACAGCTCAATAATTCCCAATAGCAGAGCCCTGAGGTAGACAGCAGGGCATTCCTCGACATCAGGGTATCTGTAGACATTTCCTGCCCCTTCTGGCTTCAATTTTCTCTAAGTTTTTTTTTTTTAATTTTAAAAGATGAGAAATTGGAAATTTTTACTGTGTAGACAAAAGAGTTGACCTATAACTTTACAAGAATGTTTCTGGGCCCCGTGTATAACACACATATTCTAAGAAAATCATCAGCAATTGTACCCAGTGCTTTATTTAAAGTGTGCCTTCTGGGCCAGAAAAAATGTCATACCTAAGCTGGGTAATGAAAGGTATACATGGAATATTGAAATACAACTTTTTCAGTTTGCTTCTGGTAATATTTTCTGACTTTCTCACTAGGGCAGCCATTTTGCAAGTAGGAAACTGGTACCTTTCATAGCAGCCATTTTATGAAATCTCCCACATTTTCTCATGCAGGATAAGGAAATTAAAATATCTACATGGCTATGATCTATTCTTTACTGTTCCCCACATCCCAAGCAAATCATGTAGTCTTTGGACAGTGCTAGCATAAAAAATAAATATGTTACAGGAATGCAGATTTTGGTGAAATGTTAGTAGAAACATTCTCATGGCAAAAGCAAACAAGTATGAAATAATTTAATTTATAATTAATAAATTATATTCCCTATGCTGGATGTGTTTAAGCAGAAGGAGACCTTCTCCAGGAATGCTTGAATTTTGATTTTTGTTCTGATGAACTGTTGCTTATGATACAGTAGTCCAAATGGTGCCTTCCAGATCTATTAATATATGTGATGAATTTATCAAAGGGGAAAGATATGTAGTTCTACCTTGAATTTTAAATGCTTTAATTTGCAGGTGATCTCCAAGGTGCTACAGTCAGTATTGGTTCCTCTAGGTTGCTCATCTTCCTTTCTTGCTCTCTTCATCCCCATGGTCCACATATTCAGTGAATCTATCATGGGTGTTTTCCGTCTCCCAGCACTGATGTGAGGTGGATGGGATGGATGGATTCTTCATTTTAACTAAAGGCATTTTAAGTTACTCCAGAGATTCAGAAACTTATTTATTTTAAAGTTCATGGTAACATGCTGAGCTAAGACAGAAGATGTGGCTGGCTTCATAACAGGCCAACTAATTATGGTTCAATAGATTATATCACTATCTTCTATATGACTATGTACAAATGAATTCCACTGAAGCTATTGACCAGACTGGTTAAGTTTGAATAGATTTTCAGCACAGTCTTGCTATCCTACATCACCTTAAGGTTCTTAGCATTGCATTGATTTAAATAATATGTATTGATAATCATTCACTGCAACGATCAGAAGGATATACAAGAAAAATTAGACACTGAAATTCTTTAAAGCTGACTTGGCAGATCAACAAAACTAGAAATAATTGGATTTGTGTTTGATGGTAAGGAGAGGAAATTAAAACCTCAGGTCATTTTAACCTCACCTAGAGTATTCTTTTGTATAAGAAGTATACAATAATCAGATTTGTTAACTATGCTTTCAGAGCACATTAACCTTCTTTGAGGCATTCTAACAAGATACTTTTTGCATATTTGTCACCTGGACTGTGGAAACTACCTTTAAAAAAAGTACTGCATATGCAATCCTGAGAAGCATAGGCTTGGCTAGTGGGAGATCTGAGGATACCATAACTTCCTATAAAACTTGCATGTCTGTGCAAGACACTGGTTGTAAATTTAATTTATCTGTTAGCCACCAGTGCATCTTAACAGCTACTGGTGTAAATTTATCATTATATTTACAGAAGAAAGGAAATTCTGGTGTCATGGCTTGCTTTAAAAGAAGCTGAATAAGAATGAAAAGTAATTGAACAGTTACAGCTTATCTCTAAGTCCTTAACAGAGCTGCTTTCTATTGCCTCCTTGGGGACAGATCCCAAACTTTTTTGGACATTGCCCATTTCCACCAGAAATAATCTATTGAGTCTTTGTGGAGAGTTATCATACTGTTTGCCAAATAATGACCAGCAGCAAAGGTTATATCTTTCAGACTGAGAATTACAGGTATTTCAAAGCCTTTTTCTTGGTAAGAATAGAAGAAATGTGAAACAGGATTCTCTTAGAACCATAAGATTCCTTTGTTTACCTAACTTCTTAACTATATGCTTTAAGCAAGCAACACCTATATGTTCATTATAGAGGCAGAGTGGGGACCTGCTTCAGCCTAATATCTGAAGCAGAGGTGGTATTCAGCAGGTTCTGACCAGTCCTGGAGAACCGGTAGCGGAAATTTTTAGTTTAGAGAACGAGCAAATACCTCCTCTGACTGGAGATTTTACAATATCCTTCCCCTGCCACGCCCACCAAGCCACGCCCACAGGACTGGTAGTAAAAAAAACTTGAATCCCACCACTGATCTGAAGTTATTATCATTTAAATTAGACCTTGATGTATACCAGAATGGACAATGGCTGTTTGCTGCTATCTTGTTGCTTGCTGAAGCCAGAAAAATATCATGGGCTGGACTTCCCTGCAATGTGAAAGGAATTGTCAGATACAGCAAGCAAATGTGAAACACAGCTCTTACTGGTAGTTATGGAAAAGAGCTGTCACATAGCTTGTTATTTGCATGGTTTTAACAATTTTTTGTTAATATTTCAATTGTTTTTATGTCTATTTTGATTGTGCAATTATGGTTTGATCTGACAGACGTATAAGACTATCCTTTCACTTCTGTTATCATACACGGAAAAAAGGAAATTAAAGTCTTGCTGTTTTAAACAGTTAATTTGTTCAAGACTCATATTTGAAGCTCGAAGTATTTTAGATTATCTTAAGAGGGACACATTGGCTTTTGACAAGAGAGACCCTTATTTACCATGGACATGAATGAGAAGCCTTTAAACATCATCCGGAAAGATGAGATTGATCTGTACATGCCAGGACTAGCTCTTTCAATGAAATGAACTTGTAAAAGTATCCATGGCTACACCAAAATTACATGATTGGCTAAATGCATCTGTTCATGTCTGAAATGGAAAAGACAGTTGCTAACAATGCAATAGACATTATTATTCTTGCCTAATGAAAAACTACAGATTTTTTGTTAAAGTTTGTTATCTGTAGTACTTCAAATTACTTAAACTTCCACGTGCCAAAAAAAAAAAAAGATGGAGGAGAAAAAACCAGTGATGAGATTATTTAAATTTCCCTTCCCAAATATTATGCAAAGTTCAACTAATTTTGTGGTTTCAGGAAGCCTTCAAATAAAAATCCTGAGGAATATGTTTATTTCTATAGAAGCTCAAATATCATGTGGGAGCATGTGGGAGCTGTGGCCAGGGGGGCTTTTGCCCAGGTTCGGCTGGTTCGCCAGCTCCGCCCTTATTTGAACCGAGATGCCCTTCGAACGGTCACTCATGTGCTCGTCACCTCCAGAATCGACTACTGCAACACTCTTTACATGGGGCTGCCCTTGCGGACGACCCAGAGGTTACAGCTGGTGCAGAATGCGGCGGTGCGGGCTGTGATGGGAGTGTCCCGATACTCCCATGTTACACCCCTCCTGCATGACCTGCATTGGTTGCCGGTTGTTTCCCGGGTTACCTTCAAAGTGTTAGTAACAACTTACAAAGCCCTAAATTGCTTGGGTCCAGGGTACTTGCGGGAACACCTCCTGCCAGCATCACTTTCCGATTGCCCTGTTCGCTCCCATAGGAGGGGCCTCCTTGGGATACCATTGGTCAGGCATTGTCGGCTGGCGGTCCCCAGGGCTAGGGCCTTCTCTGTGGGAGTGCCCGTCCTCTGGAATCAGCTCCCCGTGGATCTCCGTTTGGCCCCTGACCTCCACTCCTTCCGCCGAGACCTGAAGACCTGGTTGTTTCAACAGGCCGGTCTGGAATGACCCGGGTGGGGTTTTAGGGCTATTTAATTTATTTTAATGTTTTAATGTATTTGACTTGTTTTATTTAATAGTATTTATTGTAAATTTGCTCTGTTTTAATGTCCACCGCCCTGAGTCCTTAGGGAGTAGGGCGGCATACAAGTCGAATAAATCATCATCATCATCATCATCATCATCATCATCATCATCATCAGATAAAATACTTAAGTGAGACCACTTTGATAGAAATCAATAGAATCAAGCAAACCATTTTGCAAGAATTAAGAGGTTATTGAGAAAACAGCAACAAAGCACATGCATGAAAGGGGTCCCGTGTTATCCATATACATAACAAGCCAATTTTGAAATCATAATTCTTTTGATATAACTGCTCCTATTAGTACATGCATATAGTATGAATAATGTACAGTTCACTGTTATCCTCAATGTGCAACAAATTATTATAAGTACTAGTAACATCTATACCTCATATTAAATTAAACTTAGAAAAGTCTAGATTAAAAGAACAGGAATGTTACTTGGTTTGACAGCAACTCTATAATAGCAGTGAAAAGGACTTTTTCACCTAGAGATCATTAAACAAGATGATGTTAAAGTTAATTCTCAACACTTAACGGGCCTTGGTGGTTTCAAGCTGTTAAATGCCTGCACTTAAGATCCAGCTGTCTACAATTACTGTAGGCTCGAATCCCACCAGGCTCAAGGTTGACTCAGCCTTCCATCCTCTCGGGGTAGGTAAATTGAGGACCCAAGATTGTTGAGGGCAATAAGCTGACTTTGTAAAAATGCCACTTAGTAATAAGCAGGCACATACAATGGAATGAAGGCTATTGCTGAGCACAATGGGTTGTATCCCAAAAAATTGTAAGCCGCCCTGAGTCTTCGGAGAAGGGTGGCATATAAATGTAATTTTTTAAAAAAAACACTGATAACATAAATCACTTTACATCATATATGATGAAACAAATAATCAATGAACCTAGGAAACATAGTTTTAAATTCCTAAATTTTATAATTGTATTGTAGTTTTAGATTAATTGGGCTTGTTATGTTTAATAGTGTTTTAATTAATTAATTTATTGTTTGTTTTTAGTTGTGAGCCACCCTGAGTCCTTTCGGAGAGGGGGCAGCATACAAGTCCTAATAATAATAATAATAATAATAATAATAATAATAATAATAATAGTATATTCAGTTGGACATATGGAACATATAATTATAATAATGGTTCTTTTTATTATATAGTCAATATGAAGGTTATATGAAGGTTATATAGATTAGTTAATAGTTATAATCCAAAGTAAATAAATAGTAGAGTGTGTTAATCAATATACATTTATAATTAATCTTTGACTAATATCTTATATCTAATTTGATATCCAAAGTTAAATGAAGAAAGTGCTCTATGCACTATTTATGTATTTTTATCTTGTGTATTTGTCCATTTGTATATTTTTAACTTTTTGTAAATAAAGTTGTTTTTAAAAATTAAAAAAAAGAAACAAATAATCGCAACTATCTAGCAATTACATGTATAGCTATTAAAACCCATAAGCTATTTAGCATATTCATGTTCTTGCTATCTTCTAACATTCTTTCTCTGCAGAACATCATGTATGTGGTTCAATCAACTGAAAATTGGTTCCTAACCAATGGTAAACATTTGCTTAGGTCAGAGAAAAGTATAACTCCAGAAATAAAGGTTCATCCATTATCTTCAATGCAAATTGAGTAAGCAACAGCAGCAAAGCTGGACTTGAGGGAAAGTGAGATAAAAAATTTCATTGTCTATTGCCCCTGGTGATGTGATAATCAGATAAAACTTCTAAACAGTCCTTTCTTCCATTTTTCATTCTGACCAGTAGCATAAATTTTGCAATATTTGTACAATCCAATTGCAGAAAAATGCAATTGTCACAGGTAACATCTGTCATGCTGTTCTGTAAAAAATAAAAACTCAAAGAACTTAAAGGCGGTTCCACTAAAATGGAAAATCTTGAGAATTTAATCATGCTTTGGAGTTAAGGAATGTGACATTAACTTTAAGGCAACAGTAGGAATGACTGCACTGCTGGAATCCATCTATGCTGGAAGGTGAGCCCTGTACTATACGGTTAGCAGTGAGTTCTGTAACTGCAGGAGATAACCAGACAATTTGGCCTATACTTCAACATTAATCAGACTGAATATTTAGAGATCAACCCGAGCATTGCCACCATATTAGTAGTGAAAATCTAGTAAAGATCAACTCCTTTTCTTATCTAGGATCCTTTCTACAAAATGATAGCAGCATCAAAGACAAAATATGCACAAGGATGAACCAAATATGGTTACAGTGGAAGAAGACAACTGGTGTACTTTCCATCTAAAAGTTATATGGAACAATGGTGCACCCAGTAGCTCTATATGGTGCTGAGTGTTGGCCAGTCCTCAAAGGCATCGAGCGCACTTTACATGCCATGGAGATGTATATGCTTCATTGGTCATTAGGTGTTTCTCTCCCTGACCCTATCTGCAATGACACAGTCTGGAAGCAAATGGGCACTGTGCCAATATAAAAGAAAATGTGAAAGAAATGTCTACGGTGGTATGGCCATGTTCTACAAGCAGCATTCCATACCAATGCCTTTCATATTAACATAGATGGCAAGTGCCCACATAGAAGGCTGAACCAAAGGTGACAAGATACAATATATGCAGACATGAAAAATGCCCAGTTGGACACAAATGCTGCATTTGATCATGCAAGATGGTGCTTGATGACCCAAAAAGCAGACCCTACACCTGCAGGGAAAACACTAGGAGGAGGAGGAGGAGGAGGAGGAGGAGGAGGAGGAGGAGGAGGAGGAGGAGGAGGAGGAGGATGGTGATGAGTGGAAGACAAAGACAACTTGCAGGATATAGGATAGGCTACATGGCACATAAATTTTATTTTGAAAAACTGGATTTGAAAATAGAATGCACGTTTTAAAAATAAATCAATCTGTGGTTGCTGCTTGGCATCTGCCATGTAAGGTGACCATCTCCAGCTGTTTAATGATATGACAAATTCTAGAAATACTTTGCAGAGTGTTCTTGTTACTGCCAGATGATATATGCAAATTTCCATCAGGATATATTCCTCTAAATGAGAGTTTCTGGGGATCAAAATCAGCAGAAGAAAATTGTGCGTTTGCCTTGATTGGTCATGTTGGAAACAGAATGCTGAGCCAAATAAGACTTTAATTGGATACTCCAGATATTTAATCATTAGAATGGAGAGCATCTCTCAAGAAATTGAGCATGTGGCTAACTTGTCAGTTACACACATGCACACACACACACACACACACACACAGAGTACATATATCTGTCTTCCTGCTTCTGAAAAGGAACAATAATGAAAGAGCAAGTTTATGATACCAAGAAAAAAAGCAAAAGTGAAGTTGCCAAAAAGTTATTCAAATTAAAAGGAATTATTTATTTGCTATTGGCCTTATTAATGTTTCAGATTTGATTTTGAGAATCTCTAGATATTCCTGCTCCATTTCTTGTATGTAGTACTTAACTAATAAACAGTTACACACATTTATATATCGTAGTTAACATTTTCTATTGTCATAATTGAGTAAGGTCTTGAAGACTTGAGGAGCAGTATTATTCTGATGGAAGATAATCACTGCGTATACACAGTCACACAGCACAAATAATTATAAAGAGCCAGGGGAGGAAAGTTAAATTAGCTAATATTTTTTTCTAAAGACCTATCTGAGTAGCACAGTTTTAAAATATTTTCATTGAAAAATTATGTGCCTTTTTTCTGGTGAGATGATAGCACCATACAATTATTTACTATAATTCTGTCT
The DNA here is from genome assembly GCA_009733165.1 of Naja naja. Classification (NCBI taxonomy): domain Eukaryota; kingdom Metazoa; phylum Chordata; class Lepidosauria; order Squamata; family Elapidae; genus Naja; species Naja naja. The sequence continues at coordinate 26,110,384 of CM019151.1, forward strand.
ACAGCAGGGACCATGGCTGACTGGAGAATTTAGGAGTTGAAATCTATAAGTCTCAAAGTTGTCAAGGTTGGACATCCCTGGTCTACAGTTTTGTTCCCAAGGTCAGATTAACACAATTTCAGCATATGCAGCTACACCAAGTTCCAGAAAATTGGGGTACCTCTCCAGTCCTCAAACATTATTGCCTCCCTGTATTCTTTTTTTAATTATTATTCACATTTATATGCCGCCCTTCTCCGGAGACTCAGGGCGGCTTACAATCTTTGGAGCACAACCCAATGTGCTCAGCAATAGCCTTCATTCTATTGTATATGCCTGCTTATTACTAGGGCTTTCGCCCCCTCCCAAGCAGCATTTTTACAAAGTCAGCTTATTGCCCCCAACAATCTTGGGTCCTCATTCTGCCCTTGCAAAGATCTCCTGCTGTGATGGCCAGACATCTGGAAATTATGCCAAATAATCTCTTTTTTTTTTAAGTTTGCTTCCTGATAGACTCACTTGTCTACCTTGTTTGTCTGCTGTGCAGGAAACTCTTAACCCTTTGCTGCCATCAGATGGTCATCTGGATTTTTGGAGCCCACATAATGTGGCCTCCAAACCTCCCTATCGTGAAGCAAAATAGTCTAGATGGGATGGAAATCTGTGAGTCATAATAATAAATGATCTACGTGCTCTGAGGACACAGATAAACCTCCAGGTGGCCTCAACAGCTCACTAAGAAATGCAAATGACCTGCTGTCTGCAAGGAATATAAATCTTTTCATTCCCCACCATCCAGTCAGAGCTGAAGAAGCTTCTTGGATGAAAAACGAAACTGCTTCAAAAAAAAAAAAAAAAACAGAAAGTCCAGTTGCCTCTTGAAAAAAATCATGTTTGGGACAGACATCTTAAAGTTGCCAAGGTTGAATAACACTGAATAGGCTAAGGATTAATTCATTTAGCTGCAGGATATGAAATGATTCCAATAATGTTTTCATTGCAATAAAAATGAAATGCAGATAGTCCTCAACTTACAACCACAACTGAGCCCAAAAGCTTTATTGTTAAGCAAAACAGTTGTTAAGTGAGTTTTGCTCTATTTTATGACTTTTCTTGCCACAGTTGCTAAGTGAATCATTGCAGTGGTTAAGTTAATAGTATGGTTGTTATGTGAATCTGGCTTTCCCGTTGACTTTGCTTGTCAGAAGGTCGCAAAAAGTGATCACAGGACCCCAGAACACCGCAACCGTCATAAATATGAATCAGTTGCCAAACATCCAAATTTTGATCATGGGGATTCTGCAGCAGTCATAAGTGTGAAAATGGTCATAGGTCACTTTTTCCAGTAAGGTTGTAATTTTGAATGGTCACTAAACAAATTGTTCCAAGTCAAAGACTACCTGTACTTTGTTTAATTCAAAACGGTCAAAAGAAAATACATGCATAATGAAGAATACAAAGGAAGATTATTAAGTCGTTTTGTTCCCTGTGGGTATTAGCAGCAAGGAAGCAGCAGCTGCTCTTTCAAAGAACAGTTTGCCCAAGAAGCACAAACTGAACTCTCCCCTGGGCAGGAACATCACCCTTATTTTCTTTCCAAAATAAACTGTAATACCTTAAGAGGGTACAATAAGTACTGAACTTTGCAGAGTTTACCATGCTGTGAAGTTTCAACTAACCCAGGGGCAGCAAACTGCTTTGGTAAATGGCCAGACCTTGTGCCCTGGGGATGCAATGGCCTGGTTGGCAGGTTAAGGAACATGGCAGCATTGTATGTATGGTACCAGCTCACAGCAAGGAAGTTGTTAATAGGCCACTATTACCTTGCTAGACACCCAGGCCTCATCCCCTTGCTTGGTTGAGCCTTGAGCATGATGTTCTTCTGCTCAAAGATCCACTCATTTCAGACTAGGCAAATAAAGACAGTGGCTCAGATTTGACCCATGTGCTATAGATTGCTGACCCCTGACTTCTCCAATGGAAGTATAGACTTGGTATAAAGGTTGATAAAGAAATGTTCAGTAAAATATTTGTCATGTGATAAAATGAAGGTCAAAATTTTATGGGAAAATGCTCTAGTACTATATTTATCCAAAAGAGTTGGGATTTTATCAAAGCAAAAGATTGTAAGTTTTATTTTTCCTTTTGTCTCTAATAAAGGAGACATCATTTCCCCATGTATTGATAACTACTAGGAATCTACCTGGTTTCTCAGATAGGCAGGGAAGGCCCTTCTAAAAATATTCTACTTATAGAAGTTCAACTATCTGGTATGTGACAAGTGGTTTTCTTCCTTATGGCTTGTAAGCTTTGAAATGCATTTACTATAAGGTTAAATCTACTCTCTCAATATTTAGGAAGTTAGTAAAAAACACATCTCTCCTATCAAGCTTTTACCTGTTTATTTAGTTTAATTTTATTTGGATTTTACGTGGTTTTATGCTTGTATTCTGTATCTTTGTTGTTGTAATCCCAATTGTTAAAGAGATAGAAAGGCAAGATATAAATCTTATTTATAAACAAACTAAAAATATATTTTTGAGAAGGCATATGTTTTGGAATTTATAAAGTGATAAATGGGAGGCTACAAAATACATAAAAAGGCGTCTATTATGTGAGCTTGAGCAACTCCCTAAACTGTCAGCATACAGTGTGGACAACGTTAGATACTGCTGTTTTCCATACTTAATTTTATCAAAATCCAACATATATCTTCCAACATACAGTTGCTAAAAATTGTCTGTTGCATGTTCTACACAGTACAACATAATACACTGCAGGAATAATTGGTTTTGATGCATACAGCACTCATCTCAACATATGTAGATATTTCAGTGTTCTCTTAGCAAAAGAGGTCAATTTAAGGATTTCTGTGATTTTGTTGATCACTGCAATCACTTTCCACATTGTTCAACAAGATGCTATCTCAGCTTCCGGCTATTGACCAGTTGTTAAAATGACAGGATGTTTTCAAAGTTCAGGTGAGGACAAATACTGTGGGACAGTTTTAGAGATGAAACAAATGAAAATAATGTGTCAGACTTTTTTCTTCTTCTTTGCCATGGGATCAAATCCTTTACAAATTGTATTGAAATGTTGGAAGCTAAGTCATCCTTGCAAAATATGAACTCATGACAGGTATCCCTAAGAAATTTAAAAGAAAAATTAGGGGCAGCTTTGGACCACTTGCAATGGATATCAAACTCAACAAGCAAATGCCAGAAGCGAGATGTTGCAAAGAAACTAAACAAATTTTCTGTAAAAGTGCCAAAAAATATTTGAGTGACAGATATGATTCCTCAGAAAAAGCAGCTTTCATTGATAAGTGTACCAATTAGCCCTGGCAAGTGTTGTGCTTTTTAAAGAACTTTATGATAAAGTAGATGCAATCTTTAAAAAATGAATTTTGATGTACTAAATGAAAAATATGAAATTGTGGAGAGTTGTTAATTCTCCTGAACTGGTAAATTGCCTGACAACTTGAGAAGAAGTTATGGTGGCTCTGCAGTTCCCAGCATACTTCACTACTGATATTGCTTCAAATTGCTGATTGTATTGTAGCTAAACTAAATATTTAAATTCAGCATCAGAATGATGTTATTGAACACATGGTATGCCTGGCTTGTTACAAATTATTGACTCTAGATAGGCCAGGCCCAATGTGGGAAGCAGGCATATTAATTATGCAAAAATGTAAAGTATCCAAATGTATAAATTGATATTGTTCACAGCCACCATTTAAATTATGAGCCATTATGCCTATTTGTATATATCTGTTTGATCTCACTTGATCATCCCTGTACAGATTCTAAACTATATGAGATCAAAACAGAGCAAAACAATGATCAAGAGTCCCAAATGTGCTTTCTCCAGGAGTCAGTTGGACTTTCTTGGTTTTTTCTTTGAAAACATTTTGTTTCTCATCCAAGGGGAAAAAAAACCAAGAAAGCCCAGTTGCCTTTTGGAGAAAGCACCTTTGGGACAACCATGACCTGAATGACCAAGAATCTCCATAGATAACGATCAAGAATAAAGTTTCTCTAGTTTACAGGGTTAGTTTTAAAAAAACATTCATTTTTGTTACATTCATGTCTCATTCTCTTCTTATATAGTTAATTAAATTTGTATACATTGTAATATAATGGGATGTATTTCAGTGAAAAGCACAGCAATCATCTTCAAATAACTGTTCTAGGAAGCTTGGATTAAAAAAAAACCAGAGGTGGATCTGATATGATTGAAGCTCTGCCAGGTTTTGTTTTAATTTGTGCTGTCTGTTCAGTTCAAAGTAGTGGATAATTTTCCATAGCAGTTTCATATAGAAGTTGAATAGCATGTGGGGGGGCATTGAACTCTGGTATTCTAAAGAGTAGAAACCAAAGGCTGGACTTCCCATTTCCATATACCATGAATTAATACTATTCCCTGTAATACAGCACCCCCTCCCCCATAACTTCTAGTCTTCATTGGATGTGAAGGAGAATGCCATAGTAAGTGGTATCAAAAGTTTCTGGAAATTCTACAGGACTAGAAGAGTTGAACTTTCCACAACACAGATACCAATAAAGTGACCACTGCCATTTCTGCTCTGTCTAGTATGAACACTGAATGACAGTGATCTAGATAATTCACTTCATCTGGGATCCTTTGCTGCTGATATCTTACTCCTTGTGGGAAAAGGAGTAGGATATATGTGCATGCATAAGCACACAATTGTGCCTACCATCCCTGTCCTATTGTCCCCAATTATTAGTTCCTATTTCTTGTATTTAAACTTATGTTTATTCTTGTTTCTGTTATATTGTAAGCTTTTGACAAATAAAATAAATACAATAAAAATAAATCTTCTCTAAAAAGAATAATTGGAGACTGGCTAGAAATGTCCTATCATAATGTTGTTTCTTCATCTTCCTGAGCTCCTTAGTAATCCAAGAAAATCCTGGGACCAATTGGCAGTCAGAAAAGAGGCTACAAGAAAGAAATCCTATCCAAAGCTTTAGTTGACTACAAGTTCCAGAGGGCAATTAGGCTGACCCTAGAAGTCTCACCGTATGGCTGAGAAATTCTCCAAACATCTATCACCCTTGCAGAGATCAGCAAACATGGTTGATCTCAAGCTGACCAGAAAGTGATTTGACTTCCATAAAGGACTGATAGCCCTGTCTTCTACCTTTAGTTCCTGCTCCAGCAGTTCCAAGATGAAATGTAGATTCATTACGCGACCTATGAGGAGTAGGGTTTGACACTTCTTAAAACTCTCAGTTCCAAAGAAAGATGGCAGAATTGGGCTATTTCTTTATTGTACTAAGTAAAGCCACATAGTTGAAGGCTTGTGAAATTAAATTTTACTTTCTCAATGCATGATTCTTCACTTTTTCTCCCAGTCAGGAAATGTTTAGGGAATGGTTCAATTTTCAGCATCTTTTCCCCCAAAATACTTTTATTATTATGGAAGTTAGCTCCAATTTCTTTTAGAAGAAAAAAGAAAATGAAGAGCAATGCCAAGCAGCCATTCACTCACACAAGCATGCATTCAAACATGCAATTGATTATCCAATTTTCATATAATTAACTTTTCAGAATCTGGCTGTGCTTTGCTTATTCATTTGATCATGTAATAATTAATTAGCATTAATTACAATAGATTGCACCTTCACACTTTTCAAACACATTCAATTAAGAAAAGAACACAGGCTTTTGTGACAATCCCATTTTGATACAGAAAAAGAAAAGCATCTGCAAACTAAGAAACAATATCTAATGGGAGGGCACATCTGTTAAAGATATTTGGAATAATGGAGTGTTGCAATATTTTCTCAACTCTCTGTTACAAGCGGATTTTTTTAGAATTAAACATGTTTAATTACAAAATCTTAAAAATTATAATATATTTAAAAACTAAATTAAAACAATACTTTTTTAAAAAATTAAGTATATAATATATAACATAAATAAAATACAAAGCTTCCTACAATATATACAATTAGTATAATATACACACACATACACATATACACACTATACTATAATTTGTATATTATTGAAAGTTTTACAGAAAAGTAATGCAAACTAAAATAGAAGAGACAATAAAAAAGAGGAAAATAATAGAACAAGCGAAAAGTGAAATAATAAAAATATTAGAAGAAAGTATAAAAAGATAAAAATATTTTAAAAAATATAAAGGTATAAAGAAATAACTTCTGATATTCTCCATAGAGGTTATCAGTACAATTATTTTTTAGCCTTTCTCTCTAAAGTTACATAATGACTCTCTTTTTATAATATATGTTGTCTAATCATCAAAACCATAATTTACAAGTTCATTTTTTAAACTTTTTTTGTGAAAAAAAAGTCCATAAGGGATTTCCAGTCACCAATAGATATTCTTCCTCTAATCAAAGATGTCAGTTTGTCCATCTGAGCAAATCATTATTTCCCAAGGATAATGTTAAATCTTTCCAACTTTGGGCATATACTGTAGAAATCTTGCAGCAGTAATCGTACTATATATTGAAATAAACTTCCATGGCCTTTTCCCAACTGCTTAATCATCAGTACTAAAAGTAAAAGTTCTGGCTTCAACTGTATATTAATCTTTAAAATGCTCTGTATAACTGTATGTATATAAATCCAAATTTTTTAGCTTTTTTGTATGTCCGCTAAGCATGATGAAATGCTGTGCATTTTTCTAATATATATTTGAAATACATTTATATATTCTAGAGTAGTTTCTGTATTCATTTGTTATGTAACCCATATTTCAAGTCTGCAATTCTGTGCAAGGTCACTGATAAATGTTTCAGGGGACATAGGTCAAATTAGATTTTCGTTTTCCCTTCTTTCTTTAAATAAATGCAAATCATATCAGCCAGTGGAAAATAGGTCTGTGCAAATCCTTGGAGGGGAAAAGGCTCTCTAAAATATGCAGCAATATCTACAAAGGACATCTTGAATTGTTAAAGCAGCCATGTCATTTTCCAGGCCAGCTCAGCTACTCTGGAAGCTGCTCCCAATTGTCATTACATGAATGTTCATGCACAGCCACTTCTCTGCATTTTTTCAGTGAAGAAGCTGTTGTATGCATAAGCATGTAGTAACTGAAAAGGATAGCTTCTAAAAATCTCTAGTGTAATGAATAATTATATGTATTTCTTTCAAGGATATGTGCCAGATTTGGCCAAATTCTGAATCAGCACAGTGTAGAGAAGAGTCAGGTTTTCATTTCTCTCAAATTCAGGAGCTGTTCTAATCCTGGACCTCCACAGAATCATTCTCCCAGCCTGGGACAATTTAGTGTGGCACCTAGAACTTCCACATATGGCTGTAAAACTCCAGGTAATCCCTAGGGAGCAAATACACAGATAATTAATGACTATACTACTAAAACTCTATTGTCTGTAACTTTTAACAGTGCATCGTAGGACAAAACTTTGTCAACCAAAACACCTGAAATGGGCTAACTTACAAAACACTTCCAAGACTCTGGATCCATGACTCCTGTGAAATGGAAATTTTATAAAACATCTTATGACATAAAAATTATCATAATGAGCAGTGATGGCGCAGTGGTTAGAATGCAGTACTACAAGCTGTCTCTGTTGACTGCTGGCCGCAGTTCGGCAGTTAAATTCTCACTGCCTTCCATCCTTCTGAGGTGGTTAAATGAGGAGCCAAATTGTTGGGGGCAATATGCTGACTCTGTAAACCGCTTAGAAAGGGCTGTAAAGAATAGATGAATAGAATACTTTATTGGCCAAGTGTGATTGGACACACAAGGAATTTGTCTTGGTGTAAATACTCTCAGTATACATAAAAGAAAAGATATTCATCAAGAGTCGAGAATCATAAGGTATGACACTTAATGATAGTCATAGGGTACAATAAGCAATCAAATCATACTAGGAAACAGTCAGTATAAATCATAAGTATACAAGCGACAAAGTTACAGTCATACAACCACAAGTGGGAGGGGATGGGTGATAAGGAGTGATGAGAAGATTAATAGTAATAGTAGTGCAGACTTTGTAATAGTTGAACAGTATTGAGGGAATTATTTGTTTAGCAGAGTGATGGCTTTCGGGGAAAAACTGTCCTTGTGTCTAGTTGTTCTGGTGTCTCTAGCGTCATTTTGAAGGAAAGAGTTGAAACAGTTTATGTCTGGGATGTGAGGGGTCTGTAAATATTTTCACAGCCCTCTTTTTGACTTGTGCAGTATACAGGTCCTCGATTGAAGGCAGGTTGGTAGTAATTGTTTTTTCTGCAGTCCTAATTATCCTCTGAAGTCTGTGTCTGTCCTGTTGGGTTGCAGAACCAAACCAGACAGTTATAGAGGTGCAGATGATAGACTCAATGATTCCTCTGTAGAACTGGATCAGCAGCTTCTTGGGCAGTTTGAGCTTTCTGCGTTGGTGCAGAAAGAACATTCTTTGTTGTGCTTTTTTGATGACATTTTTGGTGTTGGGTGTCCATTTTAGGTCTTGTGATATGATAGAACCTAGAAAGTTGAAGGTCTCTACTGTTGATACTGTGTTGTCTAGTATTGTAAGAGGTGATAGTATGGGAGGGTTTCTTCTAAAATCTACCACCATTTCTATGGTTTTGAGTGTGTTCAGTTCCATATTGTTCTGGTTACATCATGAGGCAAGTTGTACAACCTCCTGTCTGTGTGAGGATTCATCATTATCTTGAATGAGACCAATCACTGTTGTGTCATCAGCAAACATCACTATTTTAACAGATGGATCATTTGAGATGCAGTCATTGGTATATAGGGAGAAGAGAAGTGGAGAAAGCACATAGCCTTAGAGGACCCTGTGCTAATTGTACAGGTATCAGATGTGATTCTGCCTAGCTTAACCTGCTGCTTCCTATCTGTTAGGAAGCACTGTGAAGTGGTATATAAGTCTAAGTGATATTGCTATTGCTAAAGTATTTTATGACATAATACAAAATGCCACAAAACATTTCCTGTGGTCAACTCCTGATCTTTGATTGTGCCACACAATTCAACATGGGCTACTTTTGAGGCAGATGTATCTCTGAATATCTCCCTGAATTTTTAAGGACTTTTATTATCCCACTCACATTACAAACTCTGTTGTTGTTGAAAGCACTGAAAAACCTAGTAAGGAAATTTTTATTTATTTATTTTTTTTATTTTTAATTACATTTATATGTCGCCCTTCTCCGAAGACTCAGGGCGGCTTACAATTTTTGGAGCACAATCCAATGTGCTCAGCAATAGCCTTCATTCCATTGTATATGCCTGCTTATTACTAAGCGGCATTTTTACAAGGTCAGCTAATTGCCCCCAACAATCTTGGGTCCTCAATTTACCTACCCCGAGAGGATGGAAGGCTGAGTCAACCTTGAATATTCCTGAAACAATGACCCAAGACATGGATTGTCTAGTAATTAATTATAGTGGTCATCTGGATTTTGAAACTATTTATGGTTATTCTTTAAAACATCAAAATAGGGAGCAATCAGTGATTTGAAATCTAATGATAGCAAGTCAGGCCATCACTGGGGGATGCAGAGATCTTGACGTCTGAAGATCTTGTGTTACAAGTGGTTTTGTCTCATTGGAGAATTGTGTAACGGCCTTTGTAAACTGCATCAGCTTGCTGACTAAACCTAGCAATTTATTAATTTTTTATTCTTTAATTGCATAATTTCTCTCCCCTAACACACTAAAATGCAATTATTATGTGGAATAATTAAATTCTCATTTCATCCATCTCCTTCTCATTCTTCATTAATGATACTATGTTAAAGTTATCCTCCTTTCCATGTTTCTTAATATATATTGGGATAGTAAGAGAAAAGACATTTACTTTATGAGGTGCCTCAAAGATCTGTCCTTCTCCTGCTTGTGAATAGAAGCAGGAGAAGGACAGATCTTTGAGGCACCTCATAAAGTAAATGTCTTTTCTCTTACTATCCCAATATATATTAAGAAACATGGTGCCTCAAAGATCTGTCCTTCTCCTGCTTCTATTCACAAACAATGGGAGAAATCATTTGTCAGCAAGGAATGTGGTGTCATCTACATGTGTTAACAGTATATGGAAGACAGAAGATCCACAGACTATTCAAAAATCAGATAAGAGATAACTCAACCCACAGAAGGAATGCAACCATGGAAAGCATTTCAGAAGGGACCCTCCCTAATTTTCTGAGCAGAAAAAGGAAAGAAAAGAATACTTTCAAGATTCTGTTGATATAATCGTACAATAAAGACAGGGTTAGTATTTATTGGTGTGCTTCTTATCTGGACTGCCTCAAAGGGCTAACATCAGTCTGGCAAGCCTGAAAGGGTGGAATGGTAACCTGAGAAAATATGTCAGAACAAACCCTCCCTAGTTGTCATGAAAACAAAGGAAGGGATATATATATTAATATATCTTTAAATAATATTGGTCTGCATGACTTGGTTTCCTAGTCTGATTTACCTTGAAAAAGTGACAATGGGATACATTATTTCATAGAGATTGATTGCAAAGTTTCATGTAATTAATATATTTTAAAATATATACATGTTTACTTGGGTACAGTTCCATCTCATTTTTCCATCATCAAGTTGGATTATGAACCAAAATTTCAGAAGTCAAATAAAATCAACAGCATAGAGACACAAATGTATGCAAATATAAATCCAGGCTCCAACAGAATAGCAGCAGCAAACATATAGAAAACATGTGATAAAGAAATCAAAGATTACTTGCCAGAGGCTAGAACCAATGAAATCATTTTATTTAATTCTTTCTGCAATCTTGTGCAGAAGGTACAAAAGAGATACCTTATAAACTGTTGTCTATAGCAGAGACCCAAACGGCATAGTTAATCTGACTTTTGAGTGGTTCTGATCAGTTGAACAACACATCTATCGAATAGCCTTCACTTGCTAATATTTTTGTAACAACTGCAAGTAACACAAAGATAACTTTCTTGATTTCTCATAGAAAGGAATCTAAATTCAGGTGGTACCATCTCTGGGAAGCCAGAGTGAATTGAACTTTAAAGGGCTACCCTATCCAGAGGTCAATGATTAAAATTGCAGATAGCTTGTTGATCCCAATTAGATGTTTTCTTCTTTGATGCATGAAAACCTAATAGCAGCCTAGGTCTTGTTGTAATGGGATAATATATAAAATAATATATATTTATATAATATATAAAATAGTCAGATTTCAATTACAAATTAAGATTTCTGTAGAAAGAAACAATATCACAGCCAAGTGGAAACACATCCTTCCAAGCAAGAATTGTTTTGCCATTTATAAAGTACTTTTCACTACTAACTTAATCCTTTTCAAATCAGTTGGCTTATGTCAGTGGTTTTTAACCTTTTTGAAAGAATCGCTCCCTTGAGCCATTGAGGAAGTTGTCATCGCCCCCCTCCCCCAACATAACCGCCCCCTGCCACCTCTTAGCGTCCCCAAGGGGGCCAGCAGAGGCGCTAAGAGGCGGCAGGGCAGCGTTCGAGGTGCCGGCCCTGCAGGTTCACCCACTGACTGTAGCAATGCTCCGCAGCCTGTGCCTCCAATGTGGAAGCAGTGGCGCGTTATGTGCCACCATGGCCGCATTCGACACGCCACCCCTGCCACCTCTTAGTGTCCCCAAGGCCAAGGGGGCCAGCAGGGGGGTGCTAAGGGGCAGCAGGGGGGCATTCAAGGCACCGGCCGGCCCTGCAGTTTCACCCATTTTGGCGCCAGCTCCGGAGCGGTGCTACAGTCAATGGGTGAGCCTACAGGGCGGCACCTCAGCCCCGCGCCTCTTAGCGCCCCTCTGCCGGCCCCCTTGAGGATGCTAAGAGGCGGCAGGGGGGGCGTTTGAGGCGCTGGCCCTGCAGGTTCACCCCATTGACTGTTGTACTGCACCTGAACTGGCACCTCGTGGCCACATGTTGGGAAAAGCCACCGCCACCGCTTTCCCAAAGTGCCGCCGCTCTCGCATTTTTTCTGTCAGTCCATCCGTCCGTCCATCCATCCATCCATCCATCCATCCAAAAGGTCTGTTTGCCTGCCTGTCTTCCTGCCTATCTACCTACCTGTCTGTCTTTTTGTCTACCTACCTACCTACCTATCTACCAATATAGATCTCTCTCTCTCTCTCTCTCTCTCTTTCCCAATATATCTCGCTCCATTGCCCCCATATCGATCCCCTTCCATTCCTTCGCCCCCACATCGCCCCTTTTTGTTCCATCACCCCCCTGAAAAACAAAATCTCCCCTTGGGGGTCGATATCGCCCAGGTTAAGAACCACTGGCTTATGTGATAACAATTCTATATGGCAAAGTTTCTCAACCTTGGGAATTTGAAGAACTGTGGAGTTGAAGCATGACTGGCTGGAGAATTCTGGAATTGTGGTCCATACGTCTTAATGTTCCCAGGTCTGAGAAATGCTGCTACTTGGGATTAGGCTGTTAAAAGGACAGTTTGGTATGATGGTTAAGATGTTAACAGAGCACTTCGGTTCAAGTCTACCCTAGGCTGGGACTTCTCCCCAAGATGGCTGCTGAATGGTAGGAATTTTTCTTGCTGATGATCTGCTGAATTTTCTGCCAAAGCTGGTTCTCTGGCAATGCTACTCCCTGGATTTGAATTGGAGCACTTAGGAATGACCCAAGTTGTGTTTCAAACAGCTGAGGACCCATCTGGGAAGGGGAGTCTTGAAGATTCCAGTTCCTGTGGGAGCAGTCAGAAAGTCACTGGGCATCCAACTTCCTCTTGGCAGTTCATTTTCTTAAGTATGATTGGATTTTAACTTCATCTTTTGAATTTTTTGTTTCAGTTCACTTGTTATCTTTAAAAGTTGATCAACTGGATGAATGCTGATTGATTTTAGCCTCCAACTGGGCTTTATCTGTTCTCCCTTCCCACCCACCCCCCACTTTATATTATTATTTTGAATAACTTTTACTCAGTGGTGTGATTCAACTAATGTAACAACTGGTTCGGTGAGTGTGCGCTTTGCACGCATGCTCTACATTTTAAAAAGCCCATTTTAAACTCAATTATTTACCTTCTGCTACATCCCCGGTGAGTAAAACAGCTGATGCACAGCAAACCACTCTGCCACGTGAATCAGCTGTGCTAAAAGAACAGGAAATAAAGCACAGGAAAGAGCAGGGGCAGGTGGACAAGGCCAAATCTCACCTGAACTACCAGTTTGCCCGAACCAGTTTGAATCGGTAGAATCCCACCCCTGCTTTTACTTTTCAATAAGGAAAGATGGCATGTTCCTGGATAGTTAGTGGTTCTATTTGATTTACATCTATATTGGCCTCTCACAACAGGGTTTTTGCATTTTATTAATTTGCAAATTATTTGGAGCTTTAAAAAAAATTCTTTTATCTTTGGATCGAAATCAGTAGTGGGATTCAAATTTTTTACTACTGGTTCTGTAGGTGTGGCCTGGTGGGTGTGGCATGGCATGGCTTGGTGGGCATGGCTTGGTGGGTGTGTCAGGGGAAGGTTACTGCAAAATCCCATTCCCTCCCCACCCCACTAACCTGCTTTCCAGCTCCGTTCTCCTATGCAGGGCAACAAAAGAAGACCCAGCCAATCAGCTGGGACTCAGGAGGCAGAGAATAGATGGGGCGGGGGCAGAGGTGGTATTCAGCAGGTTGTGACCAGTTCTGGAGAACCGGTAACGGAAATTTTGAGTAGTTCAGAGAACCAGCAAATACCACCTCTGATTAGCCTCACCCCCATCTATTCTCTGCTTCCCCAGTCCTAGCTGATCGGCTAGGTCTTCTTTTGTTGCTCTGCACAGGAGAATGGATCTGGAAAGCAGGTTAGTGGGGTGGGGAGGGAATGGGGATTTTATTTATTTATTTATTTATTGGACTTGTATGCCGCCCCATCTCTGAAGACTCGGGGCGGCTCACAACTAAAACATACAACAACAATAAATAGCTTTAAAAAAATTAAACAAACACAAGCCCAATAATATCAAATTTAAAATTTAAAATTTAAATGAATTAAGAACCATCCCATCCCCCCTGGGAGGGAGTCACAGCCCGGATTGGTCAAATAATCAGGTCTTCAGGTCGTGGTGGAAGGTGCGAAGGTCAGGGACCAGACGGAGCCCCAGGGGTAGCTGGTTCCACAGGATGGGGACCGCCACAGAATAGGCTCGTCGCCGGGGGACTGCCAGCCGACATTGGCTTGCCGATGGGATCCTAAGAAGCCCTTGCCTGTGTGCTCGCACAGGGCGATTGGCACTCGATATCGGCAGGAGTCGCTCCCTTAAATATTGCGGACCCATGTCGTGTAGGACTTTGAATGTTAAAACCAAGACCTTGAATCTCATCCAGAGTGCAACCGGCAACCAATGCAGGTTGCGCAGAAGGGGGGCAATATGGGAGAATCGGGAAACTCCCATCACCACCCGCACGGCCGCATTCTGCACCAGCTGCAATCTCCAGATGGTATGCAAGGGCAGTCCTAGATAGAGAGTGTTGCAGTAGTCGAGTCTGGAGGTGACAAGGGCATGAGTGATTGTGCGCAGGGCATCTCGGTCCAGGAATGGGCGAAGCTGGCAAACCAGCCAGACCTGGGCAAAGGCCCCCCTGGCGACAGCCCCCACCTGCTCCTCCAACCAGAGCCGTGCATCCAGGACCCCCAGATTCCACGCCCTATCCACAGGGTGCAACACCTCTCCCCCTATGGTCAATGATGGACATTCCTGACTGGACCGAGATGCCAGTATGCACAGCCACTCAGTCTTGACGGGGTTGGGCCGAAGCATGTTTCTGTCCATCCAGATCCATACCACATCCAGACAACAGGTCATCACGGAGAGGGCATCACTGATCTGGCAGTATCCTTCCCCTGCCACGCCTACCAAGCCATGCCCACAGAACCGGTAGTAAAAAAATTTGAATCCCACCACTGGGCGGGGGCCAGTCAGAGGTGGTATTTGCTGGTTGTCTGAACTACTCAAAATTTTTGCTACTGGTTCTCCAGAACTGGTCAGAACCTGCTGAATACTACTTCTGATCGAAATATCCCCAAAATATCTTCCCTGTTTCTTTATCTATTTCTTCACTTTGCTTCAGCATTTTTTGTTCCTAGTGTTCTCCTATTTATCATTGTTAAGTTACACCGAACAAGAAAGAGCATTATTAAGTTACACAGAGCAAGAATACATCATATTACAGGTAAGCAAATGTGTCTGATATTTGGGGAAAAAGACCATTTGGTGACATGCAATCCTTTGTTGAAAGCTTTTTTTAAGTTTGATAATTTAATAATAATTTATTCGACTTGTATGCCGCCCTACTCCCTAAGGACTCAGGGCAGCGGACATTAAAACAGAGCAAATTTACAATAAAAAACTATTAAATAGAACAAGTCAAATACATTAAAACATTAAAATAAATTAAATAATCAAATGGTAATGTCTGTGGCAAATATTCAGATGCATGTAGCTCTGGATATATTACATTCACAAAAGAATGTGATTTGAAAGCAGAAGATTTGTTGGAAAGAAATATGGACTTTACAGACTTAGAACTGAGTTGACGTCTCTCTGCAGTTCAAGTCTATTATTTTACAACAGCAGAAATCTGACTGGGTGAATTAGTAATAAATTGGTTTTATATTTGAAACAGTAACATATTACTATTAATTCTTGGGATAATTTGGGATAGATAAGATACCATGGTAATTTTGCTATGAGTAGATTACAATAACAATTTGTTCATAGAGGTTTTAAACCTTAATCCTGCCTTTTTTATTATTATTGTTCTTGTTAACTATTTTCTAATTAATATAGTAGAAAGGTGAATGGTTAACAATTTGCAAATAGATCTAGTTGCTTAAAAATTGGGGGGGGGGACTGTTTCACAAGGGTGGGAAACTAATATTTTAGTAATATACTAACCAGTATTCGATTAGGAGGGATAATATATGTATAGGTATCCATTTTCTTTTTTATGCCCTTTTTTCAATGTCTTGATCCGTGTTTTTTTCTTTGGGCGGGAGGAGTTCTGTATTTTTTAAAAAAATAAAAATAGAAGGGGGAAACAGTCTATCTAAGCCATTGATGATTACTGAGTAAATTCCATCCATTCATTATCTCTCAACCCATTCTGTCTCATAATATGGTTATCCTAAAGGCAAAATGGAGGCCGTAAGGTCTCCATTTCATCTGGAAGAAAAGCAGGCTACAATTCTAACAAACAAAAACCTAAGCAAGATTGATCCTTTAAATAGCTTCCAGTTGAAATGGCACAGTAGCATCAACATACATGGCATTCCCTGCAGTTTTATTATCCTGACAATTGTTTAAATGTTACTGTTGGAAGGAGAAACAGGTAATTAACTCAGTTTTATTATCAAAGAGGGTCTGTTTGTTCATTGCTCGGATGGCACCCAAGAAAGTTCTGCTTCAACTTTCCCCTGAAGGCAACAGCTGCGTAGACTTAGATAGATGTGTCTTCCTTAAAGGGATCAGGGAGAGATATAAAAGATATTAAATCTACTGTTATCGCCATAACTACCAAACTGGATATGGTGAAAAACAGACTATCTCAACTGGAAGATCATGACAAGTCTGTTGATCCCTCTAAAACTAGTTTAATGAAGTCTTATAGGAGCGTTTAGGACAAAGGCATATACAGTACCTAAACCTCTGTCTTGTTGATCCAATTTTCACATGGCGGGATTTTAAAAACAAGATGGGAGTGGTAAATCTGTTCATACTACTGGTAGGCTTTATTATTGTGAAGATTCTCCAATTTGCTATGATGGATGAAAGAAAGCCAAATCTACTGAACAAAGAATAAATCCTGTGTTTTTTTTGGGTGCGGGGAGGAGAAGACAATAATATAGAAAGATGTTTGGTTTTATGAAAACCTGCCTTATGTGATGAATTTTCAGTATATTATTAAGCATTGAAGAAATGTGGGGGGGAGGAATTCAGCCCCAAATGTTCAGAAAACTTAAATCTCATCTGTATGTCAATCAAAACTAACTTTTTAGTCTAGGTAGCCTAAACTAAAGCCTAGGAAAATTAATTACTAAAGGAATAGGAAGGTTTTTTATTTATAGGAGCTATAAATTAAATAAAAGACTGGGACAGCTCAGATTTGTCTTGTTTTTGACTCTTTTTTTTCACAAGGAATGCTGAATCATCTTTTCTTGTGTTGGTGCCAACTAGGTAAACTGAAGCTGCACCTCCCAGAAATCTGAATTGGAGATTCAGGAACAGAGTATCCATCCAGGGTACAGTGGAGTTAATTACATATTTGGAAGATTATGTAGATTGTATTCCTTTGTTATAGTGTCTGAAATGGTATAGAGTTTCCTGCCTGATACTAGAAGGCCTCCAACTCTGTTATTGTGTTATACTATGTTCCATTTGTTCTCTCTGGGATCTGTGTGGACATTTGTAAATATTCTTGTTTTGGGAGTGGTCTGAGATAAACTTCGCAGAAGGCCTGGTTATTTTTCCCTGTATATATCTTCCCATTTATATCATGAATAGATGGTACAATATTACTTTCTTTGTGTCTAGAAACAAATAATTTATTTGCTCATTTATTATTATTTCTCACTATCAATCCCTTTACAAAATATAAATGTATTTATTTAAAGAGCTTATATGGTCATCTAGTGCCGTCGGCTAGACAATGTTGGCTGGCGGTACCTCAGGGGAGGGCCTACTCTGTTGTGGCCCCCGCCTTGTGGAATCAACTTCCTTTAGAGCTCTGTTTGGCCCCTGATCTCTGCTCCTTCTGCCGCGGTCTGAAGACTTGGCTGTTTGAACAGGCTGGGCTGGACTGACCTCCTGTGGGGGGTTTAATGTATTTTAATGTATTTTTTAACTATTTTATTGATTGGGCTTGTTAAATTTAATTGCTTTTTATATATTTATTGTTGTGGTGTTTTTATTGTGAGCTGCCCCGAGTCCTCGCGGAGAGGGGGCGGCATACAAGTCCAATAAAATAAATAAATAAATATTTCACACAGTGATCCTAAGCAGCTCACTGTAACCGATAAAAACACAGAAATCACACCAAACCTTTCTACCGCAACAATCCATAATACTAACCCTGACAATCTCACTTAGCCCAATGCCTAGGCAAAGAATCACCTCTTCAGTCTTCTAGAAGGCTAACTGGGATATGATATATTGTAACATAACCTAACCTAACCTAGATGATAGATAGATAGATAGATAGATAGATAGATAGATAGATAGATAGATAGATAGATAGACAGACAGACAGACAGACAGACAGACAGACAGACAGACAGACAGAGTGGAGTTGAAACAGTTTATGTCCAGGATGTGAGGGGTCTGTAGATATTTTCACAGCCCTCTTTTTGACTCGTGCAGTATACAGGTCCTCAGTGGGAGGCAGGTTGGTAGCAATTGTTTTTTCTACAGTCCTAATTACCCTCTGAAGTCTATGACTGTCTTGTTGGGTTGCAGAATCAAACCAGATAGTTATAGAGGTGCAGATGACAGACTCAGTAATTCCTCTGTAGAACTGTATCAGCAGCTCCTTGGGCAGTTTGAGCTTCCTGAGTTGGCGCAGAAAGAACATTCTTTGTTGTGCTTTTTTGATGACATTTTTGGTGTTGGGTGTCCATTTTAGGTCTTGAGATATGCTGGAACCTAGAAATTTGAAGGTCTCTACTGTTGATACTGCGTTGACTAGTATTGTAAGAGGTGATAGTATGGGAGGGTTTCTCCTAAAGTCTACCACCATTTCTATGGTTTTGAGTGTGTTCAGTTCTAGATGGTTCACACCACAAAGCAAGTTGTACAACCTCTCAACTGTATGCGGATTCATCATTGTCTCAAATGAGACCAATCATTGTTGTATCATTTGTAAACTTCAGTATTTTAACAGATGGATCATTTGAGATGCAGTCATTGATATATAGGGAGAAGAGTAGTGAAGAAAGCACACAGCGTTGGGGGGGGGGGCTGTGCTAATTGTACAGGTATCAGATGTGATTCTGCCTAGCTCCACCTACTGCTTCCTGTCTGTTAGGAAGCTTATGATCCACTTACAAGTGTGTTCAGGTACCGCTAGCTGGTTTAATTTAGTTAGAAGAATGTCTGAAATGATGGTATAGCCTTATCTTATTAATACATGAATATATAATCCTGCCTGATTCCATTAAATAAAATTTGATGCCAATAGGTCACAGTAACTATTAAAATACATAAGGACATTAGGACTTCCAGTGTCTTTGTTTATCTTGCATTTAAAATTCCAGAAATTTGGCTCAATTATCCTTGTTTCAAAGACATTAAATATCTAATCAATGTCAGTAAGCCGAATACAGGTAGTCCTTGACTCATCAGCACAGTTGAGCCCAAAATTTCTGTTATTAAGTGAAACATTTGCTAAATGAGTTTTCTTTCCAGAGTTATGACCTTTCTTGCCACAGTTGTTAAGTGAATCACTCCAATTGATAATTTAGTAACATGGTTGTTAAGTGAATCTGGATTCCCCATTGACTTTGCTTGTCAGAAGATTGCAAAAAAAGTGATCACATGACCCTGGGACACTGCAACGGTCATAAATATGAACCAGTTGCCAAGCATCTGAATTTTGATCATATGATCATGGGAATGCTGCAAAGGTTGTAACTCTGGGAAATGGTCATAAGTCAATTTTCAGTGCCATTGTAACTTTGAACAGTCACTAAATGAACTGTAAATTGAGGACTAGCTGTATAACTTATATAATATATTTGATTTTTCTTTGAAGAAGTCTTCCTATATTGATGTCATAATTTATTTATGTGAATTTACCTGATACCCAATGAAATTTTGTTACATTTTCATTGTGTAAATTATAGTTATCGGTTAGGAATGGTGGATTTAAATGTTCACTCTTTCAAGTTCACCATTGGCCATTTATCCTAGTGTTGTTATCCTAAAAGGGTATATATCTAGAACAAAATACCAGAAAAATAGCCGAAATCTCCAAGGACAGAATCAGGAAGTTTAAGGTTCAGAATAAGACTTGCAATAAAATGGCAAAAACAACACCAAAAACATTATTTCAATGTTTAAGAAGCAAGTTAAGAAAATGGGTGGTCTATTAATGTGAAAAGATGAAAAAAAGATGACATACACTAGGAAGAAAGCTTTATACCTTCTTTGCATCTGTGCTTATGAAAAAAGAAAAGTATTTTTTCTCAGCACTGAACTGCATCTTGTTGGACAAGGCCCAATGCTCAAATCTGGCAAGGTCCTTCTGACTCTTTAGTCTGTCTTCCAAAGTGTTAGCAATTCCCTCAAGCTTGGTATCATCTATAAATTTGATGAGGGACCCTTCAATCCCATTATCTAAGTCATTTATGAAGACACTGAAGAGCTTTGGACCCAAGACACAACCTTGAGGTACTCCATTACATGCTTCCTTCCATGTAGATGTAGTTCCATTGAGGATCGCATGCTGTACGTGGTTGGTCAGCAAATTCATCTGGGGTTGGTACTGTCTATCCCACATTGTTCTAACTTATCAAGAAGTAGGCTGGGGTTTACTTTATCAAATGCCTTACTAAAGTCTGAGTATACTAAATGCAAATAATTTCTTCTGTGGTTCTGATTCCTTCTTCTATGGTTGTGATTCTGTGGTGCTGATTCCTCCAAAGATGTTTTTCTACTTCACAGTTGTTCTTATGGCCCTGCTATTTCTAGTAGCCTCCTATACTGTTAAAGTATTAAACAAAGCTGAGATTATTGAGATGAACCAAGACTGGATAGGTGTCACCATTTGACTAGAACCATAAAACAATGCTAATAATGTATTTATTCTCCAAAGGTGAATCGTTCTGTAACAGTAAGAAGAGGAAGGGATTAGCTGGTACTTTCTAGAAGTAACACAAATAGGAACAAATGTTCTCATCTGGAACAGTTTAAGAATTATTTAAGTACTCACTGAGCATGGCTAATGGTAGAAAAAACAAAAAATGGAAATGAGATCATAGGATTGGAAGGGCTTGTAAAGTTCATTTGAGTGCAGTCTCTTGCTTAGCCTTGGAATCCAAATTACAGTATTTCCTGCTTAGCCACATCCTAAACATAGCCTGTGAATTAAAAAAATACTACTTCTTGAGTAATAGATGCTAATAGTGGTCTGCTTTTAGTATTTCCCCTAACAGTCATTTAGAATCTGCCTTTCTATAACTAAATTACTGTTCCTTGTCTTGCATTCTAGAATAAGGTTTCTTCTCTATTGCGTTGAAGTATTTGATTATTGTTGTTTTAATTCTCTTCTGTTTGCATTTTTCAAGTCTTAACACATAAAGTTCACTCAATCTCTCTTAATAATTTACATCTACATATTCCCTGCCCTTTTCTGACACCGTTTGACTTGATTCTGTATCCAGACTTGGTAAAGATCTTATGAGTGCACAGTATAGTGGTATTGCCTTCTATGTTTTTAAATTTATACTATTCTTTGGCAACTTAAAATGTTATTTGCTTTTTCTGCAGCCACATGACACTGCTGATACATAGTTTTGATCAGAGTAATTGTTAGTTCCTTTTCATATGTGTTATCAAGCTATGTATGCTTCATCCTGTACCTTGGTTTGGATTTTTGTTCTTAAGTGAAAACCTTGTTTTTTGTTAAATATCATATTTTTTTCAACCTCCAACTCAATCATTTGAATTTGTTTTGTGTATTTTATGGTATCCTACATAACACTGTGTCATCAATGACTGTGATTGCCTCCACCTTGTCCTTCATATAATTAATTAAAATGCTGAAAACACAGTTCACAGCACCAAATTTTGTGGCCCTCTCTTAAGGCCTCTCATCATTTAATTGAAGCATCAATTGAATATGGTGTTGGCCACACTCACACAGTCACACCGGTTGTTAAATTATTGACCCCCGGTGTTTTCTGTGGGAAACAGGTCCAAATGGCTCTGTAAGTATTTAAGGTTGCAGACCCTTGGAATAGACAGAGCAGTACAGTATATTTGAAGGGGCACTAGAAAGCCCCTTGCCTAGTCACTCTTCAGATCTGACCAAATCATTGATGAAACCATGTCCATTGAAACCACTGATGGTGGCAAACATTAGAGGCTTAGGAGGAGGAAGGCAAGAGTCCTTATGTTTATTAAGATCTTTCAACTATGCTGTAATGAGACAACTTTTCTGATAGAAAGAGAGCTGGTTTCATTGTTCCCCTATGGAGATATAAAATAATCTGTCTCCTTTAATGAACAAATACCCTACTCCCACAGCTGGCTGTTTCTTGGCTGGAAAACCTCAGCACCTCCCTCTCTTTTTATGCTGTGTAAATCATTGGTTTTGGTGATTCACCCTTCTGGGGTGGATTTTTCTAAATGAGAATTTAAATGGCTGCCAGCCTATCTGCTGATAACAGAAAACAGATTGTCAGTGTAACGGGGAGGCAATCAAGTCAAACAATTCCAGGGAGAGTGGCAGAAGGCTTAATATTAGGATAACTGGCATTCACAGTCTTTGCTAATGAGTTAACAATTATTTGTGCTGATTTCTGCTGGCACAGATATGCAGAAAGACTCTCTTTCAAGTGAAAATCAGAGGAAATTGTTAATGGATTGTTATCCAATCCACGTGTGATACTTTATGTATTCTGACCTTAAAAAAGAAAGCAAATGCATGATTTTCATTCAGTAAAGGCTAATTCAGATGAAAAATTGAAATATCCACAGAAGAATGGATACTATTTTTGTTTCACAAATGTTTAGATTGATTATTTCTATAGACTCCAAGTAGCTTACAAATAATCAAAAAGGCAATATTATAACAAAAATCAAATTATCTAATACACACAAACCACTGGAATCCAAATGCTCTTCAGAACAGCCAGGTTTTCAGTAGCTTTCTAAGAGTTTCAAAGTTCACAATGGCCTAGAACAGAGGAACTGCAACATTTCTGAGTGTGTGGACATTTTTTGAGAAGGCATCTCACTAGGCTCTTTCTATGTCATTCCATGTGGAATATACACTTAAGTAAACCTTCCCTACAAGAACACATGAGACAGGACAGTTGTGAATGGGGGAGATAATGTTTCGAGTATCTAAGAGCCAAGCCATTCAGGACTTTAAAGTTATTACCAGTACTGTAAATGGGACCCAGAAGCAGTTCATTAACCAATGTTGGTTAGATGACTGTATCTCCAGGCTACTGCACTTTTGGCCAACAAAAATTCCTTCAAAGGCTGCCCCATGTAGAGTATGTTGCAGTCATCTAGATGTAAGGTGATAAGGCATGTCAAGACTTCCTGATCTGCATAGGTACAAAACTGATCCATCAGCCTAGGCAAAGTCCCTGCATCACTCTTCATTTATAGCTCTTGTATTTTTATATTTGTATCTTTATAGCAAAGAGATCCAAATCATTGACCTGTTCCTTTGGGATGGGGGTAGCATGTAAATCTCTAGAGCAAAGGCTGAAACAAGGATAGAACCAGATGTATCAGTGACAAATAAATCTATCTTTTCTGACCTTGTTTTGACTAATCTAGACCCTTATATTCTCACAGCAGATCAGAACGTTATGGCATATCCTGGGCTTGTATTGAGTATCATAACCATATTCAAACTGAATGTATAAAACAGGGATGGGCAAAACAGGAAAGTGTGTGAGATAAGATCAAGTTTTTGATCCTCTTTGTGTAAAATGTTGTTTTGGAAAACACAATATCTGCATTAGCTGCAGTCTTAAAAATTTGCTACAGCAAAAAAGATAGAGGAGAATGGAGCATTCAAAAATAGCTTTAACTGGTAAAGCAATAAGAATAAAAAGCAGTTACTCTATTAACCCTTTATTTGAAAGAACCTATTTTTTAAAGTACACTAATATATATTTAAGGAAGGCATAATTCAAAACAGAGAATCCCTATGCCATTCATTCTGTACAATTTATTCAGTGATTTCAAAATAATGGGACTAGAACATTTCATTTCTCTTCAAACAAGTCATCTGTGTGTTCCTTGTAGAGTTATTAGAGTGAAGTTTTAAAAAGTTGCCATATCTTATATTTATCATATGTTTTCCTGGTGATACTAACCAAACTTATGTGTTGTAAATTAATAAGACTGACTAATGGCTTTAACAGTAAAAGTTAGAAGAAATCAGAAAAGAGATTGCTCATTGTTAAGTTTGTATGAAGAGTCAGACGCGGAGTGCTTCAGTGAAGAGTTTATTAGTGACTACAGCTCATAACAGACCCGATTTGGCTGGGCTACGGCTGCTACTTATAGCCAGCAGCTGCAGTTGCCAGCCAATCAGAGTGCAGGATTTTCCCGCACTTTTTAAACCAATCATTTCTGACATTTTACAAGAACAGTTCAAACTAAACCAATGACATTCAAACCTGCATACATAACACTCATAGTAGCAAAACTGTTGTGAAGTAGAAGAATCACAAATGTTGTGTAAACTCCATGGAGACCTGTGCCCTTTTAATCTCGAAATCATTTTTTGTAAAGCAAGTAATATACAGTAAGTGCCTCAAAGTCATGTGGATTGGATTTGTATTCCTTCCTTCCTTCATTAATTCATTCCTTTCCCCCCATGCATATTTCAAATGGATTTCATTTTATTCAATAATTTGATGTAACTGTGAGCATCACACCTAATAATTTCACAAGAAAGTCAGGATGAGCATTCTTGGAGTAAACTGAAAGTTTGTAAAATTATCCATGCACCCCAAAAAGTATTTATTCCGTATTGTATGAATCATTCTAGCTACTTACTATCCATGTATTGAACAAGTACAGTATTGAATGTAGCTGACCACTGATGTATAATGGCCATTATCATATTGGCATCTCTATTTTCAGAACCATTTTTGGACATACTTCATTAAATTATTTATCATTAGTCCAAGATCTCTTATCTCATCAGTTGCTGACTGCTCATCCTATTAGGTTGTATGAGTAGTAGGATTTTTGGAACCAATGTGCATTACTTTACGTTGCTCACATTGAATAGCATCTGCATTTTGACACTCCCACCCCCAATGTGCAGAGTGTTTTTACCATTCTGAACAATATTATGTTTCAGCAAACTTGGCTGTTCCACTAGCCACATCCAATTCCAGATCATTTATAAATGTGGTAAAAGGCACTGATCCTAGGATAAAACCCTAGAGCAGAGATCCCAACCCCCAGTCCATGACTGGTACTGGTCCATGGATCACTGGGAACTGGGCCACCCAAGCAGGTGAGTGTGCAAAGTTGCATTTGTGCAAGCAGCATGTACATGTGCAAAACCATCCCCTCTCCTCCTCCCACCACTCCATAGAGCCATAAAGGTTGGGGACAGCTGGCTTAGTGAACTCCATTAGTAATATCCCAACATGGTTAAAAAATTTCCGTTAATTTCTACTCTTTGTTTCTTTAGCCAGCTGCATATTCACAAAGAATTTGCCCTTTTATTCCATGGCTGTTAAGTTACCTAGAAATCTTTGACGAGAGACTTTTTCAAAGGTTGTTTTTTGAAAGTCTAAGTCAGGGGTCACATCTGACTTAGTCATGTGACGTATTGAGATTTTTTCCCCCTTCGCTAAACCAAGGGTTGGACATGTGACACATCTGGGCCGTAGGCCACAAATTTGACACCCCTGATCTAAGTAAATAGTATCTACTGGCTTTCCAAGGACCAAGAAAAACAGGTAGTTTACTAATGAGTAGTTTCCTGTATTATTCCTTGGCAATATAAAAAAATCTTGCCAACAAAAGCAGGTATTTACCTCATTAAACATACCGTCTAAAAATTGCTAGTAAGGAGCCTTTTAAATTCTCTGTCTCCCAACCGAATCATCTAAGCTTCATTATTTCTTTGCCTTCTGGAGTGCAGCCCTTCCCTGCGGGGAATTCAGGCTACATTCCACCACAATCCACATGTTTATTAACAGTCTCAAAAAACTCTGGTAATTTAGTTGAACAAGATCTTCCCTTAGTGAAGTCCTGCTGATTATCCTTAAGCAAGATCTATTTCTCCAAATGTTTTTTAATCTCTAAATAGTAGTTTTTTTTTATTTTCCCCAGAGTAGATGTTAAACTGACCAGACCTACTACTATTTTTATATCAATGAACTCTTGTTATGTTTTTTTGGGGGGGGCTTTTGCAAATTAAATACATAATTTTATACAAATAATAAGAATTCAATCTCCTTTGGATTTTAAAACCGTTAAGATTCTTCATTACTAAGAAATGCTGAATGGTCAGTTACCAGTGATATTTCATTATTAATGTTGTATTAATGTTTTAATATTAAAATTCTGCTTGCAAAACTAAGTTCATTTTAAATAATCTGTTTATCTGTTTTTATCTCCTAAATTATATAGAAATAATATCTCCTTCACTATTCCTCAGGTGAACATAAGCTGCAGATTTTGAAAACTCTTGCTAGTTGCTAGCTATAAAATTTCTATATATTCTATATATCTATATAAAAGTTTCTATATATTGAAATCAGACCCCTCTAGGCTATTGGCTCAGCCTGCTGAGTTCTAATGGAATGTTTATTAACTTTCCAACTGCTGAGAAGGATAGAAAATATCTGTAAGCATAGATATTCAGATAAAGTTAACTGATGCAAAAGAAGCACAAAAGAGAGAAGGCAACACTATAACAGTGAGGTAATTCAACTAGTAAACTGAATGTGTGAATGCCGTCTGTGTGAAGAGACTGCTACATGAATGGAAAGTGTGAGGAAATTGAAGTTCAAGTGTGAATTGCATCAGTTAACAAAAAATGAAAGGCAAGCAGAGAAACAAATAGAAAGTATTTCAAGCAAGCAAGACAAAAAAACTAGACTTGCAAATTTTTGCAAGTTATCACTTGTAGGTAAGTAATCCAATAACTATGGCTATATGCAATGTTTGAGAAAATGAAATATTTGCTTAGGAAAGGAAAAAGCTGTATTGTTTCAGGATCCAAACAGTCGGTCTGCAAACAATGAAAAGTGTTCTTTAGAGCTGCATACATAAAGGCAAGTGAGGATTGTAAATTACTCTATGTTGAGGAATCATAGTAACAGGTCTTTTGCCAAGATCATGCTCATAATTACGTCATGTAGATGAAAATAGCCTTTAACCCAGGAGGAAGTAAATATACCGTGCTATGGTCAGTGAAATAAATCTGGGAGAAGCTTCCAAATATATGAAATATTACTTTACCTGCAACACTACCTTCTTGGCTCCTTAGACCACTATTCTATCAAGTTACCTTCACATCAAGATCCCCTCAGGGGTGGGTTTCTACTGGTTCTGTCCAGCTTTGTAGAACCAATAGCTCTGAAGAGCAGCAGACATAGAACTGGTTCTATGTCTGCTGATGTTTTTGCCCACCCACCTGCCCTGGTTCTTACCTGACCTTTATTTCCTGCTTTTTCAACTTCAGCTGCCGTGCGAGGCACAGCTGCAGTTAAAAATCAGGAAAAAAGTGCTTTTTCAAAGGTTCCTTCTAGGCACATAGCACTGCTCAGCTGTCCAGGCAGCAAGCTGATGACGATTTACAGGTGCGCACGCAGCGTGCAGGGAAGCACATTGTAAATCACCGAACCTCGTAAATCACTGAACCAATAGTTAACCCTGTTGGATCCCACCCCTGGATGCCCTCCTTGTGATTTATATGATTTGATC
Source organism: Naja naja (assembly GCA_009733165.1). Lineage (NCBI taxonomy): Eukaryota > Metazoa > Chordata > Lepidosauria > Squamata > Elapidae > Naja > Naja naja. The sequence continues at coordinate 26,137,999 of CM019151.1, forward strand.
CATCATTTTTCTTGCTGCCTTCTTCCAGGATATTTCTTGATTGTTCCAGTTTAGTCAACAATCCTGGACTTCTCAGAGGGTTCCTCAATTCAGGTGGTTCCTCCATTCAGGCCAATCAACTTAGTTTCTATATTAACCAAAGCCAGCTAAGTGCTGCTGTCTACCTGGACCCTGAATCCTACAGGAATATCAGGGAAGTTTGCAGATATGGTAAAGAAAGAAAAAAGTCAACAGGGCAGCCATCATCAAAAACATGTGTAGCTACATACACATATTTTTGATTGCACCTTGTAGATACCTCTGTTCTATTAAGAAATTTATTACCCTCAATAGGACTTATTCTTGTATATGTGTATAGGACAGCCGTGGGGAAACTACGGCCCGGGGGCCAGATCCGGCCCGTTCGGCTGTTCTATCCGGCCCGCGGAGTCGAAAGAGAAGAGGGTTCTCTTGCTCTCCCAGAAGGCTACTTGAAGTAATCTAACTTTGAATTTATATTAGTTCATACAAACACTCCATCCATGCTTTTGTTCCAGCCCTCCGGTCCAGAGGGACCTTCAAGTCAAAAAGTTTGCCCACCCCTGGTATAGGACCACAGCATTAGCCTATGCATGCATGAATACAAGAGATTTCTACTGTATAGTTCAAAATCAAAAATTCAGCTAATATAGCTTCTTTCTGTGTTTGTATTTTTATTCTCAATGAGACACATGTTAAGATTCAAAGTTTTTCCTAAGGGCATGACAAGAACGTTGTATAGTTTGAGAATTATGCAGTAAAGAGACAAATAAAAAGCTGTAGGAAAGGTTAGTAAAAAGCTGATTTCTTTACAGAATCTTAACAGACAATCATGCCTCTTCTTTATGTTCCAAATTTAAGAAGGAGCATGATTATTTGTTAACATTCCATAAAAGAAGTCAGCTTTTACAGAATGCTAACTTTAATTTTATTTTTTAAATTTGTTCCTTCTCACACATCCCAGGTTTGGTAGTCTGTTTATGGGGGGGGAATAGTCATCTAATTATTAAAAAGACCATTCATTATTATAGAATACAAGCAACAAACTAAATTGCTTAGCAACCTGAAGGATTTCAGTGCTTCACCCACATCTAATGGGTAATTTTTCATCATGTAAAATCACTGATAAGTTGCAGTTAATGCCATGAATGTTCAGTCAGTCATTGAGAACTTTGGCACCTACTGGCTAAAACAGTTCCTATTTAGAAATGGAGCAAGATCAGGAGGAGGAGGAGGAGGAGGAGGAGGAGGAGAGGAGTTCTGGAGAGAAAGTCAAAAGAGAATGGCCTAGGAAGTGAATGGCAGGGTGAGAAGGCAACAGGCCAAGGGAATCAAACACTCTTTTAACGGACTCTTTAGGTTGGTGGCTAACATTTACTAGAAGACAAGCTGATAAGATTGCCCCATGCCAAACCTCTAATGCTGCCCTCAGTGTTGTCATTAGTTGATTTTATTTTGGACAGATAGATCACACTTCCAAAAGGCTAGCCTGCAGCTATGCCACAATTTTTATTTTCCAAAACCTGCTTAGCAGGCCTATCTAGCATTTTTAGGGTGAAAAAACCGCAAGACTGATACTATGTGATTATTTGGAAGTTAAAAAGAAATAATTAAGTAGGATAAGCAACCTGTTAATGAGAAAATGGCTGCAGGAAAAACGGTTACAAACAGAGATGTAATCTGAAAGGATGCAGATAAGGAGAAAAACAGATACAGAGAAGAGGCAATGAGTTCTTTGAAGTAGCTGGCCAAATTACTGAGTGGTGACCTTTTTGAAATTTGGTGCACCATTTTGCATAACAATGGATCATCTTAAACATTTCCCGGGATTTTTATTATATTTAAATTCTCTCTTTACTCCAAGGTAGCATTCTCAATTTTGCTCCCCCTGAGTGTGGCCTATCAGCTCTCTTTGCTGGTGGGTCAAACTATCCAATGGCTACTGTGCTCCTTGGCCTATAGACCTGCCAGTCATGGCTGCAGGGGAAGAGGATGAGTTGGATCTTCACCTCTACAAAGTTGCCATTCTTTGCATAAAGCAAAACAACAATAAAATGTGTGTGAATGTGTGTGTTTCTCAAATAAGTATGCACAATTTTGTAAAATTTTCAAGAAAGAATGACTGTATTTCATTGTAATTTTCCATATATAAAATAATCTACTACAAGCAACAATTTCATCAGTCATGAATAACCATAATATATATTGTTTCTCTCTCTTTCCTTTTGTTTGTTCTCTTTGCTGTCTTTTCTTTTCTTTGTTAAATTAAATGAATAAAAACAAAGATGGCAAAAATAATTTTTGACAAATCTTGGACTCCATTTCAAAAACAATTATAGTCATAAGCCTAGAAATGGAGCCATTGCATAATGCAACAAGTTAAATAACTTTGTAGTATATTAGGGGCTTGGAGTTTTTTTCTTTTTTGGACTAAGAGTTGTAAAAACATAACTCTACAAGGTAGGCAACAAGATTTATTCCAAAATATTATAAAAGCAGTTAGGATTATAACCATTCCAACAATATTAATAATAATCACATCTATGAGATACAATTGTGATGGCGAACCTATGGCATCCATGCCACAGGTGGCACGCAGAGCCATTTGTGCGGGCACGCAAGCCCCAGGCAAATTACTTCACTGCGTGCGCGCGTGCCTCCCAGCTGATTTTCAGCCCATTTGAGGCCTTTTTCAGCTTCCCAGAGGCTTGAGGGAAGCCTCTGCAGCCTTTGGAGGCCGAAAAAGGCCTCTTTCATCACTTCCTGTATTTCCAGAAATACCAGAAGTGATGAAATGGGCCCATTTTTTGGCCTCCAAAGGCTGCAGTGGCTTCCCTTGAGCCTCTGGGAGGCCAAAAAAAGCCTCAAATGAGCCAAAAATCAGCTGGGAGGCAGAGTGCAGGTAAGAGGGCGGCAGGGGGGATCATGTGTGCATGTGCAGGAAGCATGGGGGGCACACACATTGCCTTCTGGGTGCTGGCATGAGAGCACATGCACACACAATTTTTGGTACAGGAGCCCAAAAAGTTTAGCCACAACTGAGATACAACATATGAACAACATCCATAAACTAGCATTATTAAAACAAGTTATAACATTATAACACAGCATTCTTTATACAAAGTGTTATGTATGTAGGTTTAAATGTTATTGGTTTATTTGAATTGGTCTTGTAAAATGTCAAATGGTATTGGTTTAAATAGTGCGGGAAGAAACCCTGCACTCCCATTGGCTAGCAGCTACGGCTGCCGGCTATAAGAAGCAGCCGTAGCCTTACCCGGACGGGTCCATTCGAGCTGTTGTCATTAATAAAGTCTTTTGCTGGAGTTCCTCGCGTCTGACTCTTCATGCAAACTTAACACTGGCGACGAGGATGGGATTTCCCTGAAGAGAAGACGACGCGACGAACAAGCAACTGAGCGAGATGGCTGCGCTGAACACCCCCCCAGCACCGTTCGATCCGGCGACGGAAGACTGGGAATCGTATGCAGACCGGTTCCACATGTTCCTGGAAGGGAACGATCTCGCCGGCATCCCCGAGAGACGGAAGAGGGCGGTCTTTCTCACACACTGCGGTCCGGCAGTCTTCAAAATGGCGAAGGCGTTGGCGGGAGCAGCAGAATTGAAGGTAATAGAATGGCCCGAATTAGAAAGACTTTTAAGAGCCCATTACGCCCCACAAGTATCGTGCCTCATTAAGAGACACGAATTTTACCGTCGGGATCAAGGGGATAGCGAGAGTGTTAATGACTTCGTGGCAAGCTTAAGGGACATTGGGGTGCTTGTGACTTTACCAACGTAGAAGAGGCCATGCGTGATCGGTTTGTTTTGGGCCTTAAAGATAAGATCTTACAAAGCAAACTGTTAATGAAACCAAAAATCACGCTTAAAGAGGCTATTGAAGAGGCTGTTTCAGCAGAAGCCACCAAGTCCTCAGCTGCGGCCATGAAAAAGATTAACAAGGCCTCGAGCCAGGCCTCAAGCCATTCTGATGGGGAAAAATCCTCAACAACTCATTGCAAACAAATAGACTCTGATTCGGATAGCAGTGAGGAAGAAGAGGGGATTTTTAAGCTCAGAATGGAGAAGAAAAGAAAAGACTCTGAGAAAAACAGGCAAGGATTCGTTTGCAGAGGCTGTGGGGGGGCCACCCCGCACTGAATGCAAGTTCTTTGACTCCATTTGCCTACGTTGTGAGAAACGGGGCCATATAGCCAGAGTCTGCAAATCATCCAGAACTCCACCATTCAGGAAGAAATTTCCTGAGGAAGATTTTAAGCCCAACAATTTAATTGGAAAAATGGGGCGAAATCCAAAAGCAAATGGCAAGAGTGAAACTCACCAAACAATATCCATTGGTCAGTCTTCACATTTAAATAGCAGAAAAGTACATGTGAAGGTGTTTATTGAAGGGAGACCGTGCCACATGGAAGTGGACTCAGGCTCTTATTTATCTATGGTGTCATGGGACACTATACACAGACTCTTTCCAAGAATTCAGAAAAACATTTCCAGAAGCAAGCACTGACCCTCAAAGACTACCAAGGGAACAAGATTCCAGTAGTTGGAGCGAGGGAATTCAACGTGCAGTTTAAAGGCCACACCAAACGTTTGCCACTGACCATCGTGGACAAGGATCGCCCAAGTTTGCTGGGACTTGAGTGGTTCAAGCCACTTGGCATCGAGGTGACTGGCATCCATCACGTGAGCAGTTCTGACTGGGAAGAGTCCTTGAAGTCTGAGTTTCCAGAGGTCTTCAGCGAAGGACTGGGCAAGTATATGGGGACCCCTATTGCTTTCAGTTTAGACCCCAAGGTGCCCCCAATTCGTTTAAAGCCCAGGAGGGTTCCATTTGCTTTAAAGGAAAAAATTGATGCACAATTAGATAAGCTCATCGCCCAAGGGGTTTTGGAACCTACTGACCACTCCAGATGGGAAACACCCATAGTCACACCAGTCAAGGCTGATGGGTCAGTGAGAATCTGTGGTGACTACAAGGGGACACTTAACCATGCGCTGCAGCAGAGCGCATACCCTGTACCTGTTGTGCATCATCTGCTCCATTCCCTTGGCAGGGGTACAGTATTTGCTAAACTGGACTTAGCTCAGGCATATCAACAATTAACAGTTGATGATGCCACTGCAGAGGCACAAACAATTGTGACTCATAGAGGTGCCTTCAAATGTAAAAGACTACAATTTGGAGTAAGCGTGGCACCTGGCATTTTTCAAAGTCTTATGGAAAGAATGTTGCAAGGACTGCCTGGGGTAGTGCCTTATTTTGATGATGTGTTAATCTCTGCTGAAAATGACACTCAGCTTCAAGAGAGACTCAGAGAAGTCCTTACCAGATTCAGAAAAGCAGGTTTGAAAGTCAAGGAAGACAAATGCACTCTCAAAACAGACAGAGTTGAATTCCTGGGGTACATGATTGATAAACAGGGCATCCACCCCACTGATGCCAAGGTTAAAGCGATCAAGGAAGCCCCTAAACCTCGTTGCAAGTCAGATCTGCAAGCCTTCCTTGGCCTTATTAACTTTTATCACATGTTTCTACCTCACAAAGCATCTATTGCTGAACCCTTACATCGTTTACTTGATAAGAAGGCTGCTTGGATCTGGGGGCGGAAGGAACAGTCAGCATTTAACAGTATTAAGAGACTAATCACGTCTGATGCTGTGTTGATTCAATTCTCTGAGAATTTACCTGTTGTTCTGACTTGTGATGCATCCCCTTTTGGAGTGGGAGGGGTTTTGAGCCATAGGCTTCCCAATGGCCGGAAGCCCCAATTGCATTCTACTCTCACGCTGTCCAAAGCAGAGAGGAACTACAGCCAATTGGACAAGGAGGCTTTAGCAGTTGTAGCAGCTGTTAAGAAATTTCATGAATATCTGTATGGCAGGTCATTCACCATTGTTACAGATCACAAACCTTTGCTTGGCATCGTGGCAGGAGACAAACCTACACCTATTATCCTGTCACCAAGAATGCTGAGGTGGACTGAATTTCTTGCAGCCTACTCCTACAAACTGATTCACAGGCCTGGCAAGGACATTGGACATGCTGATGCACTGAGTCGTTGCCCACTACCTTGCCACAAGGAAGACTGTGAACTTGAGACTCACACCTTTTTCCTGGAGACCGTTGCTAAGCTTCCAGTCCATGCTGCTGAGATTGCCAGAGAATCTGCCAAAGATGCTGTGTTGGCACCTGTTATGGGCTGGATTAAGAAAGGTTGGCCTCTTCAAGATCTACCTCACTTTGCTCAACCTTTCAAATCCAGGCAAACTGAATTATCTGTATTAAGAGGATGTATTTTGTGGGGTAACAGGGTGGTTATTCCTGCAAAACTGCAAAGGGAGGTTTTGGAAATGTTACATGAGGGTCATCCTGGGATTGTAAGGATGAAAGGTTTGGCCAGGAGTTATGTATGGTGGCCAGGTATTGACAAAATGGTTGAAAACTGGGTTGCATCTTGTCCCAATTGCCAGGTAGTCAGGCCTGCCCCACCTCACGCCCCCACACAGGAATGGGAATGTCCTAGGGGCCCATGGTCTAGAATCCACATTGATTTTGCAGGTCCTACAAGAGGGCACACGTTTCTAGTAATTGTTGATGCATACTCCAAATGGCTAGAGGTTATTCTCATGACTTCTACTACTACTGAGGCTGTTATCAAGCAGCTCAAAAGCTCTTTGTAACCCATGGGTTACCAGATGTCCTTGTCTCTGACAATGGCCCTCAATTCACGTCTAACATTTTTGAATCCTTTCTAGCTCAACAGGGCATCAGACATGCCCTTACAGCCCCTGGGCACCCTTCGCCAACGGCCGGGCTGAACGTATGGTACGCTTTACCAAAGAAAAGCTTCAGCAGCTGGGTCCTGGGGACATCTCTGAGAAGCTTGAAAAGCTTCTTAGTGTTCAGCACATCACTCCTAGCCCATCAACTAACTTGTCCCCAGCAGAGTTGTTAATGGGCAGGAAACTTAGGTCTTCCCTTGACCGACTTCATCCCACTTATGCACCCAATACACCACTGGATTCCACTTCCAAAGTTCGTTCTTTCAGTGTGGGAGATTCTGTCTATGCTAGGAACCTTACAGGTGAACCTTTGTGGATTCCTGCTGAAATAACTCACATCACTGGCCCTCTTTCTTACAGGGTTCAAACAGAGGATGGCCTCCTCTGGAGCAGGCACATTGACCAACTTAGATCCCGGTTCACTCAGGAACATCGCCCTGTCTCTCTCTAGGTCCCTCACCTGATGTCTCTTCTAGGGGAAGGGGAGGAACAGGAGGAATATCAGCAAACAGGAATCAACCCTTGTGTAACGAGCCATTGCGGCAGGAACCATCCCGAACCCTGTCACAATGCCAAGATCCATCCTTAGAAGTAGAGTCATTACGACAGGAACCATCCCGAACCCTGTCACAATGCCTAGATCCATCCTTAGAAGTGGAAGATTGTACATCACTACCAGATTTGGGTGTTGACATTGGAATGGAGATGGGTTGGGAGGAGAGACCAGATTCTAACAGTCTAACAGGGTCTTCTTTCACAGGAAGTCCTAACAGGGAAATGTCAGCAGACACATTTCCCCTCTCACTGGGTGAGAACAATAAAGATTCTGAACCACGAAGGTCTCAACGTACACGTAAGAGCCCCACCTATTTAAGGGAATACATTAGATAGGTTGGGGTTTGGTATGGACTGAACCTAGTGGGGAGGGGTGTTATGTATGTAGGTTTAAATGTTATTGGTTTATTTGAATTGGTCTTGTAAAATGTCAAATGGTATTGGTTTAAATAGTGCGGGAAGAAACCCTGCACTCCCATTGGCTAGCAGCTACGGCTGCCGGCTATAAGAAGCAGCCGTAGCCTTACCCGGACGGGTCCATTCGAGCTGTTGTCATTAATAAAGTCTTTTGCTGGAGTTCCTCGCGTCTGACTCTTCATGCAAACTTAACACAAAGGTTTTAAATTTGAAAGATATAAGTGAAATTAACAAAGATGAAAGGCAATACAGCAGCAACTATATCATTAAAACATTATAATGAACATTTGAGAAAAGGAAGAAGATTCACATAGCAGAATTTCCAGAAAGGAATACTAACATATGGCAAGTCCAACTTATTAATAAGCTATTACATTTAGAGATATTGAAAGTCATTTCAAAATGTGTTTAAAACAAAACATATCTCTTGAATCCTCTATTTAATATCTAAAGATTTTCTTTTATAAATAAGATAATTCTCTTAGTTGATTCCCAGGCTCAGTAGAGGTAAAGTTCTAAATAAAATGTCAAATTACATAAAAAGTACCCAATTTTATTATCTTTTTTGCAGTAGTCATTAAGTAACTACAGAAGTCATTAAATGAATGCATTGTTCAATATTGGGCATTTTTGATGAAAACCAGAAATGAACACCAGGTTTTGGTAAAAACGTCATAAATCATGGTCATGTGACTATGGGGTGCTGCAAATGGCTACAAATGCAGGCTAGTTGCTGAGTACCCAAACTGCAGTTACATGACAAGAGAAATAGCTGTTGGAAGTTCAGAACAGGTTGTAAGTACTTTTGGGGGGGGTCCACCATAACTTCAAGTGGTTGCTAAGCAACCATTTAGGACTACCTATAACAGGATAACAAATGGAACACCACAGTGGTGGGATTCAAATATTTTTACTACTGGTTTTGTGGGCGTGACTTGGTGTGCATGGCAGGGGAAGGATACTGCAAAATTTCCAGTCAGAGGTAGTATTTGCTGGTACTCCAAACTACTCAAAATGTTCGCTACCGGTTCTCCAGAACTTGTCAGAACCTGCTGAATACCACTTCTGGAACACCACCAGGGTGTGATTCTTGACTGTAAAACAAATAAGTCTACAAATGTCTTCTGCTGCCTGTAGCAGAAACCTCAGTGTGTGTTATAGTCAATATTAAATGACTTACCTTCGATATGAAATGCCTACACCAGGAAGAATTACATTAAATCCTTTTTTGTTTACTTTGAATCACATTTAAGAACTGGTAGAAACATCAGGGGGAAATTGTTCAATATGACATCTCGTTCTTGGATGGCTTATTACTCTTGCTATAATTCTAAGGAGATTTCCAGTTATCACAGACTTTATTGTATCCAGTGCAAAGCATTTAGAAAGCAGCATCAGCTGTCTTCTGGAAGCGCTACCATTGGCATGGATACTCAGTCAAGAAGCTGCCAGAATTATTGTTGGAGCCAGTTGTATGACCATGGTATGGTCAATCAAAGGGCATTTTCTCTTGCATTCAAATGGGATTGAAATACATATTAGAATACCTGCTGCTAATGCTCCAAGCAATGGGTGCCTCTAAAAGATGACAAGGATGCTAGTTAGTCTCTTTGAGTTTTCAAAAGGAAAAGCAGCATTTTAGAAGAGTAATGATAATGCCATGCAGAATTCATTTGGGCTTTTCCTCAGTCTATTGCCTTCCCACCCCACCCCCCGGCTTTTCCTATTATAATGAACCTCTTTTATTCATGCCAGCAGGTTAGTTTAGAAGAAGACAGATGGACAGACAGATGTGCTAAAATAAATGATATATTGTTGAAGATAACCTGATATGGGATGAGAAAAAGTATTGACAAAAGAAGGTAGGAAAGAGATTCAAAGGTTCCTCTCTGCAAATGAAATGTAGGGACTATGGTCCAGAAAATAAGTGTCCAATTTTTAAAATAGCATGCCACCATTTTATTTTTAAAAGCTATGCAGCATCAAAATATATGTTGGAATGGATGTTATTTCCTGTTTGACCTTTACTAAGAATGGTGCGTTTCTACTTAAACCTTGCTTGCCTTATTTCATGATGCTCTTTCTCTTCGATGACTATCAAATTGACATGGTGTACTTATTTATTCTGGTGTAAATCAAAACCATCCAAAGTTTCATACTCTTTTCCAGGCTTTTCTAAGTGAGCTCATGAATGAAAAACATTTTCAATCAGCTCAGTTTTCAACTACAGGTTCAATGTGATGATTCTGCATTGATTTGTTTTATTATTTATGAAACAAACTTATCCATTTGCCTATCTTAACCAATATAATACTGAGGTTAACAAGAATATGAAAATATAATGAATAGACAAAAACTGTCAGAAAGCTAACTGAGGCATCTTTGAAACAAAACAAAACACATAAAACAAAGCAAACCTGTACTGGATTAGTCCTGAAAAAAGTACAGATTAAGTTTTACCTTTTTTACATTTATTTTAACCAATATCTCTCAATTTTCTGCACTTACATATCATATGTCAAGGAGTTGGGCAGCAGGTGTCCAAATGGAACCAGATATGCTGACATGAACTTGTAGTTTTATACAAATAAATATAGTTTACATCTATATATATACAGCAAACTAGATATTCAGGCAAACAGAAGCATCATGAGGTAAATCACAGAGAATACAGGGCACACATAAGAAAAAGGTGGGGGTGCTCAAACAAGTTGTGAAATGTATATATGTATATATATATCTTTGTAGTTTTGTATTTGTAGGTATGTTTTTAATCTTTTTTGTTAAATAAAATTTATTTTAAAAAAATAAAAGAAAAAGGTGGGGGAAAGGGGGAAAAAAACACTCCACACCCAAAGCACAGTGCGGATTGCCTCACACAAGATCCAGCACTCTCTAATCAATCAATAACTGTGTGTTCTGGCTCACTGCACAATCCCACTGCTCCAGCTACTAAATTTAAATATTTTAACATCTTGCTTGTGCCAAGAGGAAATAGCAAAACAATTACACACACACACACACACACACACACACATACTACCAGTGTTATTTATCAATTCATAAATGGAATATAACAAATACTTTGAGTTACAATTCCCCAATCAACATCTTAACTGGACATGATGTCTTCCAACACATATGTTATTGGATAGGGAAAGATGAAAAATTAATCAAAGAACAATTGATGAGATACTCTTTTTACTTACAAACTTAGCTTACAAACTGATTGTTGAAAAATATGATCAGGAATGAAGAACACTAAAAATTGCTGTTGAGCATCATTTAAAAGATCACAGAGTATAAAAAATTGCTTCAAAGGAAAGTTAGATTCTTTTTTTTTTCATATGTATACATTTTATGGGAAATTGTGATTCTGCTCAGCCAATGACAGACCAAATATTTTTGGTGTTCATTATATGTGAATATAATGAACATGTGCATGCCCAAGATGGTGGTTGGTGGCTGAGTAAGCTCCCTGGGGGTGGTTGTCTGTCTCGGCGTGTGTGGCGGTGGAGACCCTCCTGATGCTGCTGAACTCTCTTGGATTCGTCCAAGAGAACCCAGGTGTGGAATTTGGGCCGTTTTCGACGCGGCTGGGTTGCCGGTGAGCTGGCACCCAGGCTTCCGATCTCGGCGGCTGTTCCCGGCGGCGGGGAAATGGTGGCTGCTTTATCTGAGGCCCTGGCGGCATCGATGGCCTCGGCAGCTTCTTTGGCAGCTGCAGAGGCAACGGCGGCCGAGACAGCCGCAGTGTCGGCTTCAGCAGCCTTCTCGGTGCTGCGGCGGCTGGAGCGGCTGGAGCGGCGGAGGCAGCAGTGACGGCTGCTTTGGCGGAGGCTCCAGCCGCGGCGGCGGCTTCATCAGCTGGGGAGGCTGTGGCGGCGGTGGCTGCAGAGACAGTGGAGACGGCGGCCGTTTCAGAGGAGGCTCCAGCCGCAATGGCGATCTTGGCAGCCCCAGCGGTCTTGGCGGCTACAGAGGCTGCAGCAGCTGGAACTGTGGTGTCGGTGGAGGGGCCTTGGATGCTGCTGCTGCTGGCTGCTGGGCCAGCCGATGAGGCCCCAGGCTGTTTTGGGGGTGTTTTTTGATGGCCCAGCGTCCTGGACGTTTTCGTCAGTCTCCCTGTCCTGATGGCCTTGTTAGCCTTGGTGGGAGCCCGGGTGGATGTGGAAGAGTTGGCGGTGGTGGACTGCTGGAATGCCCTGAGCCTGAACTGTCGGTGCTCCCCAGCATGGAAACATCGGCTGGCTGGACTGACTCTAGCCGCGAATGCTGGTTCCGTCGGACGTTGGCGGGTCGGGTGAGCTGCTGCTGGCGTGGTGGGGGTCGGACTTGACATTAACATCAGAGGGGTGACCCCCATGGTTGGCCGGCCTTTTACGGCTCTGGACCTTGGCCGCGATGGCGATATCAACATCTACGCTATCTCTTGACTCTCTACCTGGACTTCCCGCCTACTTTATGTGTTATCCTTGCCCCATCTACTGCTCCTGCCTTCTACTGCTGTTTCTGCTGCCTAGTCTCTCTTGCTGCACTTTTGTGGGTGCAGTTGTCATCTCTTAATCAGCGGTCATGGTCCTTAGTCCTTCTTGGACCTTTCCCTTTTCAGGACTTCGTTTCAGGTTGGGCCCCATTGTGGTGTGAGGACAATGGGAGGACTACCCCTCTATTGTGAGAGGATAGAGGGGCTTAACAACTGACCCATCAGTTCCCAATGCTGTTTTGACCACCGCGGTAAGAGAGCGGTTGGTCATCCATTTCTACCCTGGCCCCCCAAACAGGTGTGAGAGGCCTGTTTGCGGTGTGGAATCCGTTGGACACTGTTACCTGGACCGTTATTCTCCACCTAGACACTTTACATCTGTGTAACATCTATCACCTCTGCCGTATGTCGCTTTATTCTACCTCCACCCTCTATGAATTGTAATTTACTGTTCTATGGTTGTTTACTCGCTATCGGAGTTATGGGCCCTCAGGACTGCACCCTGGTCCTTGAATTGGCCCATTGGGTTATCGGCAGCTTACCTTAATGACAGATCCTGGGATCCCGAGAGGTGGCATGGCGCCGCCCTGAGTCTCCGGAAAAGGGCAGCATATAAATGTAATTTTTAAAAAAGTTGTCAACGGTAGATTTTTTAATAGTGTGAGTAACCTCTATGCGATCCACTTTGTCAATTGAGCGTGGAAATGCTCACATAACCATTTTCAAGGAAAACCGCAAAAACAAAAAGCTACTTCTTTATGAAATTTCTTTTCTCATTTTTAACTTTCTAAATGTTTACTGACTGATCCCAATAGTAAGTTCCAGTTTCGCCTATTACTAGTACAGAACCTAGATTGCAAAATTTTCTTACCTTCCTTTTACATTCTTTTTGGCATTCATCTGAAGTAAAGAAGCTGTTTTCACTCCCTCCACATCCACTGTAAACAAACATCATATATGTCCCACTTACTGTGTCTAAAAAAAAAATAGAAAAGCAAGAGTTGTGCATGATCCTATTCTTGGGCGAAGTGTACATTTCTCCGGAAGGTGAACTGAAAGTGAAAAGAAGAAAATAAGACAGACGGTCCCTTTTAAGGCAACCCAGAAGATCATCTCATAAAAATATATTGTGTTCTGACTCCAGAGTGCAGGGCAACATGAATATTTGACAATCTACTGGAAAACTAGACCCTGAGCAATCTGCTCCAAACCTCAGAAAAAGTGAAAACAGTTTGCCTACCATAACATACTGAGAACACCCAAATTTTGTGTCATCGCCAATTGCCATTAGAAGCCATGCAAGTAATTGAAGTACAGCCTGTATCCGCTAAGAAGATTAACCAGTCCCCCATTCCTGAGATCAGCCTGCTGGGACGGACAGAGAGAATCATCAGGGAGATGTTTCCTGGCATTTGCTTGAATTTGGGGGTTGTATTCCAGCAGACAGAAGGAGAAACCCCTTCTGGAGCTGGGCATTCAACACTTGGAGGAGGGGCATCTGGAAGTGTGTGGTGAGTGTCCATTCCCTTTCCTTCTCTTCCAAAGCCTTCGCAAGGATCTTCTCTTCAACCAGATGTAAGTATTTGCAGAGTCTACTTAAGGTGGGTTTTCAAAACTGAATTTTTATTGTTTTTCAATAAAGGTTGGAACCAAGTAGGTCTCTATAATTTAGCTCAATAGTAGAAATGATGAACCCCTCACAAACAAAGGGGGACAGCAGAGGTGGAGGAAATAGGAAGGAAGGAAGTCCCACTCCAAACACTGCAAGAAAATTCATTGGCAGTTGAACGCAGAATAGCAGGATCTTGGCAGAATACATTTTCATGCTTTAATAGTATATGATACATTTTCTTTCATGAAGCATTGCAAGGCAATCTGGACAAACAAAAGCATCTCCAGGTATTACATGTGTTAGAACTGACATTTCCTGTGAGGATATATAATTTCCTTTCATTTCCCAGTATTTTCCTTAATCCCCTTTATCAGTTGAGTGCAGAAATCATCCTCTTTATCAACTGAGTGCAGAACTCTTTGCAAAACAAAAAAACAAAAACAAAAAAGCTGCCTTTATGGTACTTATTTAGGGTTTTTTTTCCTCATTTTTACCGTTTTAAAATATTTTCTGATTTTGATGAGAGTGTTCCCTAATAAGCTCCTCTCGCTAGTCCAGGGCCTGGATTACATTACTGAGATCGAGGTAACTTTAGGACTAAAGAGTTTTCAGATCAACAATTGATGGACAAGACCAGGGGTGGCGAACAAGTTTGACACAAAGAGCCAAAATTTTAAACTGTGAGAGTCAGAGAGCCACACCACGCTCGCTGGCCCGTGCAGTTGTTTCCGAGGGATGGGAGACGGGATGACGCAGCCGGGGGCGGGACTACGCGCTCGGAAATCTCTCCTCAGAGATCCCTCCTCAGAAGCAGCATAACAAAATCCAAACTTGGCAAAGAGCAACAGTATACAAAATAATGATAAGAGGCAAAGAGCCGCATTCATTTTGGCTGGAAGCCACATGCGGCTCGAGAGCCGCGTGTTCGCCACCCCTGGACAAGACTAAAATGCCCTTTGTTTTAATGGTGTTTCAAGGAAAATATTAAAGTTTCTACCTTACCAGAATTTTGGCATGTAATTTTGCATTGAGACCAACTTTGAAAGTTGTTTTTATTTCCTGCACATCCACCATAAATGAATACCTCACAGCCCCCTGTTGCTGGGTTGAAATAAAAATGAGGAAAATAACCTCTGCACCATCCTACTTCTGTGGGAAGTTTACATATCTCTGTAATTTCGCCTTAAAGTGAAGAGAAGAAAATAAAGCAAGACTTAAGGAAACCTATAAGATCACTGCATGAATATACTGCAAAACTAGATACTGAGCAATCTGCCCCAAACATCAGAAAAAGTGAAAACTAACATACTGAGAACACTCACATTTGACTGATTGCCAATTGCCATTAGAAGCCCTCAAATAACTGAAGACCAACTTGGCAGGTGCAAGCTGCTGTACCCTTAAAAGAGTCACCATGCCCCCAATCCTGAAATTCCAAACTTCTGGGAGAGACTGAGAATATCATCAGGGAGAGGTTTCCTCCCATTTGCTTGAAGGTTAGGGCTTGTATTCTAACAGACAGAAGGACAAACCCCTTCTGGAGCTGGTCATTCAACACTTGGAGGAGGGGCATCTGGAAATGGAGGGGTGGATGTCCATTCCCAAGAGAAGAGTTAAGTATTTGTGGTGTCTGCTTAGTATTGGAAAATTCATATATTGTTCACTTTCCAGTTCCCAAATATATTGCTCTGCATGTTGGTATGGCTTAAAAACCATAGGGATTCAACCGCAGTGAGAGGGACCTTGGAGTCCTAGTAGATGATCACTTAAAAATGAGCCGGCTGTGTGTGGCAGCAGCCAAAAAGGCTAATACAATCCTTGGTTGTATAAACAGAGGCATAGAATCAAAATCATGTCGCTTTATTAGTACTGCTTTATAATGCCTTAATAAGACCACAGCTGGAATATTGCATCCAGGTTGGTCATCACATTACAAAAAGGATGTTGAGACTTTGGAAAAGATACAAAGAAGAGCAACTAAGATGTTTAAAGGCCTGGAGACTAAAACACATGAAGAATGGCTGCAGGATTTGGGTTTAGCTAGTCTAGAGAAAAGAAGAACTAAAGTTCAGCCTGGCAGACATAAGCTGATCTGCCCCTAAGAAGAGGCACCAGACCCACTTCTCCCTCCATTTCTGAGATCCCAGACTTCTGGGAAGGATTGAGAAAGTATTAAGGAGAGCTTTCATCCCATTTGCTTGAAGGTTAGGGCTTGTGTTACAGCAGATAGAGGAGAAACCTTTTCTGGAGGTGAGCATTCAACACTGGAAGGAGAGGCATCTGGGTTGATAGGACCATTATCTTTTCTCTTCTTCCAAAGACTTCACATGTACCTTTTCTTCAACCAGGTTTAAGAATTTGTGGTGTCTGCCTAGGATTGAAAAATTCCTATGTTGTTTATATTCCAGTTCCCAAGTACTTTGTTCCTTGTTGATGTATAGAAATAGTAATTGTAGGTTTTAGGAAGAATATATTATTAATAGGAAAGCTATTAATAGGAATGTTGGTGTTAACATACAAAGTCCTACATGGCTTGGGTCCGTACTTGCAGGAACGTCTCCTGCCAGCATCAACCTCCCATCGCCCTCTACGCTCCCACAGGCAGGGCCTCCTTGGGGTGCCATCGGCCAGACAGTGTTGGCTGGCAGTGCCCAGGTATAGGGCCTTCTGTGTGGGAGCACCCACCCTGTGGAATCAGCTCCCCTTGGGGTTCCAATTAGCCCCGGACCTCCGTTTCTTCCTCTGTGACCTGAACACTTGGTTTTTTCAGCAAGCCGGCCTGGACTGAAGTGAAGTGGGGTGGGTTTTTTTTAATTGTATTTTATACTAAGTTTTATTGGTTGTAGATTTTATTGGGCTTGGGGTTTAATTGCATTTTAATTAATTTAATCTTGTATTGTGTAATTTTTATATTGTGAGCCGCCCTGAGTCCCTAGGAAGAGAGGGCGGCATACAAGTCCAATAAATTTGAATTTGAATAAAGGGAAATACAACAAAAATGTGTTTTAAACTTTGCCAGAATGTCCATTTTTCCCAAATTTGAATAATGCTGACATCCCACAATGGTTAACCCACAATTAAGGACTGACTGAAATACTGCAGAAAAGGGACTTGGGACTTTCATTCTGTTTGTTTTGTATGATCCAGTCCAGAAACTGGCTTCCTAAGGTCAATCCCATATATTAGGGGTCCCTCCAACATCAACTCAGTTGTTAATGTTGGAAGAGAAAGGGGCATTTTCAAGCAGATTGCACATAGGTATGGAGGGAAAAGAAACATCTTATCTACCTATCTAGAGAACAGGAATCCTGAAAGCAGAAAATGAGCAGTCCTAAAGTCAGGAGCATGCAAATTGAAAGAACCATGGTGATGAAAGCAAGTATCCAATGTGGAGTTGAGCCATTTTATAGATTATCCAACAGTGAAGTACACCTGAGTCCTTAAGGATGTGGTGGCAAGGAAATGTAGAAATATTAATTGAAATAGGTGAAGTCAGCTTGGAAGTCAAGTTACTTCAGGAAAGCATAAGGTGCGCACTTTGTATTCAAGGATTAATTTATGTTGTGAGATAATATTTTATTTATATTTTATATTTTATTGGACTTATAGACCACCCTCTCTCCTGAGGGACTCAGGGTGGCTTACAGTAAAAAAACAAGAATACAAATATTAAAATAGAATTAAACTAAACTAAGCCCAATAAAATTTAAAACCCGATTAAAACTAAAATTGATTAAAAAAACCCACCTCCACCCCATTCAGTCCAGGCTGGCCTGTTGAAACAACCAAGTCTTTAGGTTGCGGTGAAAGGAACGGAGGTCAGGGGCCAACCAGAGCTCCAATATCCTACTATAGCTTAAGGCAGTAAGTCAAATTTGTGGCCTGTGGGCCAGATGCGTCATGCGCTGGCCATGCCCACCCCTAGTTTAGCAAAGGAAAAAAAATCACGATACATCACATGAATGACAATGTGATGTCATGAGTTTGACACCCATGGCTTAAGGATTGATAAAGTTACATTAGCCCACTACTACAGGACAACATGTTGTGGTTATTGTTAGGACTGTTTCTCGGCAATGAAAGTTTACACTTTCCTATTTATGTCAGTCAAAAAGTAAATCCTACAGAGTTCATCAATGCTTACTCCTAGAAATATGAAGTTGTATAGCCTGGAACAAATTTTGTGGATTTGACTTTTTAAACCCACCATATCCAAAGGTTAGTTGAAGAATAGACAGTGTGGTGCTCTCTTTCAAGAAATTTTCATGATCCCAGGGACGTCGCAAAGTCCCTGGTTGATCCAGGACAGCCCCTTTACCCGAAACGTGCTGAGGCAGCCATCAGGCTGAAGAAGCTGTGACAGCTCCGGAGGAATGAGATCGGAAGAAGTGTGTCGGCCGGTGAGATCATTTGGTTGTTAACCCTTTGGGAACACCCTAGTGATTCTAATGGTGTGAAATTGAATGTGAGATGGACTAGGCGGCAGAAGAGATTGGGCTTGAAAGTAAAGAACTTTGTTTCTTCTTTCTTTTTATGGCTTTAAAGACCTTTCCCTCCACCTTTTCTTCTTGGGAGTTTTTGAATGCCTTTTATACTTTTTGAACTTTGTCTCCTTTTTCCTTTTCTCTTTTTGGCACTGGGGGTTCCAATGTAATTTGGCTATTTGGACTTGGTTACTTTTCATTTTCTGCATACAAGAAATGGCTGCTGAGGCTTTTTTTCTGTCCTTCTTGTTTTGAATGAGACAGGAAGTGATACATTTTGGGAGCCATCTGGCAAGGAAGTGAAAGTTGGCTGAGAGATATAATATTGCTACCTAGAGGCTCGCTATCTTATATAAACATATACATTTGCAAGGATTGTATCCAAGGCTCTGTTGATTAGAAAGTGCTGGACAGGCGCTTTTGGAATATCTTTGAGCCTGCAGTTTGGAACTGAAGAGTAAAGCGACCTTGGAGAATTTTAAAACAAAGGAACTGGAATTTTTTGAGAGGCAAAAAATAGAAGAGCTGGAATTTCTCCTCTTTCAATTGTTAAGCTCTGGACTTTGCATAGTGGCACTGGAATAAAGAGTGATATTGCTTCCTGCCAGGGTCTCCTATTGTTTGTAATTTAATTTTTTCATAATTGGAGCCCCTAAAAATATATTTTGTTATTCTTAAAGGATACTTTACTATTTTATTATTACTTTTTTTCAACTTTTTTATTGATATCTTCCTATTTTTCAATTTTTAGCCTTTTCTCTTTTGAGAGGTGGCTTTTCATTTTGTACATTGGAAACAAGACAGTCAACTATTGGATCTTTTCTTTTTCTCCCTTCTTTTTTTAAAACAAAAAACAAAAATTCAAGTTTTTTATTTATACATTCTTTTCTTAGTTTTTAAATTTTTATCTTTTCTTCAAATTATTGATATATCATTGACACGTTATGGAATTCCTCTTTTTTCTTCTTTTTACTATTTTTCTCTTTTTTTGAGTAGGATTGTTCCTCTCCCTTCTTATATTACTAATTTTTACTTTTTTATTATTGGCTTCCATCCCCTTTTTTCCTTCCCTTTTTTGGAATTGGTGTTGACAATCTCTGCAAGAATGAGTAGAAGGTCTTCAGTTCCACAAGTTACAACTCCCTCATCAACAACATCACAACAAGAAAGGGAAGAGGAGAAAGAAGATAAAATACAGATGATATTACAAGCGGTGAGCGAGATTGGAAAAAAAGTAGAGAAAATTGAGATAATTGAACAGAAGCTGGACAAGACAGATGAAAATATAAAAGCTTTATGGCAAACAATGGAGAAATATGGTGAGAGGATTAAGAAAGTTGAGGAGCAGCAAGAACAAAGAGATGAAGAAATGAAGAGTTTCAACATCAGATTAAGTGAAGTTGAGAGTGACCATAATGAATCACTGCAAAGCGAAGTGGATAGATCGGAATTTTATTTGAGATTCCAAAATGTTGAGGAAGAGAAGGGTGAAAACTTGTTGGAGAAAATGACACAGATTTTGGCAGAATTGTTAGAAACAACTGAAGAGAAGATGAGGGATGGAATAGATGAAATATTTCGAGTCTATACAAGGTATGCAACGAGGAATAGACTTCAAGAGAAATCCATATTAGGTTCACTAAGAAGAGCATTAAATCACAAATACTGCAAGCAACTAGAGACAAGACATTGAAGCACAATAACAAAGACATTATGGTATTGAAACAGGTACCAAGAAGAATAAGAGAGAGGAGAAGAGAATATGCATTCTTATCTAAAGAACTGTTGAAGAGAGGTGTAAACTATAGATGGTTAATACCAGAAGGCCTTCTGTTTGTGTGGGGAACAAAGACATAGAATTGATACAGTGGAGAGAGCAATTTTTTATGATGAATATTTTAGAGGAAAGGATGGAAATGGAAGACAAGAGGAGCTGATTGTGGAACTTCCAAAGGAAGGTGTAGCAACAAGTGAAGAAGAGGAACAACTTGGAGCGGTAGGTGGTCTACCTAGAGAATGAAGAGAAGTTAGAATGACTAGAGCAACAAAACCTATATACAAGACCTAAAATGGAAGGGAAAAACTGATTTCGATGAATATAAATGGACTTAATTCGATTGCTAAAAGAAGGAAAATATTTCATAAATTAGAGAAACTAAAATTTGATATAATTTGTCTACAAGAAGTCCACATTAAAAAACAACATGAATATGTATTGAGACAAAAAAAGTTAGGAAAGTTATTTACATCATTGGCACAATGTAAAAAGAGAGGAGTGGTCTTGTACATTAAAGATATAATTACTGCAGAATTGATTTATACAGATGAAGATGGGAGGATTTTAATGGTGGAGATAATAAACAACAACACTAAAATGCTCTTGATAGTAATATATGCACCAAGTGAGAATCAAGAAGAATTCTATAAGAAATTATACCAAAAAGTGATTGAATTAGACTATGTAAATATCTTTCTGATGGGAGATTTTAATGGGATAATTAATGACCAGCTTGACTACAAATCTGAAAGAACCAAAAGAAAATTAGAAAAAGCTACCCAAGTCCTTCTTTCAAATGATAGAAGAAATTAATATTAAAGATATATGGAAATATTGGAAATAAAGAATTTACTTTTTATTCAAATAGACATGAATCATGGTCAAGAATAGATATGGTATGGGCATCTGCAGATATGCTCTCTGATATACAGAAAATTCAAATTGAAAGTGGGACCTGGGCGGATCACAATCCATTGATAGTTGCCTGGAAAGGACAGAGGAGAAGATCTAGATGGACACTAAATAACATGATTTTGAAAGAAGAAGAATTTAAAAAGAGAATTGAGACAGAACTTATCTTTTTTTTCAAGGAAAACAGAAAAGAAGATACATCACTACAAACTCGCTGGGATGCGATGAAGGCTTATACAAGAGGTTTGATAATTGACTATATAAGGAAAAGAAATATTAAATGGAAGAAGACACTCAAAATATTGGAAGATGATTTCATGAAATTGGAAAAAGAACTACAACAATCACCACAAGGGAAAGATATTAAAAAGAAAATGGATGTGATTAAACATAAAATGGCTTTAATGGACAAGGAAGAAGTCGCTCAAAAGATTAAAGGCTAAACAAAATTATTTTGAAAATGCTAATAAGCCAGGAAGATGGTTAGCATATAAAATTAGAAAGGAAAGAGAAACAAAGAATATTAGCCAATTAATAGATGGAAAAGGGAATATACAACATGGGAATGACGAAAAAAATTATTCGAGACTACTATGAAAAACTGTACTCTCAAGAAGATATTCTAGAAGAAAAATTGAACAGTATCTACAAAAGACAAGATTACCACAGATACCTAAAGACATTGAAATAATGTTAGAAGGGAACATAACCATGATGGAATTAACAAAGCCTTGAAGAAACAAAATACAGGAAAGCACCAGGTCCAGATGGTCTGGAAATTTTAAAGACCTTCCAGGAAGTGTTAAGTGCTCCCCTTCTAGAAGTGATGAATGAAGTGTTGCTAAAAAGAGAATACCTGAGACATGGTTGGAAGCTTATATTACCCTTATACCTAAAGAAGAAATGGACCTACAACAAGTTAAAAATTATAGACCTATCTCATTGTTGAATTCAGATTATAAAATCTTTGCTTCAATTTTGGCAGAAAGAATGAAAAGATATTTAAATGAATTTATCCACACAGATCAAAATGGATTTTTGCCAAAACGACAAATCAAGCAAAATGTGAGAATAATTTTAGATACTTTGGAGTATTATGAAGCACACCTGAAAAACAGATGGCACTGATGTTTTTAGATGCTCAAAAAGCATTTGACAATGTGAACTGGCAGTTTATGATATTGCAAATGATGCAAATGGGCTTTGGAAAAACTTTATACAGGCTATTGAGACAATATATAATAATCAAACAGCGAAGATATTGGTAAACGGAGAGTTGACAGAATCTATAGGGATAAGAAAAGGAACTAGACAAGGCTGCCCTCTGTCGCCCCTGCTGTTTGTTTTAACACTAGAAGTACTGAATAGAGCTATCAGAAAAGATGAAGAAATAAAAGGAATGAAAATTTAAAAAGAAGAATATAAACTACAGGTTTGCAGACAATTTGGTATTCATACTAGAGGATCCACTTAAATCAGCACCTAAGTTGATAGAACAAATAGAAGAATATGGAATGGTGGCAGGTTTAAAAATTAATAAAGACAAAACAAAGATCCTAACAAAGAATATGTTAGCAAAACGCAAGAAAGATTTAGAAGATCTATTAGAGATCCAGATTGCAAATAAAGTTAAATATTTGGGAATATATATAACGCCAAGATGCAGTACTTTGAAAGAAGACAATTACATAAAACTTAAACAGCAGATAGCGACAGATCTTGAAAGATGGGAAAATATACAATTATCCCTTATTGGTAGAATATCGACAGTTAAGATGAATGTATTACCTAGAATTCTATATTTATTTCAGACAATCCTAATTAGACTTGGGAAAGAGTACTTTGAAGATTTAAAGAAAATCACATCAAAATTTATATGGCAGGGCAAAAAGCCAAGAATTAAATTTAAGCTATTACAAGTTGCAAGGTTAAGAGGGGGATTCGCACTACCAAACTGGGAATTGTATTATCAAGCTGCAAGTTTGATGTGGGTGAAAGAATGGATAACATTGAGAAATAATAGATTGTTAACTTTAGAGGGTCATGATTTATTACTAGGATGGCATGCTTTCTTATGGTATAAGGGAACTAAAAACAAGGATATTTTAGAAGACACTATGTTCGAGCTTTATTTTTAAATTGGGAAAAACTAGAAAACAACATTATATACAAATTCCATTATGGGTATCTACTATTGAAGCTTTTTCATATTCAATAATATACAAGAAGGAACAAACAGATATGGAGAGATTTTAAATGAAAAGGGTGAACTCAAATTGATGCAAACACTACAAGAACAAGGTATAAAAATGAATTGGTTTTCATATTTGCAAATACAATCTAGATATGATGTGGATGTTAAGACTGAAGGTATTTATAAAAAACCAACTGAACTAGATAAAATTTTGATGGGTACGAATGAAAAAGTGATTAAAAAACTCTATGGTCATTTATTAGAAGTTAGAATGGAAGAGGAGCATGTTAAGGAAACAATGATTGCTTGGGGGGGAAATTTTGGTTATAGGATAGATCTAGAGAGATGGCAAACACTGTGGGATCAGAATTATAAAATGACAATGTCAACTGCATATAAAGAAAATTTGTATAAGATGTTTTACAGGTGGCACCTATCCCCGAGAAGGATTGCAAGAATGTTTTTTTTTTTAATTACATTTATATGCCGCCCTTCTCCAAAGACTCAGGGCAGCTTACAATTTTGGAGCACAACCCAATGCGCAGCAATAGCCTTCATTCCATTGTATATGCCTGCTTATTACTAAGCGGCATTTTTACAAAGTCAGCTTATTGCCCCCAACAATCTTGGGTCTTCAATTTACCTACCCCGAGAGGATGGAAGGCTGAGTCAACCTTGAGCCTGGTGGGATTCGAGCCTACAGTAATTGTAGACAGCTGGATCTTAAGAGCAGGCATTTAACAGCCTGAGCCACCAAGGCTCAATGTTCAAGGACAAATCGGATAAGTGTTGGACATATCATCAGATACCTGGCTCCTACTACCACATGTGGTGGACTTGCGCTGATGCTAAAAGATATTGGACTAAAATCCACATGTGGTTGGAAAAAATGACACAACAACATATAGACTTGAAACCTGAGATATTTCTGTTGGGAATTGTACCAGAGACACTCAACAAAGAACTGAAATATTTGATTGTTAATGCATTGACAGCTGCCAGAATTGTATTTGATAAAAACTGGAGAAATGATAAGATACCTATGCAGGAGGAAGTGATTAAGAAGATTTTGGACTGTGCCGAAATGAGTAGATTAACATATGAAATTAGGGACCAAGAAGAAAAGCAGTTTTATAAGATATGGAATATGTTCTATCAATGGTTAGATAAAAAAAGTTTGGTAATATATTTTTGGGAATATAAAGATAGATAGAACTGTTGAAACAATATAGATATTATAATATGATAGAGGATTAATAATAATGATTATAGTTTTTCCTTTTTGTAATACTGAGTATGAATAATGAGGGGAAGGCACTGTGATTTTTGACTGACCGACATACTTGAAATTGATATGGATTTATGTGTTGTATGTTTGTTACGTTTGTTCTTTTGGAAAAATAAAACTTTTGTAAAAAAAAAAAAAAGAAATTTTCGTCTTTCAGAGGATTGTGTGACTGTCCAAAATGGGAAGGATGCACTGTTGTCTACCACTGTTTTTCATCCTTGCAACACTTAATAATAGTCATAGGGCACAATAAGCAATCAAATCATACTAGGAAACAGTCAGAAAAATTGTTAGGATACAAGCAATAAAGTTACAGTCATATAGTCATAAGTGGGAGGAGACAGGTGAAAGGAAGATGGGAGGATTAATAGTAATAGTAATAGATAAAATAAAATCATATTTATAAAAAATAAAATCATATTTATAAAAAATCATACTAGGAAACAGTCAATAAAAATCATTAGGATACAAGCAACAAAGTTACGGTCATATAGTCATAAGTGGGAGGAGATGGGTGAAAGGAAGGAAGGATTAATAGGAATAGTGATAGTAATGTAGACTTAGTAAACAGTTTGACAGTGTTGAAGGAATTATTTATTTAGCAGAGTGTTGGCATTCGGGAAAAAACTGTCCTTGTGTCTGGTTGTTCGGGTGTGCAGTGCTCTAAGCGTCATTTTGAGGGTAGGAGTTGAAATAGTTTGTGTATTTTTTATGTATTTATGTATTTAGTTTATGTATTATTTGTACTTTTCTGTAGTAAAACATTAATAGCACATCTTAGGACGATATATTCAGAAAAAAAGTCTATTGTCTGTATTCCCAGACAAGTAGTTGTGAGATTGTACTGTAAATCTATTACATCTCAAAAGAAGGCTTATCAACAATTTATAAAATAGTAGTTATTCCTAGTTACAATGTGTTACAATGTGTATAGTTCCAATATTTTGTTTCAATGCTACACTGTGTATACAAAGTTATCAATTTTATAGTTGAAAGATTTCTATACCATACCACTTTTCTGCTCAGGTTTGATAGACAATAAAAGCAAGCTATAGAAGCGTTCTAATTTAAAAAACAAACAAACATTGGAACATTTTGTGGACCCATTTGGACCGAAATCTATTAGTTCATTTTCTTTATCTTCTTAAAGTTGTAATCGAAGTTGTATGTTACTGCTAAGGAAGTATTAATATCAACTTGCAGTTCTAAACAAGGACTGCTGGCAACAGGAGCCCCAAATGTGTTTTTATCCGATGCCCCTTTTGCCAGCTTGTCATTCTCTGCACCGACTTGGATTTTCTGCTCAATGAAAGACAGCAGATAAACCTCTTCTCCCCACCTTCCCACCCCATCTATTTTTCCGGGTTTTATAATATTAAATTCACCAAAATGCATTCGTGCTGGATGAAACTGTTTCGGAAAGAAAGTTTTGCGAGGGGGCATGCTTTCCATGCTGGGGTAGTGGGGGCGGGGGATGTTATAGAGAGGGAGCGGGATGTTATAAAGATTAGGGAAGTGGCACAAAAGGACGCGTGTGCCATTCGACCGACGCAGCTAAGCCACCAGGAACTACGCTAAGCGAAACCTCGTCAACTTTGGGGGAAGTCCCGAAGGCAACCTTTGAAAGAGACCCCCAGTTCTCCCGGAGACTCTCGCCACCAATGAGCGCTGACTATGGAAATTGTAGGGCGGGGCTTGCGAGTGGGATGACGCTCGGCAGCGAGCCATTGTGAAAGCTTCCTTCTGCTTAAAGGGAGCGAGGACGCGTGTTTCCCACCCCCACCGCACCCCTCCCGCCCACCAGGAAACAACATCTGTTAGGAATGACAGCTCCTTGTTTTGAGCCCTTTGTTTGCAACTGTCTCCCGCTGCTGGAGCTCATCCAGCACTCATTTTCGGAGACCGGTCTCCTCTCTGGCCGTAACTCCCTTTTCCAAGCTATTTCTCCGCCCTAAACTTTGCAAACTCCTCAGCTTTAAGGCAACCTTCACCCCCCCAACCCTACAGAGTCTAGCACGCACCGTAACCCTGGACGGGAGAAGTGTGTGAAATAATTCCCATCCCCATAAAAAAGATTTCCTGGGAAGTAGTTCTTGGATTTCCCTGGGCAAGCCCATCAGAAAGGACTCCTTCCCCCCAAGGAGACAGTTGCGGGGGCCGGCCTGTTGCCCGCCCCGGAGCCGGCAGCAGAAGCGGCGGATCGTCCCCTTCCCCTTCTCCCTCCTCTCCCCGGTGGGTCTGGGAACTCGTTCGCATGGCAGTCACGTCCGGCAGTGGGAGCGTCGCTGGGGCTTCATCGAGTGATGAGAGAACAGACGTCAAAACGGCCTTATGAATATTGATGCGGAGGCAAGGCTGCTTTCGTAAAGGAGCAGAAGGAAGCAAGATGGCTGCCCTTTAGGATTGGATCGAAGGCAGACCAGATTGCTTTGGCAGGAGTCGGCGAAGCGGAGGGACAGCCGAAGGAGGTCAGAGCCCTTCCCGCGTTCTTTCTTTCTCTCTCCCTCTCTCCTTCATCCTGTCTTCTCTGCCTTTCCCTTTCCTATGTTATCCGTCGAGCTTTGTGGCATGACTTAAAGACTGTTTTTCGGGGATGGGGGCGAATGGGGGAAGCCCCCCACTCAAGTCCCGAGCTTGCAGTACCAAGTCCAAAGATGGGAGAGGAGAGAAAGCATTATAGGTGTCAAATAGGAACATGGCTGTCAAATAGGGTTTTTTAAGCAAAGGTTTAAAAGAGGTTCCTCGCTCGCTCGCGCGTTTCTCTTCCCCCTTTTTCTGCCCGTGCCGCCGTCGCCTGGAGAACTTTGCTACTGAGCCCTAGTCCTGCAACCCCGGAGGGGTGGCGAATTATTTCCGTCCGTTTCCAGGGAAGTTACTCTTGTCATTTTAAGAAAGTTCTTGGTTTTATTTAAGTTGCGCTTCTTCTTTCTTTTTGCCTTCTTTCCTTTCCTCCGCCCTTTAAATATGTTTCTCTTTCACACACGTGCGGACTTCTCCATCGCTTTGGCTTTATTCTGGAAAGTGTCTCCTAAGTGGGGTGTGTGGGAGCTCTTTGGATGGTAGCTTAAAAGAACCGGGCAGGGCAGAGAAATCAATGGCTGGGTGAGCTGGACAAAACTTTTCAGAATTTATCAGGTTTTTTTTCCCCTTTTTCCTTTGAAGTGGCGGGTGTGTGGTCTTTCAGCAGAAAGCGAACTCTTTTAGAGAAGTGTCTTCTTGAGCGTTCTGTTTGCTGGGGCAGAATGCGGGTTGGCTGGGCGAATATTTATTATTATTATTAATTATACATACAAACGTTTCTCCTGGCTTTGTATTTTTCATGACTGAACCTTCATTTTGGTTTACCGGTGAGTGACAAGCAGACACAAAGACAGGCGCAGTGCAAGGGGAGGGCGGAGAGGTGGCCGAAGGGAAGAAAAGCGGGGGATCTGTGGAGTTTGGAGGACTAGAAGGTCAGCGCGCTTGGGGAAACTGAGGTGCCATCTAGGAGAGAAGAGAATTGGAAAGAATTGGAAACATTAGGGTGCCCCCCCCATTGAACAGTATCGTCCCCATTATCTATATTATGACTACTACTATTTTGTCATAATAACTTCTGGGCTGTTTCCGTGTGGGGTCCAGAAAAACACAGAAACACGCATCCCTCAAATATGATCGCCTCGTGACAACCTCAGGGATCATAAATAACATTGGCAAGGAACGCTCCATTCAAAACGCTTCATTTTAGTACGAAAAAGAATCCCAGCCAGTGATACTTTGGATGTAATGGAAGCCTTTAAACATTGTTTCAATCGAGCTAAGTTTTCCCCAAAGCTAATTTATGTGCAGGTCAGCTTTGCTAAGAGAAAAATGTGGATTCAGCTCTCTATCATGGGTACAGTATTCTTTTTGTGACTGTTTATGGGGGTTGGAGATAAGGAAGGAAGGGAGCTGAACTGAGGCTTACAGAGAAATTCACTCTTAATGATCTCATTTGAGTGTTTCCTCCCTCCCCTTCCACAGTGAGCATATGCAGATGCAAAATCTGATACCACAACATGGCAAGTGATGTAAGATAGAGATTTGTTTCATATTTTTAAAATGAAGAGAAATCTCTCTGTGTTAGAGAAAGGCAGAGCTGTTGTTTGTGAGGTAATGAAGCCATTGTATTTGCATTTTAATGGCAAGCTAACATTGGAAAGGGGGTGGGAAGACAGAATAGTGATAGCTTGTAAATTCATTTGCTTAATTGAATGTGTATTTTGTGATGGCACACTCAGTCAAGAAGGGGACATTACAAGGCTTATTTGTTAAACAAATTCAGCAGATAGATGTCAAGGGTCACAAAAAAGTCTTCTTATAGGGCTGATAAAAGGCAAAGAAATTCACATTACCAGATATCCCTAAAACAACATTACATGCTGAAAGTCAGCTTTCTCAATTTTGCCATCCTTCCTGAAGTTAACAAGCTGAAGACTTTTTAGAGTATACACTGAACAGCTGAGATAAAACTCAGTGGACTGTTTCAGCTACAGTACACTGGCCATTATTCTGTGAACTTAAGAATGAGCATTTCCCCTTCTTTCTCAAATTGGGCAATAGAAGTTGCTAGATTTATTGAATTATGTAAATTATAGATAGGTGTTCAGACTTTTATTCTGAAGAAAGCTATTGATGATCCCTTGGCACACTAAGCTTCTCTATCTTTCCACTGAGATCTAAAGACCTGGCTGTTTTTACAGGCCGGCCTGGATTGAGAGAGATTGGGGGTTTTTTAATTGGGTATTTTAGGATAATTGAATTTTCTATTTGGATTGGATTGATATTTTTACCTATTTTTGTATGCATATCTTTGTGTGAGCTGCCCCGAGTTCCCCCTGGAGATGGGCCGGCATATAAATCTAAATAAATAAATAAATAAATAATCATAATGCTGTTAAATGTGTGCATGAAGCTTTTATGAAACTTAACTATTAAAATCTTTAAATATTTGGATCTTGAATGCTTCTGCCCACGTACTGCCTTTTTTAGTTAGAAAGTCCAGCACAAGATCATATTTGAACTCAGTATACACAATAATCCTGTGCATTACAATACAGTTCATGTCCTTAGTTACTGTTGTAGATTTCACATGCATGGATGCATAGAGACATGTTTGGATAGTAGTACTAGTGTAGTAAAATAAGTAACTAATTACTTCCAGCTCAAAGTGTTTTCTGCTTTAATCTGAAGTTAAACTAAGGGGAACCTGTGTCCAATCGGAGATCTCAAGTTAATGGGGTTCAGGCAGAACATGCTCACCAATTCTTAGTTGCTTTTTCATGCTTATTTCCCCCCCAAGCTTCCTCTAAATGTTCCTCATGTTTCTTTTGAGGTTTAGTGCAATTAGTTGTTGTTCTCTGTTGATTGACAGAATTAGAAGAGCCTCTGTTTGGAATCTTAAGAGACTGTTATTTTTCTTAATTTGGAGATAACTTTTTGCTGCCTTTCCACCAAAACTAATAATTGATGGCATCCGTAAAGACTTCCCCTCCCTCAAACACTTCTAATTTTTAATTAGCACCCTGGGACTATCTACATGTTCCTTGGCTGTTCAGAAATAGACATATGTGTTCCATCTGAAATAGTTGGGTCTAGTGTTTCTTAAGTTCCAAACAATACAAAAAGTGGTTTTAAGCCTCAATACAGCTAATGTATAGAGTATATATCAAGGTAAGACATTTAAATATTTCCTTCTTATCATAGAATGCCATTGAAAGCATTTCTTAATAGGAAATGGCTTTATCATAGTATGAAGCATCTTACAGTGAAGGATTGAGGATATTTAATTGACAGTATGTTTTACAGAGAGAGGAGGGAGGGAAAGAGAGAGAAAGTCTGTTGCGGAAAGGAAGGAATATGCTGCTCCTTTGAAAATGTATTTTTTTTCTAGGTAGGTTAAAAATAGTGATCTTTTTTCACTAAGCATAAGATAACTGCACTGTTTTTGCTCAAGGACAATGAGACTATTATTGATTTGATGTTCTGGCCAAAAATATTGCATTTCATGAACTATTATTGTAAACCATAATTTTAACATTGGTAATAATGATTTAAGCAAATTCTAGCTGCAGTCAGTGAGGCTTTCTTTTCCATTTTTAACTATCCTGAAGCTGACACCATCCAGATTTATTGGAAAAGTGACATTCAGAATATCTATACAATATAGCTAGGAAGCTTTTGGCAAATAAATATGTTTTGGGCTTGCTGATATTATTCATTCACTCACTTACTTCTATTAGATTTATACCCCACATGTTGTTCAGGAAATCTTCCATTTACTTCACAGCAACAACAATCCTATGAGGTAAGTCGAACTGGGAGTGGTTGGCCCAAAGTCATGCAATGAGCTGCAGGAAGTTGGGTGTCCCCAGTTCTTGTCCAACACCTTAACTCCTACTCGGTAATAGCATTGTTGTTGTCAAAAACATTTTTACCACTAAAATTCCATTGAAAATAATAATTTCATATTGCATTAAAAAGTTCTCTTAAAATTCACATTTTATTCAGTTGTGTGAGTTTTATTGAATAAAATGAATACTTCAAACTGTACAAACTGTACAGCTTGATTAAAGTTTATCTTTACTGTATACATAGTCTTTAATTTCTGACCACAGTCCTTTTCTACTTTATGATTACAGAGACTTCATAAGGTTGCTTTATTCAGAATTACTTCTGAAAGTCTAAGTCAGGGGTGTCACAAAACCAAGAGTGAAACTAAAGTTGTTGCAAGATGCCATGGAAAGAGAAGGGTTTGGCCTCCCCGACTGGGAGTTGTACTATAGAGCTGCAATACTAACGTGGATTAAAGATTGGATTAATCATAGAAATAAAAGAATATTAACATTAGAAGGGTACAACTTGCAGTCGGGCTGGCACACCTTCCTCTTGCTGGCAATTTAAAGGGATATAGTTATGTGCAAAAACAAAAAGTCAGACTCTCTTAAATACATGGTATAAAATAAAAAAAACTCCTGGCCCACGGGCCGGATATATCACGTGCCCTTGCCTGGTTTAGTGAAGGAGAAAAAAGTCCCGATATGTCATGTGATGCTGCCATGATGATGTGCGTTTGACACCCCTGGACTAAGTAATTGTTTTCGTGGCAGGAAATACCATAGAAGAAACGTAAACTTAATAGGTTGCCCATTTGAAATTCAGATAGGCAAAACAAATTGTTGAAATTAATGTTGGCAAAAAGTTTAATACTAAATATTATTGCTTTTATTTTAAGGATAATTTTTATATGGCAACCATATTCAGAATTCAGCAAGAACAACCTTATTCAGAATTCAGCTTTGCAATCTTATTCTTTTACAAACAAATCTCTATATGCAATTAATGAATTTATTGACTGGCCTGTTCCTTAAGGTTTAGCTATTATTAAACATCCAACTTAAACTCTTAAAAATAACCCAACAGGAAGGTCATAAAGATAACAAACCACACATGTTTTATAGCTGTAATGATCTTGCTCTCTTGGACAGATGAGCTTAAGCTCTATCAAGTTTTTTTTTTAAAATCCATGATGGCCAGGAAAATACCAATCCCAGCAAAGCCATAGAGATTCTTGATATTTATTTCATGTATATTTTATTCTTCTGCTAAAATTCAGTGTTCAAGTATGTTACTTTCTTAATCTTCATGTTACATCCAAATGTGGAATACGTAGGTGAGAACGAGCCCTGGAATTAGAAAATTATATTACTTCATGATAGTAAGTATATTGAAGAGTCGTGGTGGCATACTGGTTAGAATGCAGTATTGCAGGCTAACTCTTCCCACATACCAGGAGCTTGATCCTGAGCATCTCAAGATTGACTCAGCCTTCTATCCTTCCCAGGTTGGTAAAATGAGGGCCCAGATTGTTGGGGCAATATACTGACTCTGTAAACCATTCAGAGAGGGTATAAAGCACTAAGTCCAAGTGCTATTGCTACCATTAAATATATACCTTTATATTGAGCAATATAACACTACTTACTAAATCTTGCTGAAAATAAACATGACAAAATGCTGTAAAGCTACTCAAAACTAACTGACAAATATCCTTTGGCCTATCAAAAATTAGTAGTTACATTTTTGTGAATGAAGACTTTTACTATATCTGTAATTACTTTAGATGACCTCACTCAGCTGCTGAAGCTTCAGAAAATGTCTCTCCAGGATTTCCATTGTTATAGCATAGCTTTTTCACTTTAATATGGGCTATTACCGGCCAATTCTAAGTTACAGCATTTCCATCTGTATATTTACATAATCATAGAAAGGGTCATAGAGGCCCTGAAGGCCATCCCTCTAGTTAATTCAAAAATCCCAATTAAAGCTTCACAATGGATGGCTGTCCAACTTCAATTTAAATGCCCCGTTAAATAAATGCTTCTTTTCCAGGTGGCATGTTCAGCTGTCTGACTTTTATGGTATTAGGAAGGTCTTCATCACTTCTAAGTGTAATTTGATTTCCTATATAAAATTCTTTATTCCATGTCCCCCCAGTCTGGGATAATAGAGAATAATTTATGACCATCTGTGTATCTCTTCAATATATTTGAATAGTGCTATCATGTCTCTACTCTGTGTTTCTTGCATGGTCTTTTAAACACTTTTGAGTCATTTTTAGGTGGTCAGTTTTAAAAAGACTTGATAACTATCTAAGAAACATGAGGCTATGGTCACAAATTAATTTGTCTAACAAGATAAAATTATTGATTTATTTCTGTTTCCTGATTGCTGCAAAGGCATTTTGCCAATTCTTAGTGCTGTGACATCATTCAAAAAGGCAATTTGCTGGATATGCTGCTTCTGAAACGCAGTGGGATGCATTATGAATCATAAAAAATTGACTGCAGTCTGAATCAGAAAAACAGTAATCATATGACTAGTAGAAACTAAAAGGATTTTTGCATATGTATATCTACTGTTACTAAGACTTGCAGATAAACAGCACATATACAGTATTTTATTTGACCTATAGAAATTTAGTTCAGATTTTTTTTAATGGTGCTGATATTACTGATTCTATGTTGTGTACTGTACAGAATTGAAAAGTATCTTCTCTGCATTGTAGCTGAGATGCTATTTTCCACTTCCAGAACTTAGCTGCCTGAATGATAAGCACCAGCATCTGTCAGTCCTGATCTATATTAGTTACTAAGAATTTGAAATATTAAAGAAGAGCTATCCAATTTGATTCTTCCTTTTATACATTAATGAACTTATGAACTGTGGCCTTAGGCAAACTATTTTCTATTTTATCCAGATTCTCCTATTATACAGAAAGCTACTGGATAAGGAATTAGATCATTAGGAATAGCCAATATAATATTAAATGGCTAAGGTAGAGATTATCTACCACTAATGGATTTATAAGCAAGAGACTGTCCTAACCTGGCATGTCAAGATATAACTTGCAAAGTTCTGCAAAACCAGAACTTTCTATTATACTTTAAGTTTCTTCATTATCATACACTTTTGTTCAAGTAACCTGAACAGTTTTCCTTTAGGTTATCTCATTGTAGTAATCCTATAGTATCTGAACAGTTGAGAGATAACTAAATTTGTATAACATAGAGAATATGGACCATAGAACTTGATAGCCAATGGATCTTGTGCACATCTTTATAGAATCACAAGGTTGATGGACTCATTTAGAATACTTAGTATATCTCACTGCCCATGTTTGAATGAATCTCCATCAGAAGGAAATTAAGTCTTGCTTTTCAACAGATGGTGGCCTAAAAAGCATTAATAAATTGATTAGTGTCTTGACAGAGTGTATGCCTTTTGTGTGTCATTATTATTATTGTCAGTAATAATACAGCAGTAATGTATATTATACAGTACTTTGCCATTGGTGTAATTACAACTGAGGTAATTATTTTGTTCATTTGCCTGAGATATTTAAGAAAATGATAATGTATCAGAAATGGGATATTTAGGTGATATTTAGGTTTAATACAATATATTGGAGAGTGATATGTAGGTCTAATGCAATACATTAGAGAGTAAGCTGCCAAACAGGCTGAAAAATATGGATGAAAGGCAATGTGGTTATAGCTATATATAATGATTCTATTGAATGTATTCTTTTATCCCACATTGATGTGGACTGGAGTAGCTTTCAGACTCTTTCTGATTGAACTTTGAAGACTTTTATCTGAACCTTGAGCAAAAAACATACTTTGAAACTTATTTTTTCAATGGCATTAAATAAAAAGTGGTTAATAATATACAGAGGTTTGGTTAGAAGTGGTAGATTAGCAATCATCCTATTGCCATGCCTACATTTTCCATGCTTTAAAGAGAACTACAAAAACTTCTTCTGTTGCAAGGGAACCCATTGAAAATATGTGTGTAGTCAATGCTTCAGTTGAACTGGGATGTTGAAAATATGCAGTCAGCATTTATGGGAAATAAATATAAATCATTTGTTATATGAGCCCTTCTCTAGAGAACTGAATCTGAAAACATCTGAGGGTAGAAAAGAGAAGTAGGAATCTTCAAACATTTAGTTTGACAGCAGTGAAGAAATTACAGGTAACCCTTGAATTACAGCCATTCAGTTAGTAACCAAAGTTAGGTTGGCGCTGAAAAAGTGACTTATAACTTTCACACAACCGTTGCAGCATCCCCCGTGATCAGAATTCAGGTACTTGGCAAATTGGCATGTGTTTATGACAATTACACTATCCTGGGGTCATGTGATTGCTGTTTGTAATCTTCCCAGCCCAGCTAGCTTATAACAAGCAACACCAGTGGGAGAAGTTTTGAGACTTTCAAGAAGAATTGGACTGCCATTTGTCAGGAATCGTGTAGGATCTCCTGCTTGGGCAGGGAGGGTTGGAGTAGATGACCTACAAGGTCCCTTCTAACTCTGTTAATCTAAACATGTTTAAGCCAGATTTGCTGAATGACCAAATGATTCACTTAACAATTGCAGTGATTAACTTAAAAGCAGTAGTAAAATAAGATTGCAAAATGGGACAAAAGCTTCCTTGCTTAACAATAGAAATCTAGGCTCAGTTGTGTTTGAATCTCAAGGACAATCTGTAAGGAATAGTGTCTTTAAACAAAAAAAACTACCCATGAAGAATTATCCCAATTCATAATGAAGTTTGTTCAAAAATTCCCAAATAAATATAAACTCTACAGCTGAGTCTGAATGTTCTTCAGTGTGGTAAAGTCCTACTGAAGACATCTGTTGGAACAACTCAGTGCTTGGGAAAATAAAACTTTATTCTTATTTTAGTTATCAGGGAGTAGGATCTATTGAATTCAACTGCTAATTATCCTGCCTGTTTTATGCCTGACTCACAGAAGAGAGCTTTTAGCCTCACTAGAGTCAAAGTTTTGCTATCATTGTTATATATGTACACAGTGTAATGTGTGTACATATAAACACACTTTATTTAATAAAACTTCAGCAAAGAAGAAGGTAGAATGTTAACCAAAATTATCTATATAAGAGTTTCTCACATGTATGAATGTACTGCATATAAAATTTTATGTGATTTTTTAAATAAAGTCAGACTTTATTTATTATAATTCCCCATATATAATCTGTGGTAATAAACAACATATGCATAAAGTAACATTACACTAGGTCTTCAATCCACTAAATCAGTGGTTCTTAACCTTTTTGAAAGAATCGCCCCCTTGAGCCATTGAGGAAGTTGTCATCGCCTCCCTTCCCCAACATAACCGCCCCCCTGCCACCTCTTAGCGTCCCCAAGGGGGCCATCAGAGGGGCACTAAGAGGCAGCAGGGGGGTGGCGCGTCAAACGTAGCTGCGGCAGCACGTAACATGCCACTGCTTCCGCATTGGAGGCGCCGGCTCCGGAGCAGTGCTAGTCAATGGGTGAACCTGCAGGGCGGCTGGCACCTCTCGCCCCCTGTCGCCTCTTAGCACCCCTCTGCCGACCCCCTTGGGGACGCTAAGAGGCGGCAGGGGGCGTTCGAGCGCCAGCCCTGCAGGCTCACCCCATTGACTGTTGTACCGCACCTGAACTGGCGCCTGTCCATCCATCCACCCAAAAAGTCTGTCTGTTTGCCGGCCTGCCTTCCTGCCTATCTACCTACCTGTCTGCCTTTTTGTCTACCTACCTATCTACCAATATAGATCTCTCTCTCTCTCCCTCTGTCCCACTATATCTCACTCCATCGCCCCCATATTGCCCCCCTTCCATTCCTTCGCCCCCACGTTGCCCCTTTTTGTTCCATCGCCCCCCTGAAAAACAAAATCACCCCTTGGGGGGCAATATTGCCCAGGTTAAGAACCACTGCACTAAATAACTGGCTCATAAATTTATCATTCCACATTGAAGAACTACTCTTTTGATAAGAGGATAAAGAACTCATTTCTGTTGTCCATTAATTAATTTCCATGCAGAAGAAATACCAGAAAGAGTTCAAAGGAATATGAATGTCCAAAAATCTTAAATCTCATATCAAACTTAAAACAACACATGTAATGACTTATTGAATTTAGCAATTTTAGGTCTTGCAAATTCATATTTTAATGAAAAAGTATTTCACCTTGTCTCCAACAATAAATATTTATTCACTTCTTTCCTTTCAACTCAGTGGTATACTGTAAGTTGAATTTTAAAAAGAATATTCCTTTCCTCTTAACTGATAGTTCAATGGTGATTTCCAGAACAGTTGTGAAATTTTTCTAACGTTGCTGCCTGTCATTTAATGTAGTAATTACATTTGCTTAGTATATTTTCTGTGCTGTCTTACTGCACAAATTTTCTGTTGCTGTAGAGTTTAATCTTTTGGATTGTTAAAGAAAATGATGATAATGAGAATTCAATCAGATATAGATTGAGTGGACATCTTTAATACCTTATTCTAGATGGTAAAAGAATATTATTCAGTTAGGAAATTGGCTGGCAACTTTTTAGCTTTAAATCCATTAAGCGGCTTGGGGCCTAATACATGTAGTAGCTGTGGTAACATCCAAGGGATCTAATTGTGAGAACCAGTCAGATATATGTGATCCATAGAATTTGAAAGCTCTGCTAGTCCCTTATAAAACTCCACTCCAGATGTTGGAGGGAAAAAACTTCCTAGGAAATAGAAAGATGCAGGTGTTTTCTCTTTTTTCAGTCCAGAACTTGTAAGGGAATATAAGAATACATACTGGAAGTTTGTTTGTTTATTTGTTTGTTTATTTGGATTTATATGCCTCCCCATCTCCGGGGGGACTCGGGATGGCTCACACGTGAACGCAAATACATATACAATTATTAAAAATTTGTTAATCCAATCCAAATAAAACCTAAAATTACCCACTAAAATAGCCAAATAAAACCCCAACCACTCTCAAGCCAGGCCGGCCTGTAAAAACAGCCAGGTCTTTAGATTGTGGCGGAAGGTGCGCAGGTGAGGAGCCAACCACAGCCCTAGGGGCAGCTGATCCCACAGGGTGGGCACTCCCACCGAGAAGGCCCTCCCCTGGGGTGCCACCGACCAACATTGTCTGGTTAATGGCACCCCAAGGAGGCCCTGCTGGCGGGAGCGCACTGGGCGATTGGAGCTTGATGGTGGCAGGAGGCGCTCCTGCAAATACCCCGGACCCAAGCCATGAAGTGTGGACAACAACCAAATACCTTCTATCATTCTTGGTGAACATGCCCTGAAGCAAAAAAAATATTGGAAAGTGATTCAAATGTGGTTAGTAGAGTTAACTAAAAATAAAATGGATTTTGTCCCGGAATTATTCCTTTTAGGAATAATTTTAAAAAAACTATAACAGAAAGATAAAATATCTTATATTACATGTATTAACAGCAGCAAGAATTTCCTATGCCCAGTACTGGATGAAAAACTCCATACCACCTGAAGGCTTAATAATAAAAATAATTAGAGTGCGTGTAAATGGACAAATTAACTATGGAACTAAAAGGGAAAGCAGACAGAAAATACAATGCAATATGTGAAACATGGTATATTTGGATTGACAATAGATATAAGAATAGAAAATGTAAATAATGTATATAATAGATACGAGGGTATTGAAAGTATTGTGTACTGTAAGTTTAGATAGGATACATAAATGTATATATAATGTCACAGCACTGCTTAATAAGTATTGGTATTATGTATAAATGGGAAAAAAATAAAGCATTAGAAAAAAAAAGAAATCATACCAAACTAATTTTTAAAAATCCTTTAGGCTATTTCTGTTGTTGGGTATAAACATTGCTATGTTATTCTAAACAAGAATGTTTCTATGAGGAAGTAAGAGCATAAGGTTGTAGCAGGTCACTTCAGCAATCAATTGATCCAAATTTGTGGTATAAAATGTATGCACTGAGGCAGATCATATGCCGCATATGTACACATATTTTCATAAATGAATTCATATTTAATCTATCTGTATCATGCTAACATGAACCCATAATACTGATTTAGCAAGTTGCATAAATCACTTTAAGTGTATAATTGTCCAATGAAAATGAACTTGCATCAATGTTAGCACATTTTAGGCTGTTTTCCAATCATTTCTTTGGGCTGGAGAGACAATATACCTTAGTTAGGAGTTTTATATTTCCATCTTCACAAACTGCCACATATA
This sequence comes from Naja naja, assembly GCA_009733165.1. Classification (NCBI taxonomy): domain Eukaryota; kingdom Metazoa; phylum Chordata; class Lepidosauria; order Squamata; family Elapidae; genus Naja; species Naja naja. The sequence continues at coordinate 26,177,145 of CM019151.1, forward strand.
TAAACCTACATATCCCCAAACAAAAGTACAGTAGAAATTTAAAAAAATTCCTACAAGTTTACTTCAGAGAGATTAGATTGAGAGTAATAAAAGAATAATAATCAAATAGCATCTTTAATTTTAAATTTTAAACTCTAAAAATAAATTCCAGGCTTTGATAATTTTGACTCCCCTCCCCCTCAACGCACAGGTAAACCCTTGCATGTTTTTGCTTACCTTTTAAAATCTATTCTAGTATTAAATATTGTAGTCTGTCTTCATATAACCCATTTAGTAATCATTGAAGTTCGGTGCTCAGTTTGGTCTTGTTACTACTGCTTGGTTGGACTACATGATCTACAAGGTCCTTTCCAACTCTGTAAAATAGTATTGAAATCTCTGCCGTGCTTCCAGAATTCAAATACGTTCCAGGACTGACCTTTCTGTAAAAATTGTAAGATGTATTGCCTCTGTTCTACTGTGGACTGAGTACTTGCTTTTCCCTATTCAGCGTTTCTTCAGATCCAGGCAGAGTAAAGACACCACGTGGACTTTGCGCACATGGCTACACTGTTTACAAACACCCTCCCAGAATCCTCAAAGGCTGTGTGTAATAGTCAAGCAGGCGCAACGTATCACTAGTTAACAGCATTAGCCTGCACAAGTTCCACAGTTTCTACTGTATTGTTCACTACTGCGCACAATCACTACATTTTTAATGACGGTTGGATGATATATTCATGGGGCTGAGGAATTTGCCTTCCTTTAAAAAAAAAAACTTGTTTTGGTGACACTCGGCTGTGTAGCATATAATAAGGTCATCTGTGGTGAGCCAAAAATAGAAGCGTCACTACTTGACAGCGAACTGGGCAGTGCAAGCTAGAGATTGTATGACATAGTGAATAAATATTCGTTTCAGCTTGCCAAATAGGCTAATAAAAAGTGTGCAGTTACAAAGACATGTAAGCAAGGATAAGTAAGTTCTGGTTCAGGGGATTGTAAAATATATATCGGCATATATTAAGCAGAGCTGCAATATATTTGGATGCTATAAATCAAGCAGACAGAATGGATATTGGAAAGTGGGAATGTAATCTAAACTATGTCTTATTTAAAAGTCTGCATTATTGTTATTATTATTATGGGATTCTCTTTAGCTAGAACCTTTAGTACATTAAGGCCAGTAAGGTAGAGAGGATACTACCGATTCAGTTATTAAAGCAGAGAATGCTTTCTCCTATTTAAACAGCAAGCCAAAATTATAATAATTTTGAACCAATTTGTCATGTTTTATGTGGCAGGCCCAGAGAACTATTAGTACCAACTGTCATAAAAGCACATAAATATATTTAATTCTCAAAAACTCTCCTTTCAGTGGGACTTGATTTTGAAACAGTATGCAAAGGTAATAGTTTTAATCGTTCTTTAAAATATTTATTTAAACAAACATAGATATGTAATAAATTTTGCAATACCTTATTATATTTTCTGTACTTTAAGTAACTTTATTGAATGACCACTCTTTAAAAAATCCCTTTTTAATTTGTTATACTCTGTTATCATAACACATGCTCACTATTGCTTTGTGAGTGAGATGGGCAGTCTTTAAATTTGACATATAAATAAATAAAATACTGCAGACTTCAAATAGCTTATAATTTCAAAGCTCCAGTCTTTGACTTGGCTTGATATGAAGGCTATAGATTTTATTTATTTATTTATTTATTTATTTATTTATTTATTTATTTATTTGACTTGTATGCCGCCCCCTCTCCAAAAAGGATTCGGGGCGGCTCACAACTAAAACCAACACAATAAATTAATTATCTAATTAATAAATAAATAAATTAATTAATTAATTATCCAATTTTCCTTGTTCCAGATTTAAATAGTCTAAATCAGGGGTCCCCAACCTCTGGGCCATGGCCCATTCCCAAGCTGTGGCCTATTTGCAACCAGGCCACATAAGTAGTAGGCCAGCACACACACATGCATACACACAAACACGCACACACAACTCAACTTGTGCAAGTAGGCCCAGTTCCCTTCTCCTCACCACAGCCAGGCTGCCAAGCCACAAAGGTTGGGGACAGCTGGTGTTAATTACTTAGGTGCAGTAGACTTAATTTATTTATTTATTTATTTATTAATGAGACTTGTATGCCGCCCCATCTCCGAAGACTCGGGGCGGCTCACAAATAAAACAAGGAAACAATAAATAATTAAAAAGAATTAAACTAACAAGCCCCATTGAAATATAGTTACATAAATACATAATAAAACCATGATAAAAAACCGCCCCCCCCCAAAGGGTCACAGCCCGGCTTGGTTAAATAACCAGGTCTTCAATTCACGGCGGAAGACAGACAGACAGACAGACAGACAGACAGACTGACTGACTGACTGACTGACTGACTGACTGACTTTATAAGGATGCTCAATTCATAATTTATGACTGGGAGTAAAAAACTCTCTCTCTCTCTCTCTCTCTTTCTCTCTTTCTCTCTCTCTGACAGACAGATTTTATTATTTCATTGGTAGATGTGTGGAACAGTTGAAATAAAATAATCCTAATGATAATCTCAATAATCTATTATAAAATAAATGGTGGATATGTAAACTTTAATCAGATATTGAAAACATTTCCATTTAGTAAATAGAATACAAGAAAATAAAAAAGATAATGTCTAATATTTGAGTTGTTTTAAAAATTAGGGTTCCTTTTGTTGCTGTATTTATTAAAGAAATTTTGCCAGGTTTGTTTGCCATTAGTAAAACATTTGTACAGATTATAATTGTTTTTTTAATAGTTACTTTTTTCTTAAAAAGGTGAGATTTAGCAATGGACCACTTGTATATACAAGAAACTGACTATAATTAGCTACAAAAATTGACCAGAAATAGTTAAAATATTTTCTATATTATTTGCTAAATAAAGTTGAATGTTTTTCCTTGGATTAATTTTCTTTCTGTAAGTGCACATTGTTTTTAAAAGTTAGTATTGGAAGAAAGCAGAGACCTTAGCCTGTCCTTGAATCTAGGAAACGTTTTAGAATTAGAAATAAAGTTAATTGTTTTTAAGACAAATTTTTGACAGCATCTTATCAGCTATGACAAGAGAACTCATTGACCACAAAAGAACCTCACATTATTCTAGGCGACAAAGACAGCTTAGACGCATAAACTATGTCATGTCAGAGTACCTCCAGAGCTACAGCTCCATGTCATTTTGTCATCTCACAACGTGGTCACGCGCACATGGCTATAATGTTTACAAACATGATCCCAGAATTCCTGAGGGTGGTTATATAACAGACAGCAAGTACAGTATCAGACTGACTAAATGACCTGGATCGCAGATGTTGGTGTAGCCTCAGCGAAACCGTTGGATGAGGGGAAAAAAGAGCCTGGGAAAAACTTCACATTAGATATCTCAGCAGAGAATGTTCCTTTTGCAGCTATTTTTGGTGTCATGAGCAAAAGCATCAGGAATATAGAATAAATGCAGTGATATATTCTCTGTATTGTACCGTAAGCTTTTGTGATTTAGAATATAGTGTGAACATTATAGCAACAAAAATCTCTTTCTCAAGGATCTCCTTAGTTATTAAAATGTATTTGACATTTAAATTGTATTTTGAAAAGAATGACTGGAAGAACTGCTTGCAAGTGCAAATATTTGCCCAAGCTATGAGTTATGTAAAGGACTTCATCTGCAACAGGCTTGCTCTGTGTGCAAAATGCTGAATATTGTGAAAGATCATATGTAGTTATTAGAAATCTCACTGGAAATCATGCGGTATTTATACAACCTGTGGTAATAATGAAGCCAGTGGGTGTTAATCAACTCATTTGCCATATGTTAAGGTTCCATACCTGCTGTGAAAATCCTAAAAGTTTATTGTGAATGCCATGCTAATCATAGGAAAAGCTGGTCTGTTGTATTTATATAGTCATAACAAATTTTCAAGGATATATTTTTCTGTTCTTATAGCATATTAAAAATAATCTGTTGTCACAATACATTTCTTTTTGTTTTCACTCCTGGAATCAATTTTATGTTTTCAGTGTTCTTTTTGTAGCAACATAATTCATATTGTTTTCTACCACTTCTAAATTGTAAAAGTAATGTAAAAGTAAATATTAGAGATGTTTTGTAGCTTATCACAGATGTAACTTCAAACTTAGTGTTTTAATTAATACTGATTTTCAAATACAAGTATTAGCTATTACGATATTAGATTAAAAATAATGCAGGGGGAAGTGTAAGTGAGTGATGCAAATGTTGCCCACCATGGCTTATCATATGTTGAGTGAACAACCACCATTGATGTTAATCAAATATGAAAGCTGAATATGAAAGCTGAATATCCTTTAACACACACACTCATTGAGAAACCAAGGAGCAGCTTATGAAACAGCTGTGCATGCTTTTAAAAAGGCATGGCTGCTTTATTAATTTGAAGAAATGTTCTTTGTATAGACTTCTGCTCTTGGCAAAAAACTTTTTTCAAAGGATTTGCAAACCCTGATGTTGAACCATTAATTAATCCAGCATCCATATAGTATCTCATTTAAAGTATGTGTAAAGCATTATTATATGATGTTTTATTAGGAATGTGGTATACTTACACATTAACTTAGAAGTTCTAAAGGTAGAATGTCATTGATATTATGAATGAATTTAATCATTATAGCTTAGCATTACAGCTGACAGAGACAGGAAGATTCATGTTGGGTGTTCGTTCAGATGAATTCACATATTTTATTTTTATTTTATTTTGTTTGTCAAGCATGTATGAGAAAACAAGTATAAGTATGAACTTAACATATAAACATATAAGTATAAACAGGTATAAGTATATACATAATGAGTATGAATAAATGGATAAATGGGAACAGTAGGACAGGGACTGTAGGCACTCTGGTGCGCTTATGCATCTATTACATCCTTGTATCTCATTTTAGTTACTTCAGAATATATATTAAGCAACTCACTTTACTCTTACTTTAAATGGAAACATCCAGAAACAGAATTAAATGTTATGAGGTAAAGTTGGCACCTTTATTATCAAACGTTTATGAAATTGTATATTAAACTGGAAAAGTTCAAGGGCAAAAACAATGATAAGTTCAGAACATGAAATATTCTTGTAATTTTCCATACTTTTTAATAATTAATGTCTCTATCATATCTTTCCTTTCCCCAGATTTGTTGAGTTCAGTGTCCTAAATATATACAAACTATGGAGGTGAATTTCTGCTGATCACATTAGATTATTTGCTAAAGTAAGTTGGCTGCTGCTGTTTCATATGAATGGGGTAACCAATGTCATATACATTGCTGAAATCCCATGATATTTATCTATTTTTAAATGCTATGAGCCCTGCTACAAAAGACTATATTTTAAAGCATTAATTCACTATCATAATCAAATAGTTTTGAAGATACAGTACAATAGTACAAAGTCCCTTAAGATTCAGGAGGAAGAATAATAAAGGCAAAATCCTTTGCACAGAATTAAATGGCTGTAATTGTGAACCTTGAAGGAAGCTTCACTGAGCTTGATGAGATTTATTTCTGGCTAGACATGTAATACTGGAAGTATTTTACATCATTCTTCTGACCTCAAGAGCCTTTGAAGTAATGTACTATTTTAAAACAACATAGATGCAACTCAGTAAATAGAAAACAAAACAATTACTATTTCAGTAAAAGCAGAATACTAAAATCCATCATGTGCAGTGCAACTTTTTACCCTATAAAATTCAGTGCAGATAGACTCATCTGTTATTCTTTCCAAGCTGCTGTAATAAAAGCAACTCTGTAAAGCACACATTTAGAATAATTATGGGCAAATGTCATGATATACAATTTATTGTTTTTGAGGAATGGTATAATTTTTCAGGTTTTTTTTTGTAGCATCAGAACATATTTGCAAGCTTTTCTATGTACTTTTAAAGTTAACAGAACTTAGCCTAGGATATATCATGGATTCAACTCTTTTTTCCTTGTGTTGTTATTTTAGTAAATCAAGGTTTCTGAAGAGGCAATGTTTAAAATGATACTTAGCATTTCAACAATTTTAGCAATTTTGGTGATGGTATAAATTGTTTCTAAAGATCAAAGAAAGATTTAAAAGTTATGCTATTAAGGGACACATGTGGGCCCAGTTTTTTACAAGCAGCAGATGCAAGATGTCTATTTTTGTGTTTTATTGAGTCACTTGAGATTGAAAGTGGGGATTTTAAATTTGAATATTTCTACATTGGAAAGAGATTCACTTTAAGTACAAAAATAGATTGGTAAGAAAAGGGTATTTCTATATGTACGCTTTTATTTATTCAGTATGTGCATAAAACGGTCAAGGACATACATTCTATACCCAGTCTGATATCTTCTTTATTTTTTGAGTAGCATCACAGTGCATCTATAATGAAATAATTAATTTTTCTGTGGATTCTACCCAGTGGTGGGATTCAATTTTTTTTACTACCGGTTCTGGGGGCGTGGCTTGGTGGACGTGGCAAGGGAAGGATACTACAAAATCTCCAATCAGAGGTGGTATTTGCCAGGTCTCCAAACTACTCACAATTTCCGCTACCAGTTCTCCAGAACTGGTCAGAACCTGCTGAATACCACCTCTGATTCTACCCCTTATATTAGGCCACCAGGAAACACTTCAGAGAATGTTAAGTAGGGCTACTGTATCAGGGCTGAAAAGGACCAAATTACAATAACTTGACATAACATTCTAACCCTTTGCACCCATGTAGAAGTGATCCATATTTTTGGAAGTAGTATTCTAGTAGTAGTAATAATCTACTAAGTTCAACAGCTAGGGGACACAGGCAATATTCAGATGGGGAAAAATACATCTTTTTAGATTTGCAAAAAGCAATTGCTGCATGTGTCAGTTTAGATTAATGACTCAGAATAAATATAGATGCTGTCAAGAGTTTGTCATCTAAACAGCAAAAAGGAAGAAAGAAATCTTGTCCAGCAGGTTTAGCAAAAGCCACACCTTAAGCTTCAACAATCCGTCCTTTTGCTGTAACAGAAGTGAGCTCCAGGATTAGGTTTAGAAGCTAATTTTATGCAACAATTTTCTTTCTGTAGAAAAGGTATCATTGAACGAACTGAAGGCATGCTAAAAGGCTTTGGAGGATGACTTTTCATACATGGGCTGCTGAATTCCTGAACTATAAATAAAAGCACCATCTTCAGACAGATGATATTTCAGTAGTTAGAAACTAGCAGTCTGGGATATAAACCTCTTCTTCTGAAAGTTCTGCATAGTTTATTCCCTCTGCAATAGTCCTTGAGTAAGCTTATTTCTGACTTTTTGAAAAGAACATCTAGATTTAGACAATCTTGTTTCAGAGAAATGGGAAAAGGAGTGATGGAAGCAGAATGGACTGAAAATATAAAAGCAGAAACCTTTTCCTGGGCTTTGATTTCTGAGGTTTGGAGCATAAAATTTCCTAGAATTGTAGGGAAAGATGCAAAAGTGGCCTTCAATAATCAAAAAGCATGACACATCAAGAATAAAATTGCCACATTTTAAGCAGAAAAACCCCTCAATGAATAATACAAAGAGTGACTACATAAGTAAGGTCGATCATGGGAAACAGTTTAAAATCTGTCCACTTGATTGCTTAAATCAGCTCTGTGAATATAAAAGATGTGATTATTAAAGGTATTGTGTAAAGGTCTACTACATTGTTACATTTCTAAAGAATTGAAACAAGTTCCAGGAAATTCCAGGAGACGTTAAAAATATTCAAGAAAGATATTCTTGCATGCACTCCTTTGTTTCCCATTTTAGTATTTCATGAACATGCGATATTATTTTAGATGGGCTTGCAAAGTTTAATATTTAAAGCAGATGGCTGCTTTAATAAGATGGTTGCTATAGGAACTGCACTCTGAATGCAGTGGTTAGTATAATGACTGTCTCCTTGCTAAATAGCTGAAATGCTCTTGAAGCAAACACTTGGAGCAGTAGTAGCATAAGATGGAATATAATGGTAATATGGTCACATGGGTGGTCTCTTTATTTTAAGTGGGATGCACTTGAACTGGACCCTTGATATTTCTGAGCTTTGCTCAGGTTTTCCTTGACTGTACATAAAATGAGACTGAAGATATATTCTAAAAATAGCTCCATTCAGCTGCTGCTGTATGATATGGTAACTGGGATATTTCTGCATACATGCTATTCAGAGAGAGAAAAGAAAGGAAGGAGTGCATCAGGACCTCCTGTTCTATTTTTTCATTTAAAAAAATGCAGAACTGGTCACAACTCAATGTGAAAAGTTCTTGTTCATGAAGAAGTTACCAATCAATACCTGAAATCATCACTTAACTCTTCATTGACAACCCTAAGGGAAAGAAGCTCAGTAACTTTAGGTTGAAGTGAAGTACTGGGGCTGAGATAGTGTGGATCCATAAGACTGAGCTTAAGATGAGGAAATGTCTTCCTGATAAGCAATAATTTGGTTTGGTACTGCTTATTAAAAGGCACAAAATAATGGTAATCTTTACAGCAAACATGGAATTTTTTCCTGCCTTTGAATTAGTGTTGATTGTGGTTGACTGCCTGGACTGTCTGCAGTTTTCTTGGCAAGATTTTGGAAGTGGTTTTCCCTTGCCTGTTTCTTAGGGCTGAGAGAGAGTGACTGGCCTAGGGTCACCCAACTTTCTTTGTGCCTAAGGGCAGGACTAGAACATAAAGCCATAGAAACTCTTCCAGTTTCTAGCTGATGCCTTAAACAGTATACCAAACTAATTCTCCAATATTTACTTAAGTTTAAAAAATGCCTCACTCTGGGCACTATACCCTCTACAGGTAGTCCTTGACTTAAAACCATTCATTTGATGACCGCTGCTGCTGAAAAAAAGTGACTTATGGGTGGTCCTCACACAACCATTGCAGCATCCCCACGGTCACATGATCAAAATTTGTGTGCTTGGCAACTAGAATGGGTTCACAAGGGTTGCAGCATACTAGAGTCACATGATCAACCTTTCTGACTTTCCAAGCTGGCTTCCGACAAGCAAAGTCAATGAAGACAGATTCATGTAATGACTGCATGATACAGTTAATAAGCCAGTGTTTTGCTTAAGAATTGTGGCAAAAGGTCATAAAATTGAGTATGACTCACTTAACAAGCACCTCGCTTAATGATGGACATTCTTGGGCCCAATTGTGGCCATAAGCTGAGGACTACTTATGATAAAGCTAGACCAATAAAAAGAAAAAAACAAGGAGAAGTGCCTCCTTACCTTTCAAAAACAACAACAACAACAACAACAAAAGTCCACACCCCAACTCATACAAAACAGTTAACCAGCTTTTCAACATCCTTTTTAAACCTCCTTTCAGCTGCCACTGTATCTGGGGGTAGGGTGCAGAAGACAGGTGCTGCAAAAATGAAGGTATATTTTATAATTAGATTACACTGTTTAATTGAGTGAACATGAAGTGCAAATATCAGAAATAAGTAGTCCCTCAAATAATCAAGTATTATGCCATAAAAGGCTTTATATGTAATAGCCACCATCTTGAATTTCATTCAGAAGGCTAATGACAACCAATGCAGCTCAAAGTGTCACATTGGTCTACTGTGACGTGCTTATTATCGTACCACTGCATTCTGGACTAGCTATGGTTTCCTAGTGATGTTTTCAGACGGTCTAAAGCAGGGGTGTCAAACTCGATTTCATGGAGGGCCGCATCACAGTTGTGTTTTACTTTGGGGGGGCAGGGGGTGTGTGGCCAGCTCGACATCACTCATGTTGATGCCTGTGGTGGCCCAAGCTCTCTGCCAGCGAAAACGGGCTCCCAAGTTCCATTTTTGCCTGCAGCTGCCTCCTGCAACCCTCTGCCATGGCCCTCCCAAGCTCCGTTTTCACTGGCAGAAGCACTGTGGGCCGCTTCTTTGCTGTTTCCAGGGTGGCTTTGTGGGCCAGATCTAAGCACCCCCTGAGCTGGATTTGGCCTACGGGCCTTGAGTTTGACACCCCTGGCCTAAAGTATAGCGCATTGCAGTAATCCATACTTATAGTGATAGCGCAGTGATTGTCCAAAGGGCCTTCTGATCCAGGAATGGGCACAATCGGCATACTAAAGGGATCTGTAGAAAGGATCTTACATGACCACAGCTGCCCAAATGCGTTTTTGAATGTGAAGATGCATCTCCCATCCAGACTTGCACAACCTCCTTACATTAGGAGCAAGGCATATGCATATAAGTTGCACAGGGTTGAGTTGTATAATTGGCTACCATCAATATATCACTGATATCAGGCTCTGGGTGAGCTCCTTGGCAGATTCATGTAGCTGTTGAACAAAGGGGAGGGGGAGAGTATTGAACCTGCAGTACCCCAAGATGAGGTTTGTAGACTTGACTGTGTTTCATTCATTTAATTTGACTGTGGAAAAAAGAAAGCTTGTCTGCCCTTACTTTCAATAATAAAAAAAATTTGCAGTAAAAGTCTGTGGTAAGTGAATAGGCTAATTATAGTATCCCTTGTGACCACAGGAAAACTCAGTGTATGTGACGTGTTGAGCCTCCTTTGGCTAATGTGGCTTTCTCACTTTGCACTCTGGAGGAACTCTGGTGGTATCTTGAACTTTAGATTAAAGCAGTGGTCATTGCCACTTTTGACAAACTTCTGTCTCATGAGAAGAGATTCTTTCCTCTCCCTCCAGATTCAGACCTGTTAACCATCTTTTTAGCATCACAGCCTGAATATTGTAATAAGAACTCTGTGTAGGCAATTCACAATTATCCTCGGAAGCATAAAACCCATTCCTTTCCTGAAGGAGTCAGGAGTCTGGCATTTTCAGAAGAGAAATTACAGGTAGTCCTCGACTTACAACAGTTCATATAGTGACAGTTCAAAGTTACAATGGAAAAGTTACTGGAAAAAAGTGACTTATGACTGTTTTTTGCAGCATCCCCTGATCATGGATCAAAATTCAGATACTTGGCAACTGGTTCATATTTATGATCGTTACTGTGTCCCAGATTCATATATGCGATCACCTTTTGCGACCTTATGACCAGCAGAGGCAATGGAGTAGCCAGATACATTTAACAACTAGGTTAGTAACTTATCAACTGCAGTGATTCACTTAATAACTGTGGCAAAAAAAGGTTGTAAAATGGGGCAAAACTCACTTAACACATGTCTCGCTTTACAACAGAAATGTTGGGCTCAATTGTCGTAAGTCAAAGACTACCTGTATATATATATATATATTGTTACCTTTTAGGCAACAAAAGTGAGCTTTGCAAGTATGTGATACAATATTAAAAACTAACTCATCAGATAAAAAGAAGAAAAATGTAATAGTATCATAACATTTACTTTCCCCTTTTTGTGACTAATGAAAACAGAATAATTTACCCAAAGCAAACAAATAAAAATAAAAGTATTGTTTGGTCTCATGGTGTAATTATATGTTGATTACACAGGTCACTTTTCCTAAGGACAGGCTGCCTAACTGGCTGGCTGGCTTGCTGGCTTAAAGTCTTGGATAGAATGTTCTTAACAGTATCACCAAGGTACACAAATATATCTTAGGCTTTTGCAATATCAAAAATAAAAGAATAGCCGCTATTGTCTTTTCAGAGCAAGAAATTAAGAACACTTTGATGTATGTTTGGGGCTTTTATTTTGGCAGCATGTTTCTGAAGTAATATAGCAATCTGCTTGATAGAACTGAAATTCTAGATATGATTTTGCAAGTAACAGTTAAACTCTCCTCTATTTTTTCTTGCCTTGTATTCCTTTAGGGACTGCTAATAGATATTCATAAGATTGCAGATTTTGTTTTGAGTGGAAAAATGATTCATGAATCTCTATTCCAATTAAAAGAATAAAATCTTCACCTATGCTTAATCATTTGGAAGGAGAAGAAGAATAAAATGGCTGAGATTTGATGCTTACAAAAGCAGAACCAGAATACACAGAAAATAGTAAAAAAATGCAGCTTTGTTTAAAAAATTCACTTAAAGAAGAGCAGAACATGCTTCTCTTTTTCTGCTCTTTATCAGTGTTCAATAAGCCCTGTTTTCTTAATAAGTCTTAAAGCTGTGGTGGGATTCAAACATTTTTACTGCTGGTTCTGTGGACATGGCTTGGTGGGCGTGGCTTCGTGGGTGTGGCAGGGGAAGGATACTATAAAATCTCCATTCCCACCCCACTCCAGGGGAAGGATACTGTAAAATCTCCATTCCCTCCCCACTTCTGAGGGAAGGTTACTATAAAATCCCATTCCCTCTCCATCCCACTAACCTGCTTTCCAGCTCTGTTCTCCTGTGTAAGGCATCAAAAGAAGACACAGCTGATCACCTGGGACTTGGGAGACAGAGAATAAATGGGGTGGAGCCAGGCAGAGATGGTATTTGCCAGTTCTCCAAACTACTCAAAATTTCTGCTACCGGTTCTCCAGAACTGGTCAGAACCTGCTGAATACCACCTCTGTCTTAAAGGATGAACTTTCATCATGTTCTTGGTGAGAGATTGGGTATGCTTGATGGTGACATGTATTTCCCATTTGATTAGGTTTTCATATACACTTCCCCCCTCCACAGGCATTTTGCTACCTGAAAGTTTTTTGAAGGAGGGAACATACTTCAGTAATGTTCAGCTAAGAACAACAGTTACAGATAAAAACAGTAGTCAACAAATGAGGAAAAAAAGCAGCAAGAATGGGCAGGCTTTCCATTTTGTTTTGTTTTAAGATCTGAAGAGAGTTGAAGAATCCTCCATTGTTCAATCCTAAAGTCCAGGACAATTATGTATAAAGTGATCTCTCACATGTATTTGCCAGTATAACTATTTTGTAATCAGGTAGGAACACCTTGTGTTGCAGAATGTCAAAGAAATAACTTTTTTTTTCAATTCAGGAGATTGCCAAATATGCAAAATGGCTGCCTTTGCCTTGTCCATCCAAATTTGTATCCATATCTGGGTTCTTTTTTTTCTGGAACAATTTCATGAATATGTGAGGAAGAGCTAAGGGTCATCTCTGTTTTGCTCTCACTTTAACCAATATTGTTGAATAGTATCGCAGAGTCACCTCATTTAATTCTGGAAAAATATTGCAAGTGGAGTTGAGAAGCAGTTCTTTTCCCCCATCTTGTATTGCTTCCATCTGAAAATCAGGTCCAAACCTAATTACCAGCATTATCCAACTTCACCTAGAATTAAGATTTTACTTTACAGTAGCAATATTTTTAAATTGGATTATAATTATCCAAAACCATTTGATTTAAATTAGGCTTCTTTAATAATACTATTGTGACTTTATAAGACAGGCTACCTTTTCTTGCAATGGTAGTTTCATCATATTCACCTCTGTTTCATTGTCAAAATGGTATAAATGCAAACAAATTTATTTGAAAAGCACTCTCCTTTTTTTTTAGGTCCTATTCAGTGGTGGGATTCAAATAATTTAACAACCAGTTCTCTGCCCTAATAATTTCTTCCAACAACCGGTTCACCAAACTGCTCAGAAAGTTAACAACCAGTTCTCACGAACTGGTATGAACTGGCTGAATCCCACCACTGGTCCTATTCCAAAAAAGCTTTTTCTGTCTTCCATAAAAGCTCTATTTGGTTCAGTGGTTAAGAATGGAATAAGATATCTCTACTGCCATGGAATAAGATCAGTAGAAGTTTCTTAATGTTTGGCCATGTATTTGGGCTTTAATAATTTATACCTCTGTTCCCTTTGCCTCCAGTTCCCCTTGAACAACAAGAAGCTAATATAGGTGAATTGCAAACATTTGGGTTTAATAGTATTGAGAATCTAGATCTTGCGTCCTTCCAAAGTAGCATTTAGGCTACATCAAAATCATTAATTAAATTCCTGGAAATTTCCAAAAGATGAAGGGGAAAGATTGCTTCAATCTTCATTCTTTACAGGATAGAGAAACTGTTTGATAGTGAGATCATATATCTCCATTATATCTACATCTCAATGTAAGATATTGTCAAGGCTGCAAAACCAAGAAAGACATGTGGAATTACTTCTGATCAGTTTCCTTTTTTTTGTTCCTCTTTGCCTGTTGGAATGCAACCCTTCCTCCTGGGAATCCAGACTACATTCCACCAAATATATAGTCACTGAATGCTCACATTTATAACTAGACCTGGTACTTGCTGAAGGAGACTGATTCCCTGTAGTACAAGACTGCTGTTTTTCTAGATATATTCAATATAGGTAATCTTTGACTTATGACTGGTCATATAGTGGTCCTGCCCAAAGTTATTTATGACCTGGTTCCAAAGTTCTGATGGCTGCCCCGCCCTTCCAGCCCCTGCCTTTTGGGCACTCAGCGGTTATGGCTATCTGCAGGATCCCACACTTACCTGACCACAATTTATGATAGTTTTGGCAGAAATCGGTATTTACTTCCTGTTTCTGGCAAAAAAAGCCCATTGTGAACAATAGGCTTACTTAATGACTATAGCATTTGCATAACGACTTCAATGATTTAACAACTACCAGAAAAAAGGTCATAAGATTGGATATGTTGGCCTGCTTTTTGACCATCAAAACTTACAAGCGCAATTGTTAGTCTCAATTATGGTCATAAGTCAAGGACTACTACTTCATCCCATGAAGATTGAGTACTACAGATCAGATCAGCATGTTCTTCTTGAATTAAGATAAAGCACTCTGGCCAGTTTAATTGACTTTACAGAAATCAGAATTATCCACTAACTAAATGGTACGTGAAACAAGCACTTTGGATTATTTGCCCTTAGACATGATTTCAAAGACGAACTGACTCAAAAATGTCTCATCGTGTACTGTATACTTCTGGATCCTTTTCTGAATGCCAAAACATACACAGTTGTGTTCACTGTTTTTAATCTGTTGCTTGGTCCTAAAGTTAAAGTTATAGACAGATTCATAAGAACTCAAGGTAATTAAAAATGGGTTCCCCACTAAGAACTCCCTAGTGAAACTCTGCTTCTGTTTTCAGCATAATTGATTTATTTTGATTGTGGAAGTTACCTCTATGGGGAGCACATTAGGTAGATGACATACTTTAAATGCAGAATGCGGCAGACACATTTTGTGACACCTCCAGTTAAAATACAGAGTGGAAAACTCTCTGCCTAAAGTCTTAACACAACTTCTGTAGACAACATTTGGCTAGATGCCTATACAGTTCATCATGTAAGACAGCTTCCCAAGATTTCATACTAAACATATTTCTTAGAAAGGACTTGAGGGCTGCAACACAAACCTCTTGTGTTCAAAAGGGTTGTTTAAGTTACTGCTGACCTTCCAGTTGATAGCACATGAACTCATTTATCATGTTTGGTCATGATGCATACTATCCTGTCCTTATGTGAACCTGGTAGGCTTTTTTCCAGACTTCTGTTTAATAAATCACCCTGCAGTCAGGCTGCAGTCTGATTTTGAACAAATGCATGCATCAATTACAGATGGTGTATTATTATTATTTTTTTGGCCATATTTGTCCAGCCTTCCTCAATCTAATGTTCTTATGCTACTTTTCTCTATAGTACAATACTGCTACATTTTAAAATAGGCACTGATTCTCCTGCTTAGGTTTTAATTCATATAGCCTCGTTTTTATGGGTATTGAGCAACTATAAACTGGAGGATGTAATTGTAAACTACTATTTCAGTAAGCATAAGCTCTGTTCATGCATCACTGTTTCATGCATCACTGTTTTATGTCTGCTCACCAGTTTGTTCTCTAGAAAATCCTCCCCCTTCCACTGATGTTGTTCAGTCATGCAGACTCTTGGCACACATAGAAGCCAACTCCTGTGTAGGCATGAAGTGTTCTTCCTGTAGATAGTCATGCTGAATGTATAATTGACTACAGGTTGCTGGCATGATCTGAGCAACATTGTCAGGGATAAGACTAATGTGGGATTCTTTCACATGTAGTAGTATATTAACAGAGTTGTATTTGTATTTTGTCATGCTACAAAAGGCTAGAGATTCTCTTATCTGTGAATTTAAATTACTTTGTTTAATAAAATATGAAAAGGATTGTAGTCTATCTATGGTTTTAATTGTGTTCTTCAACTGTCTGTCTGCCTGTCTCTCTCTGTCTAACTGTCTGGCTGTCTCTGTCTGTCTGTCTGTATGTCTATCTATCTATCTATCTATCTACCTACCTACCTACCTACCTACCTACTTATCTACCTATCTATCTATCATCTATCCATCTATCCATCCATCCATTGACACACTCTCACACACAACTTGTTTCTTACCTTAACTTCATTTTTTTAGGTCAATCTGGTAGAACATAGGATGACCACCTCCTCCTCCTCCTTCTTAACATATTCCCACAGATGCAGGGTCTGCTGTTCAGATCATTGAATGCCACTTTGAATACTCAGCTGCATCTCTAGGACACACAGGCCCATGGCTTGCATATCTTTGTTGATGGTGTCTTGCCATCTCTGTTTTGGATGCCCGCAAGGTCACTGGCCATTGACTTCTAGTTGGTAGGCAGGTGGAAGGTGCTGATTTCTCGACGTGTCCATACCAGCGGAGTCAGCCTTCTCTCATTGACATTGTTGTCCCAATTTCTGTTCTGTTTTCATTTGTTCTTAAAAGCAAGGAGCCCAAGCCTAGAGGTTATTGGAGGGCTTCCTAAACAGAGAGGAACAACCAAATATTATGGCTATCATCTTTAGTAAGATAGAAAGGTGCTCAGACTGAAAACTCTGCTGTCTTTCTACAGCTAGAGTAGAAAGGCTATTGCATCTGAATTTTCTAAGACAAGAGAGTAGGCAAGTATCTATGCACAATGATAACAAATAAAGACTAGATATCACAAAACTCAGCTAATAACCAGACAATACTTATTTTCCAGTTTCCTTGTTACATGTTTGTTTCAGGACATAGCTTTTGGTCAATGACTCTTGAATGACATCTTCCTTAGAAAGCAAACTCCAAGGAAAAAGAAATTTCTTCAGGGGAATGTCAAGCTAATTCAAAGCAAAAATTTATATTTCTTGCAAGCACACATGCACATATCAAAGAAAATGAAACATTTCTTTCTCAAATCTCTCATGTTTGGTTCAGATATATTCTCTTTTTCCCTTAAATTCAACAGGTTGTATTATAGCTCAGTAAATGTGTGTGTGTGTTTATATGCTATCCACTATCCAAAGGTTTTTGTGGTGGGCTACATCTCAGAATAAGCAAAATAAACAAATCCAAGTACAATAAACAATCCTTTAAAATCACACCACAATAATACTGACAGAGAAGCACTTAAGGGATAAAAAAAAATCACAGTGAGATTGTAAACACAAAATCTTGAATGTACAAGCAAAATACTAGGTCTTCACATAATGCTAAAATACATAATGTCAGCACCAGCCTAGCATCCAGAGGAATAATATTGCAAAGCCAGGATAGGACAATAGAAAACTAGCTAAGCCAGAGTCCTGGTAGCACTGTGGTTAAAGTGCTGTACTGCAGGCAAACTCTGCCCACAGAATTCAATCCTGACAGGACTCCAGGTTCACTCAGTTTTCTATCTGTCTGTGGTTGGTAAAATGAGGACCCAGATTCTTGGAGGCAATATGTAAATAAAGCTGACAATGTAAACCAAACAGAGTGCTATACAGCACTACAGGGCGGTATATACTGTAAGTCTAAATGCTATTGCTATTGTTATCCATATACCTGCTCTTATATAATGTTTTTTCCAACTCTTGGAGACTGAGGAACCTCTTCCAGCTCTTAATTTTTAGTCAGTATATGTTTATTTGTGTGTATACCACCTTTATTATTTTTATAAACAAGGTGGTGAACATATCCAACATACCGGTACCTTCCTTTTTCTATTTTCCTCAAAACAACCACTCTGGTTGGACTGAGAGGGAATGACTGGCTCAAAGTTGGCTTTCATGGTCAATACAGGACTTGAACTCAAATGATATTTGTACTGGAAGAAGCATTCCCCAAAGGGATGAGAGTCCAAACTGATAAGGGTGATAAACTAAACTCTGAAGACCAATAGCAAAAGCCATTGCTGTTCTTTCATGACCAGTGTTGTGATCTGCAGCATTGCTGATAAATCCTAAAGCTAGCTGGAATATCAAACTTAGCTTTATGGACTAACCCACGCAGAGTGCCTTGCAGTAATTGAAATGGAGGATTATCAGAAAATGGTCTATACTTAAACCTACCTTTAAATTGCCAATTCTTTATCCTAATTGGGATTTTGGCACACAAAAAGATTTCAATAAAGCATCCTTCATGTAATCCTTGGTTTTAAAAACTCACCCATTACATTTACAATATTCTCCCAAGAAAATTTGCAAATAAAAATTGCATTCTGTTTGATTTGAGTTAAACTGTAAGGTCATGCCCAATGTAGGATAATAACTGTGCTGTATTACTATCCTGGACATGCGTATTCATGTATAAATCCTAAACTTACAAGTATATCTGGCTAAACATAGGACTGTACCCTGTGCAATGATAATATGATGTGATTTGGAGGATAATGTTCAGAAATACGATGATAGGCATACCCACTACTTGTGCATGTTTCTGCTTGCCAGACTGCAAGCTAGAAGATCAGTCACAATATATATCTCCATATGGGAAAAATGCTTTGCACCACAGATGGAGTCAAATACTTAACACATTTCCTGTGCTAGCAATAGGAAAACACGTTTTCCAGAACTCCATTGAATACACAGGGTAATATTGTTCCTATACCTACAGATTAAAGTTTAGAATTTCCAGGAAACAGAGGGAAGTCCAGGTAAGTGAAAGAGAAAAAAACATTTCAGCCAAGATTATTTCCGTTTCCTGTATGGTGCCAAGTACAACTGCTTCTAATTTTTTGTACAAGTTACAAATTCAGTCTGCAACTTATAGCCTTTATTCTATATTTAAGTCACATTCCAGAAAATATATTTCCCTAGGTAGCATATTTTGATTTTTAGTAATAGTAATTTGGAACTCTCATCTTTTTATGTAGTGGACAAGCACTAACCTGTGATCTCTTCAGAGCACTGTATCTATTTATTATTATTATTACCTCTTTTATTCATTAAACATGAAACTCAGTCAACTGAACATTTAAAAATGTATCACAAATACCAGTGACTGGTGCTAATGGTTGATACGGGTTGCTGCCAGCGTCCTAGGTATCAACCAAGTATCTTCTTAAAATATATGATGTTCAGAGTAGCACAGTTTTTTGCAGTTCCACTGGTGTTATTGCAGGAAGCTGCAATTTCTTGATGTGTTTTGTAAAATTCTTGAACATGGTACCAAGTGCCCTGATGACAGTGGGTATCACTGTTACAAGTTTCATCCATAACCGTGTAGTTTCGATGGCCAGGTCACGATATTTTGTCATTTTTTTTCCAGTTCTTTTTCTTTGACTCTGGCCTCTCCTGGTACAGCAATATCATTAAATTGTACATTTCAGCCCTTGACAACTGTAATATCTGGCGTGTTGTGTTCTAAATGGCAATCTGTCTGTATTTGAAAGTCCCACAAGATCTTCACCATCTCATTTTTGACAATTTTTTCCACTTTATATTCCCATGACTTTTCAGATACAGGTAGGACATATTTTTTACATAATGACCAGTGGATGAATTTAGTAACTGGATCATGTCTAGCTTCGTAGTCAGTTTGCGTGATTTTGCTGCACTCACATATTAAGTGTGAAACTTTGTCATTGCAAAGTCGGCAGTTTGGATTGTCGGTGGATTTTTGTATCTTCGCTTTCATGGCATTAGTTTATAGTGCCTGTTTCTTGAGCAGCAAGTATTAAACCTTCCATTTCTTTCTTGATGGTTCCTTTCTTAAGCCATGCCCATGTCAAGTTATTATCACATTTTCCTTCAATGTTTTTCAAGTGCTGTCCATGCAAAGCTTTGTTTTACCATCCATTTAATCTGTCATCCAGCTGTTTTTCCTTATATTCTGCCTTTGTTTCTGTTGTTTTTATATTGTTCTCCGTTTTCATAGCCTGCAGCAATTTTTCTGTACTTTGGTTCACATAATCGTTCAAGCTTTGTTTTTTTTCTTCTACAGTTTGATGGATTTGCAGTAGCCCTCTGCCCCCTGTTCTTCTTGGCAGGTATAACCTGTTGATGTCACTTCATGGATGTAAAGCATGGTACATATTCAAAAGTTTATGCATTTTCTAGTCCATGTTTTCCAGTTCAGCCAGAGTCCAGTTGATGATTCCAGCTGGGTAGCATATCATTGGAACTGCCCATGTATTAATGGCTTTAATTATGCTTCCAGCATTCAGCTTTGATTTTAATATTTTGCAGACCCTCCTGATATATTCTTTTTGCATTGGACTTTTCCATTCAAGATATTATCTGCTTCCAATATGCCTAGGTATTTGTAACCATCATCTTTTGCTAATGCTTTCATGATGCTTCCATTTCCCAGTTCTATTCCTTCTATTTTTTCCATTTTTCTTCACTGCATGGATAGTATAGCACATCACCATCATCATCATTATCATCACCATCATTATTGATCGCACAATCAGCCAGATGTTCATACTGGTTTGACATTTTTGTCTACCTATCGAGTCCTTACCAAGGACCTGGGATAGGCAAATCTGGATATTTGATAGCATTACAGATATTGTTGCAGGATGGTAGCAGTTCTAAGTAAAGCTGCCTTCTGCAATTGACTGATGGCAAATTTATTTATTTATTTATTTATTTATTATTATTGCTATTATTATTTTGGCTTTTCCTTTTCAGTGAAGTTGCCAGCTTTATCACTGATCTGAGAAACTATGTGATTTATTTCCTTCAGTACTGAATAGTTAATATTTAAAGTTAAAAGATACGTATTTACCTTTTTTCTAAAAAAAAGTAAAGTTTGATTCTTTTTAACTCAATATTTCTGAAAGGGAGGAGAAGAAAGGCTGAATCTTCTAGTCACTGCAGATATGATCAGGAGGTTACACTCGACATTATTTACATTTTTTGCGTTTTAACATTTTAATTACTAGGAGGTCAGCACAGGTTATGAAACCCCTTTCTCTTTTAGACAGCATTTTCCTCTATAGATAAGCATGTTTTCCCTCTCACCTTCTCCCTCCCTCCTTCTGTCTCTCTCTCTCTCTCTCTCTGTCTCCCTCCCTCCGTCTTTCAGATGCAACAATAATATTTGCTATTATGGAGGAAAAATAGAGTTTGGAAAGCAGAACGAAAACAAGGAAAGTAGGAAAGGTTTGTGATAGTCAGTAATAGTTTAACTCAAAATAGTAGGCAGTTTTTGCCAGTAGCTGTTATTACTTCTTCACAAAAGCTGACAGATTTCCAAAGCCCAATGAGAATTAGGAGGGGAAGCTCCTTGTCCTCTTTCCTTTTGTTCTTTTAGCAGAATAATCTTAGGAAGAAAAATACCTGATTAAAATATATTTATGGCTTCCAGGCTTCAAAGAGCATAGGGTACCTAAATATTAACAAGCTTCAACTTTTACCTCCCATAGAACATCCCAGAGTTCACTGGAGTTGATCAGTTAATAAATATGAATAAATAAATGACATTCTGTATCGTTGAAAAATCCCATGGGACTATCGTAAAATGTAGTTAGAGTTTGAATTGGAAAACGAATTTTGGATTAATTCATTTAGAGAATATTATTTGTATTTCATTTTGTGGGTTTTTTGTTTTTTCTGTTTTTTATTCAGAAAGAAAACCACAGATATCATGAATATCATTATTCATTTTGGCTGGGAGAAGTTCATTCAATTTGTCATTTCTTTAAATGAGTCTTTCCAGCAGAAGAGATACTAATTAAAATAAGAGTGTTTAGAAACTACTTGTATCATTGTTCCTTTCCTCAGAATGCACAGTTTCTCATTTCTGCTTTTATTATAATTACTGCACTATTTCCATATCAACTGTTTATTTGGGGGAGCCACCTGCCAGTATTTATGCAGCTAGTGATTCAGTTCATGGAGGTCAATTTGGACGCATGATCAAAATACTGATCATCACATTTTTTTAGTTATTTGTACTGCATATTTACCAATGTTCATTAGCTGCTCAGTTCTGCTCTGGATGTTTGGTTATCCTGCTTACAAGCATGATTTCCTGCCACTGTTAATGCTTATTTGGAGATGCTTTTCTTTCTAAGAATGATCCCAGCTAGATAATCAAAGGAATAAGCATCCAATGTGATTAAAAGTAAATAAAATGCTGTCATTCTCTGAATTGCCAACCTCCACCCTTCAAAGAGGCACTGTGTTCCAGTGGTGGGATTCAAATAATTTAACAACAGGTTTTCTGCCCTAATGGTTTCTTCCAACAACCAGTTCACCAAACTGCTCGGAAAGTTAACAACCGGCTCTCCTGAAGTGGTGCCAACCAGCTGAATCCCACCACTGAGTTGTTCACATGTGTTATTTCTGCACATAGAATTGGTTCAATGTGTGTTGGTCAGAATGATGCCTGTTCTTCACAATCTCATTCTGCTCCATCCCTTCTTTCACTGAGCATATTTATTATTCCCATTTTAGATGTGTGAAATAGGATAATTATACTACATTTAAAATTATTAGGCTTAAACTAATCTAGCACCTGGGCTTTTGATGCACTCCCCCAAAGATGTTTATGTATGCTGTTCATGAAAACAGTTCTTTCTATTCAGTGACATATATACATTGCTGGCTAACTGCCAGAAATATGGAAACTATGGAAGATTCTTTTTCATAATTTAATGAATGGTACTTACATACAGCCTCAGTCAATCTAGTTCTCCCTGAGAGTTTCAGTTCTGCTGTCAAATATTGGAAGATTCTTTTAATGGAGGATCTATTTAATTTTCTGCAATTGAGCATTGCAAATTCCAGTTATTTTATAAGCAAAATTTGCAGCTATGGTCCACATGTGAAAGAGAATGGGAATGAATAGATAATACTACATAAATCAATTTAAATTGGTGTAAAACTAAACCATTCATCATGCTGAAATATCAACAAATTTCTTTGTAATGGTTTGTAAATGCTTCTGAACTCCAAGGGACAAATTTTTTAAAACGTTTATTCTACTTTGTATTTCTGTCTTTTTCCATTTATCAAGGAATATTAAAGGGAATTGTTGTAAGTATAGTATGATCCATTGCAAGGTAAATTTCCATTATCCATTTAAGTCTGAAGTTCCTAGTGTGCTCAGGAGCACTAAACGCTGGTGGACTGAACAGTTTCCAAGTACCTTCTATCCTACCTGACTGTTTACATTTAAATAAACATTTTAATTAAAAATGTTGGTAAGACTGTAAAGAAAAATATTATTTTGGAAATGAATTCCAGATCACCTGCTATCAGTTTGGTAGTGGCCACAAAAAGAGGTAAACCTAAAGGAGTAGGGAGAAATGATAAGTAAAATTTGGAACTTTCATGCCTTTATCCCTCATGGATTTATTTTGGGAAAGGGGACAGCTTCCATCCCTACATCCAACCTGCAAAAATGCCTAGAATAAGTTCTCAAAACTCTAAATATGATTACCAGATCAAACATTTGGAGAATGATAGAGCACAACATAAGATAATATGTCTTCAACAGTAATAGTAAGTAAAACAGCTGTAATTTCTGAAGCGTTGGTTTATTTGTTTGTTCGTTTGTTTGTTTTGATGTGCTGCCCATCTCACTCTGTAAAGTAACTCTGGGCTCTTTTCTAGTTTTGTTTCTTACTGCTACAGATCATAAAATCTTTCCTATCTCTCTTCTTATCTTCCATTACATTGGCTTGTTTTCCAAATAAACATTCTTTCTTTATTAAAATAATTATAACTGTACTTCTTGTCTGTAACAAATATATAAAGAGTTTTATTTTCAGTAGGGGGGAAAGATATATGGATAAAATTGGACATTGTAATTAACATAAGCAAGTTGGTTCAGATTGTGGATATGTTTGGCTGCCAATTAATTTGGAGCATTATATGAAACATTAAAGTTAGGCCAGAAGTGATCTTGAGCTCCAAAATGCTATAATTTTGCTGTTACTGAAACAGGTTCATGCCTGGTTAGTGCTGTAGGCTAATCTGGAAATCCAAAACCATGTTATTAAAAAAAAGTCTTTTGTTAAGGATCTTCTAATTTTGATCTTTGCATTGAGTAAGTTTTGCACTGATGTTCTGTTTTAACCTTGTGATTCTATTGCATGATACATCTAGATTAAAGTAAGAGGAGGAATGAATAAAAGAAGTATTGTTGGAACAAATAAAAATATCATTAATAGTGCCCCCCCAAAGAAGGAGAAATGTGAGTGATGCCCTCCAAAAGAAATTGCAAAATTTTTCAAAGAAGTATGAAAAATTAATGTTAGAGGACTTAAATTATTCAGAGATTGGTTGGAAAATGAACTTTGCTGAATGAAGTTGCCTTACGAAAAACTTTTCCTTCAGATGTTGGAGAAGTTACAAGAAAATCAATTACTTTTAATTGAATGCTACCCAATAGGGAAAACTTAATCAAGGAACTGGAAGCAGCAGAAATATGTGGCAAATCTGATTAGGTAAAACTGGATACTCTTGTTTTAAGGGAAACTAAAACTGAATATAAGCAAGCATATATCTTGGACTTCCAAAAAGTTGAGCTGGTCAGCTAAGTATAATGGATGTAAAAGTATTCATTTGAAATAAAAAAGTACCAGTACTGTTTACTTTAAAAATCTTTCATTAAGTAAACGTTTGGAAATGTTTGGAAATATTTAGTGTCTTTTGGAATATTTTGCATTGACATTCAAACCATTTAAAATGGGCAATTGGAAATTAGCTACAATCATGTAGTGGAGATTTCATATACATCTGTTATTAGGTTCATGCTAGTATCCCTTTTTAAAAGTTTGTATGAAAAATGGTGTGTGTATGTATGTGTGTATATGTGTAGTCATATAGATAAAGCATAGAGATAAAATCCAGGGGTGGGCTGCTACGGGTTCGCATGGGTTCAGGTGATCCTCTAGCTAAGATTCTGCGCAGTTTGGTGAACCAGTAAATCCCACCACTGGCTGGCCCTGTCCCACCCACCCTGCCCCTCCCAGGAGTCCCGACATGGTCCATTTTGGATGCCAGGTAAGTACAGGGCCCATGTGGAGGCTCAGAGAATGCAAAAAATGGGCCTGCCAGAGACTCCAGAATGCCAGAAACAGGCCTGTTTCCAGCCTTCAGAGAGCCTCTAGAGCCCAGAGGAGGCCATTTTTGCCCTCCTGGAGGCTTGAGGAAAGCCTCCAGAGCCTGGGGAGGGTGAAAAACAGGCTTCCTCAAAGTTCCAGAAGGCCAGAAACGGGGCCATTTTCACCTCCTGGAGGCTTGAGGAAAGCCTCCGGAGCCTAGGGAGGGTGAAAATGCCCTGCCCTCCTCCACCATGGTGCAGGAGGCTGATTAGGCCATGCCCACCTTGGCCACACCCACCCAGCAAGCAGACAGGGAACCAGTAACTGAAATTTTTGAAGCCCACCTCTGATAAAATCTATGAGTATTGAAGATTTAAAGTCAGTGTTGAAAGTCAGTTTCTTACTGTTTAACTGTCTAATGGGGAAAAATTAAGACTTAAGCACTTTAATCGATATTTTTTAAAGAGATCCAATTGATGTCTGTCTGTCTGTGTGTAAGCATGTGTGCATAGAGTACATGTTCTGATGGAATAGATTTCCTGTTAGGTCTGTTTGTTCAGAAGATTTGAGATTTCTTAGAGAAGATTGTAGAACAGGAAAAGAATGCAGGATATAATTAGAAGTGCACATCTGTACAAATAAGTGTGTGTGTTGTGTGTGTGTGTGCGCGCGCGCGTGCTTTAGACTTTCTTCTACAACACTTGACTGGATCAATGGGAGGATCAATATCTTTTGGAAACACCAAAAAGGAGTCATTTAAGGGTGTTAAGTTTAGTGCAAAAAGCCCTAGCATCTACATCAAGATACAGGTGTGGAAGGAACTGACAGACAATGATAATCCATTTTTGGTGACTGACAGCTTCCTGCTGAGTAAAAAGAGGCTTAGAAGTTCATTGTAGAAGTGAAACTAGATTCACATTCAGTAAATGAGCAAGAGGACGTTTGTGGGACAGTTAAAGGGAGAGTCCCAAACAAAATTTCCCGGTAGTAGATTGTTAAGTTTGCATGAAGAGTCAGACGCGAAGAGCTTCAGTGAAGAGTTTATTTAGTGACTACAGCTCGAATGGACCCGTCTTGGCTGGGCTACGGCTGCTACTTATAGCCAGCAGCCGCAGTTGCCAGCCAATCAGAGTGCAGGGTTTTCCCGCACTTTTCAAACCAATCATATTTGACATTTTACAAGAACAATTCAAACTAAACCAATGACATTCAAACCTACATACATAACATAGATCAATAGGCACTTCGTTAACCTGAGAAAGAAAAATAAAGAAATAAAAGCCAGCTACCATCGATGCCTTCTGAAAATTGAAAATGAATTGAGACATGTCAGATAGTTTGTAAGATAAAAGATCCTGCCCAATCAAATAAGAAAATCTATTGGAATAAGACGGTCGTATGAATTCATTAAACAGAGGAAAAATACCAAAAATATTAAGCTAGTGGTTAGGAATATTGTGACATTTAAACCAGGGATCTTCAACCTTGGCAACTTAAGACTGGTTAAAGACTTGGCAAAGCTGGCTGAGGAATTCTGGGAGTTGAAGTCACAAGTCTTAAAGCTGTCAAGGTTGGAGACCACTGATTTAGACTACAACCTCTGCTAATCTCATTGGGAATTGTTGAGAATAGCAATAACTAATTTAAAAGATCTAATACTTGACTAATGAATGTAAGCCATTCCTCTATCTCCTATCCAGCACTTGTGACCTTACTGGGGAGGAACAAGACTTGGTTGAAACCAGAAGGGATGTTCCCCTCTTGGAGATGTGTCCAACTGGGTTTAAGGTTTGGCAGTAGCCAAGGCCTCAGGGCAAGGGAAGGAGAGTAGCAGTTGACATTTGGGAATCTCTTTTGGTCTTCAGAGGCCACACTCCTCACATTTGTGGTTGTAGGACACTGTTCCTGAAGTTGGGCTCACGGGATCAGTTGGCAGCCTTGCTGCTGTTGCAGCCTCCCTGCTGTGTAACAATCTCCCTGCCTGAGCTGCTGGAGGCCATCTCAGGATTGGCAGTCAAGTTCCCCAGGCTTATGGTCTTCAATTTGCCATCCCTGGGATTGGCCTCAGAAGCATCTTCAGAATGAGCTTATCCCAGATCAACCATCACCCAATGCAATATAGTGAACATACTTTTGGATATGATGTTCTTGTTGGAGCAGTGGCAATGTGATCTAGTGGGGGATCTATTATTAACCCCTCTGTCATGGTCAGACCATGTTCTGGTGTACCTGAGATTTTCCAATACTGCATTCTTCCTCGGGAAGACCGGACCTATTGGAATACACCTCCCTCAGTGAATGATGGATCCACACAGGTTCCAGAAGGAGTTAGGGGATGTCCCAGGAGCTCTGCTGCATGGTCCTTCAGAGGTCTCCTCCTCTATCTCCTATCCAGCTGCAGACTGTATTGCCTCTTGTCTCATACCCTTCCTTATTCCCTCTGTTTGGAAAACTGCCACTTCACTTTAGTCCACTACACTATCCCTCCCTCCATAGACAGCATCCTGCACAAGTACTAACCTATTATAAGACATTTTAATGAAGATCTAATAGATTAAGTTCTACCATACATGCCTCATTTTAGGGAATCTTAAATCTTAATTTTAATCTCTTATCCCTTATCTATATAAGTATGTAACTATATTTCCATAGAAGTAATGATCATCTGTCTGTGTAACTCTGGAAGTGATCTATGGATTCCAGATATAAAGAATGCTCTAATTTTCCTCAGTCAGATGATTTCTAGATATGTTAGGTCTGATAGAAGATTTCCAGGATGAAGGGCAGGCAGGTAAGAAGATCAAGTCTTTCATGGTCAATATTTTATAAGTGTTTCAGACAGGCTATTTATACCAGCAATGAAAAAAAGAAGTCAAAGAAGTTAAAGAAGTTGAAATCCAAGATGTCTGAAAAAAAACAGGCTGGAAAGAGCTGCTGGTCTATTTAACAAAATTTTCCTTTAACTAAGGAATACAATTAGTGGTTTTCTTAATTGTTTGCATGGTAGTAATTTGTCACCATTACTACATGGTAATAATGAGTCACCATGGGTGAATAGGCAGCAATATAAATTCAATAAATAAATAAATTTTATTAAATATTACAATTACAACAGTAAAAACTAGTACAAACTAAAAAAAAGTAGAAGAATAAAAAGGAGTAGTGGATGCAGAAAGAAGAGGAAAATCAAAAATCAAAATCTAGTGAAGAAAAAGAAAAGAAATATATAAAGAAATGAATTCTCAACTTCATCACAACATCACAATTTTAGTAATTTATCACCTCCTCTTAAAATGCAATAAATGATCTTTTTTTCCATATACCTTCTCTTATCTATAAACAAATTCATTAAAGGTTATCAGAAATAGCAACTCTATTTTAACCTTGATCAAATAAATCAACTTTACATTCCTTCCTTTGATTTCTATTAATCCTAATCTTTAGTCCATTCAAATAATGCCTTAGAACTGATTGCATTTCTTTCTTTCTTTCCTTCCTTCTTTCTTTCTTTCTTTCTTTCTTTCTTTCTTTCTTTCCTTCCTTCCTTCCTTCCTTCCTTCCTTCCTTCCTTCCTTCTTTCTTTCTTTCTTTCTTTCTTTCTTTTGTCCTTTCTCATAAGATTCTCAAAATTTTAGCAATCTCTTTTGTAAATCCAATATAAGAAAATTATTCAGGTCAATCACTTGGTTTATGTTTGTATAACCCTTCTATTAAGACATCAGTTTCTTTTGTATGCCTAGTTTAACATCATTTTGTTTAGCACTTTCTTTACAGAGGCATATGCCTCTATTGGCATTATTAAAATTAACTTCTGAATCCATTGTTCATAAATATTTTTTTTATTCATATTTATATGCTGCCCTTCTCCAGAGATGCAAGGCTGATGATTTTTGGAGTGCAACCCAATGTGCTCAGCAATAGCCTTCATTCCATTGTATATGCCTGCTTATTACTAAGCGGCATTTTTTACAAAGTCAGCTTATTGCCCCCAACAATCTTGGGTCCTCAATTTACCTACCCTGAGAGGATGGAAGGCTGAGTCAGCTTTGAGCCTGGTGGGATTCGAGCCTGCAGTAATTGCAGGCAGCTGGAATTAAGTGCTAGGCATTTAACAGCCTGCACCACCAAGGCTCTTCAGTATGTTCAATGTTACAATATTTGATTCATTCTATAATTGTAAATTGAGTTAATGTGTTGTTCTCCTTTAATTCTAATCTTTAGTTCCCTCTAGTGTACATTTTTAAAAGTTTCATTGCTAGAGAATGTATGTAGCTCAGAACTGATCTGTGGAATCCCTGCTGCTCTTTGAGCTTGGTTAGCGGACATTTCATTACCCAACTAGATAACATCATTGGTGCTAGTGCATGTGGGCTTTGCTTCCTGTTTATATACAGTAACTTGTCCTGCTAGTGTTGCTGGAGATAGTTTTCTCCTTGGTAGTTCCTTAATTGAGATATTATTTTCTACTTGATTGTTTGAAAAAGCTAAGAAGGAAACAAAAAGATCAGAACACATCCTCTCCGGCAATCAAGCCCCAAATAAACACTAGTTGGATAATGAAATGTCTGTAAGCAAGCAATCATCCACAGTTTGTAAAGTCTTATCTTTTTTTAAAAAAGAATTCAAAATAAAAGCATTTTCCCATGGGAAGCATTCTATATAATTTATTCCAAAATTTTATCTCAAATCTATCTGGACTGTTAGTCCATTTGTAAAATCAAAGTTTTAATTACCGTTTTTCTGTTTATTCCAAAACCATTTTTTTAAAAGTTCTTAAACTTATAAGTAAAATTTGTTTCACTAAGGATTGAAGAAAACTCACCTGGTGCTGTCATGCTTGTTGATCCAAAGGTTTCTAATAGCTGAAAAGCAGTTAACAATTTCTTTTTCTTTTTGTAAAAAGTTTTTTATTTTTTAAATTTTATATATCTTTTCACGTGAGCAACATGTTTCCAGATTATAACACTTGTACATAGTCATATTTTCATTTCCATTAATCTTATATAATATTAACTCATATTATTATCCATTTCACTCATCTTTAAATAAATTTGCAATTCATATTTCAGTTCATTAATTCAATATCAATATCATTTCATCCATACATAAGTGTTCAATTCTTTATCCCCTATTATTTCCATTTTCAGCTTACCTCCTATTTTATTTTACATTACACATCATTATTGTCCTTAATTTTCTCTAAGCCGATATATAATAAACAATCTAAAAAGAGTAAAAATATAGTAAAACCAATATATTTAGGATCCACATGGTATTTTCCATTCCCCTACTTTAATCATAATAAAATATTCTCATTATACAATTCTAATATCCATTAAATAATCAACTGTATATATAGTCAACTGTATATACCCCCTCTAGTAAATCACTAAAATAACTTTTTAATATCTCTCATTTTATCTTCACTTTACTTATAATAATTAATAATAATACTTTTAATTCATTTCCATTCCCTTATTTTAATCCTTGAAAAAAGAAAAGGGTTCATAACAACACATTTTATATACAGTTCATATTCATATATATATGTAATTATACATTCCTAAGGTATTTCCCAACAAGTTTTAAACTAAATACCAATATATATTCCATGTGGTATCTCCCTTATAGAATCCCTAACCCTTATCTCTGAATTTTTCGGCTTTATTATTTCTTTTAATTTTAGCCAACTTTCCCTTTTCTAAATTTCCCTGATCTTCCTTCTTTCCTTCTAGCATTTCGCCCATCTTCTTCCTCCCCTTTCCTGTTCTCTTTTTTGAAGTTTCTTCTTGTATAATTTCTTCTTCTTTTGTTTAATCCTGGGAGCGTTTTCTCTTTTATTTATTGATTCTGTCATCAATGTCATAGTTTTAATTCCTTTAGCGTCTTTTGGCAGTGTTTCTTGTTCTCCATGTCTATCTGAGCCTCTTTCCTCTTCCTTTAACTCTACCTCACTGGAATTTCTTTATTCTTCTGCCATTGTCATTATTTTCTTGTCCAATATTTCCAATAATTCCCTTCTTTCTTTCAGCATTCCTCTTACAATTTGCAATTCCAATTAAAGTCTTTGCTTATTTCTTCCATTTTTTATAATCAGTTATTAATATTCAAAGTCTTTTATTGCAATCCTTGCCAAAAGTCTCCTTTTATCTTTGTTTCTCTTGTTAATCCTTCTGTCTCTTTCACAGTCAACACTCAACAGTCCCAGGGAATTGCATTTGTATATCCTCTTGGTAGAGTTTCTCCCTCTTTTTTTTAAATTTCTTATTTTTTATTATTTTATTTATCTTTTGTTTCATAACAGTTATAAGTCCAGTAAATTTCCATAAAATTTTATAGGAAAAATAGTCTTTGAACATTAGATGGTGCTCTGTATCACTTTCCACTTTTCAAAGTTCTTTTCTTTTCTTTTTAATTATGTTAAACATTAATTTCCACAATTAATTTTCTTAATAATAACCAATTCCAGGCAAGTCCAGCATTTTATCCAATGCCTAATTAATGCCAATTTATATTATTCAAAATTTAGTCTCTAATTTCATTGTAACTTTTTATACTCCAGTTTTGTTACCTTGTATTTTCCTCTTATTTTCTGTTCGCTGCTGTGATACTCTTATGCAAGGGCACTTTCTACTTCTTGGGGTTGTTAAGAAAAAATTCAGTTCTTTTATCTGGTTACACATCACTCACCACTTCACTGCTCCAGTGCAAACTTAGGGTCCCGGCAGCTTTTCATCTTCAGGGCAGCCATTTTAGACTGCCGTTTCCCCTGTCTTCCAGGGGAGTAATACCTAACTAGGGAGGGGAGATGTGGCTCACCTCAACCCAGCTGGCGGTCTCCCCCTCTTCCCCCCCCCCAAGGTGGTTCAGATGACTCCGGTCCCGTAGGGACCCTTCCGACAAGGGAAACATGGATCAAAGCTGTGCATGATCACGGTTTCTGATCTGTCATCAACAGAAGCACCACCGGAAGTTCAGCAGTTAACAATTTTTGAAAATGATTAGAAAAGGATTTATGTGAACGTCTCAAAGACACCAAATGTGGATTGAGCAAGATGGCTATTCCCTTGTCTCCTTGCAAGGAGCAACTTTCTGGAGCACTTATGGGCAGTTTTAAGCCTTCTTGTTTGGAGGCAAATTACAAAGAGCTGATCTACTTGTTTTGTGGAACTGTCTTCAATCTACCATTTCTTCCTCTGAAAACCCAGCTTTATTTATTTTTCATATAATTTTGAAGTAGCTATTGAGTGACTTAGTTTTTTAAAAAATCAGGAGTTTGTTATCTACTTATTATTCCATAAAACCTTCATTCAGAAATGCTGTCCTAAACCTCCACCCACCTTTAAAAAATAATTGTGTGCAACAGGGTTTGCTTCATTGTTGAAGAGAAAGTCAACCTCTCCTTTTTTTAAAAAATAGCTCATTTTCAGCACATGAATACTATTGCACAGCCATGATTACAGCAGTGTTCTAAGCAGAAGTTATCCAACTGTGAAATAACATTGACTGTTGGCAATATGTGAAGGGATTCTGTGTTAAAACTGACACAGGATCATTTTTCATTAACTTTGCATATATTGCCCATAATAATAAAAATGGAGGAAGTAATTTAGTGCTATTTGAACAAGCTAAAGTTACGCACTTGATGTAACTGAAAGATTACCAACTTAAATGAATTCTTGCACTGTCAGAGGATGGTCAGGTAGTCTGTTTGCAAAGCTTTGAAAGTATTTTAAAAAGAAAATGGGGGAATAAGGAAAGCTTTATGATGCTTATTCCAAGCTTCACTTAGTGATGACCAAAAACAAGATGTTTGGTTAGTATCTTTTCTGACTAATACATTTCATTAAAAGAGATATGTTTTTCATGAACTGTATCATCAGATGCACAGAATGGTAAAATCAATGTAATACTGCGGAACTGGTAACAAGAAATAAAAAGTCATCCGCCCATTTTGGTGTTCTTTTAATTCAAGTGCAGAGTAGATAAGTGGGATCCTCCCCTTTGCCTACATATTTTGTTATATGCAATGTTCTCTCAGGTATAGTAATTAAGGGGCTAGACTAGGAGCAAGGAAACCCCTAGACTTAGACACAAAATTCAGCCAGTCAACCCAATGACTCTCAACCAAATGACTGCTGTGATAGGTGAGCTGCAGAACAGACATCTCATTGCATCATACATTGATTCACCATATGAACTATGCAACCACAATACAAAATTGTGCAATCAAGCATGCAAATATTAACAACAAAAAAGGACTGTTTTTCCTTGAAGATACTAGGCCAAAACAAGTAGCTGTCATTTAGTAACCACAGTTGGGAGAGGCAACTCAGTCATGAGGCAAAATGATTGGTAAGTAAAACTGCAACCGTACTTATGATCTTACATAAGCTTTCCTTTGCTTTACAGCCCTAGAAAGGTCATGAATGTAAGAATTGGACATAAACTTAACTTTTTAATCACCACTGTAACTGCAAACAGTTGGTAAACAAGGACTACCTGTAAGGGGAAAGCAAGCTTTAAAGTAAGCTGCAAAGTATTTTTATTGTGATTTCAGTGATGAACTTTACAACCATCATTAAAATTGTGTAAATATTTCCAGGATGAAGTCTTAGAAGGAAATAGAGTAGATCAGGACTGTCAAACTTGCGGCCCATGGGATGGATGCGTCACATGCTGGCCAGGCTCATACCCGGTTTAGCAAAGGGGGGGGAAGTTGTGATACATCACATGATGACGCCATGTTGACATGAGTTTGACACCCCTGGAGTAGAATTTCCAATTTTGCCTTTTTCTTTTGTTTCAGTTTGCTTTTTTGATTCATTTATGTCTGGTTCCATAGATCTGTTGCTGGTTTTGTCTTAAGAAAGTATTTATGAATGGTGTCCCTGCCTTGCTAAAATTATGCTTGGTATGCTACATCCCCACAAAAAGATTAGCACCTATTCTTTCTGTATTCCTTATATATTTCTTTTATGTATTCCTTTGTGTGTTCTGCTAAAAGCTGTTGTCTCTGCAAGTGACTGTCAAGAAGAAAAAGCTCTTCCTGCATTTACATATCAATACTGTACATTAGTTGAGCCTTGTGGTTAATACACTTCCAAGAAGGCTACTGTTCCTTTTTCAGCTATAACCACAAGTTGAATGTGCTATATCACCATATACCAGTGAAACTGAAGGCTACTGATACCATCTCTTCATTGATGAAACATGATGCAAGGAACAATTCTATTCAAGAAAGAAATTGTGTAGAAAAAATATAATTTAGATGTTTTCCCATTAATGTCATCTCAGTATTGCATTTATATTCTACCTTTCCAGCAAATACATTAATAATTAAAACATGCTTAGTTCGTGTCTTTTAAAACATAACAAATCATATCATGTGACCTGATTAATGAGTACAGTGAGATATCAGTGGGACAAGACCATAGTTGACATTCAGGATATGATATCTTGAGAGCCTCCTAGCAGGACATCTTCAAGTATATAACTGAAGTCCCCTACTATGTTTCTTAATTTTACCTTTGTTAAATTGAATAATAGTGATAGATAGTACACCAGAAACCTACTCTTATTGCAAATATTGGTAGATCGATTACATAGTTAAGATGCATCTCCATAAATTCTTCTTCTTCCTATTAGCCATGAAAATATATACTTTCTTTATTATTTAGCTTTTCTATGATACAAATCAGATCAGCAAATTTTCTGAATATCTATCTACCTACCTATTTTTCTGTCAGATGGGCAGCATTCATTTTCTGTGCTCTGATGACACCCAATGAAATCTCTTGGGAAATTTTCAAAAGCATATATACATGCATTCCCATCACACTGTTTTCTTTCAAGTTAAACAATATTATGCAAAGTGAACAAAAAGAGTCAAAAAATAGGAAGCCAAAGAAATTAAAGGCACAATCAAAAAAAATATAACTACATATTATGACAAATATTATAAGAACATACACCAAAGTAAATTATGGCTTAAGTTATAGGATTCTAATTGAATATTCAAAAAGAATTAAAAAATAAAAACACCCCCCTCCCTATTGGTAAAAAAATTGTTGGACAATGAAATCAATTCTTAGAGCGATGTTGAGGTCTTCTTTGTTGGATGTCTTCAAACAGAGGTTTGATGATTGTTTCTCAGAGATAATTTGATTTAGGTTTTTTTTTCACTAAGCAAATGATTGATCTTCATGATTTAAATTGTTCTTTTCATCATTACACTTCTACTCCCCAAGAAATTCAATATGCATTGAGTAGCACTTTAATCTCTGCTATGTGCAAGACATCAAATTGGGTCATTTTAAAGTTAGTATAGTACAAAAATAAGAAAAGCTATAATATTTAGAACTATGTAGAATATTTCCTAGTCAGAACACTTTCAGTATAGTTAGAACAAAAGAATTGCATAATATATTTTGTGCCTATAATAATACTATTACATTATGTAATTTGAATGGACATCATGGATGAAATCCATCAAATTCTTTCATCTTTTACACTGTTTACACTGAAAAACATGATTTTTTATCTTAATCAAATCAGTTTATTTTCCTTTCCATGGCATGACAGATTTCTTTTTCTTTTTAAACATATTTCATTAAGTTATTAAATTGGACATGGTGTGATCGTCCTGACATTCCTTTTTGTCATACATGTTATAATATATAATACAGATTTTATATACAGTTAGTTTTGTACAGTTAGTTTTTGTACAGTTAGTTTTTATTTGTAATTATCCCTTCTACAAATCCTGTTTATTTTTTATTCTGGGTCTTTCTTTTCCCACCATCGATAAAATTTATTCCATATCTTGTAGTATTCTGTCTCATCCTTATTTTTAATTCCAGAGTCAGTCTATCCATTTCAGCACATATCAATATCTTCTTTGTCACCTCACCTTCATCGGGAATTTCTCTATCTTTCCATTTTTGGGCAAAAGTCATTCTTGCTGCTGTGATAACAGATAACAGATAATCAGAGTTGGAAGGGACCTTGTAAGTCATCTAGTCCAACCCCAAGCGGAGACCCTACACCATTTCTAACAAATGGCAGTCCAATCTCTTCTTGAAAGTCTCAAATGATGGTGCTCCCACAAATAATGTGTACTATTAGATAAATTTCTTCTTTATAATATCTTTCTGTCATAATTCCAACTAAAAATAATTCCAGTTTATAATCTATTTTCTGTCCAGATTTGACAGATTTCTGAATTACGAAGCTTCATTGTTTTAATAACATTTATATTATTTTTCATGTTCTCTAATCCTTTCTAGAAATGAGTGATATAAAAACCAGAAGGAAAATGAGAAACATTTGAATATAATACTTCAAGAAAATTATATGCACCAATCCTGTGGTTGTGTTGCTAGGCATGGAAAAATTGGTATGAATGACTGAGATTATGGACCATGATCCTGATATCAGATTGGAGCTGAAATTCCAGGCACATAGGTTAAGATGGAAAATGGTAGCTTTTGAATTCTTGGTAAAATAAAAATTTTACAAATGCTGAAAGAAAAAAATGGTCTCCAGGGTATCTGTACCTAAGATTCATGGATGATAATGTGAATAATTTTAAGAAGTTTGTAAACAAAATAAGAAATAACAACTATATTCTAGAAAAATGAAGTGCATCAGAATTATGAAAAATATAAAAATAATACTATCTGGATCATTAGTGAAAGCACAGTTCTTTAAAAAATTCTTCTTACAAATTGTAAATAATTTGGAAATAAGACAGATGAAAGTGACTCTCAAAGGAAGTATTTGAGCACTAAGTGACAAAGAGTGTGTACTAGAGAAGATTTTGTTCTGATCTAAGAATGTTCTTATTTGGTGTTATCTGTGTGCAACTCTACTTTATTGACAAGACTTGGTCTTTCTCATCACCCTAACCTAGGGATGTAAAACTCACATCACCAAGGCATCAACATGTGACGTATCGTGACTTTTTCTTCTTCGCTAACTGGGCATGGGTGTGGCCAGAGCATGATGCATCTGGCCCGTGGGGCATGAATTTGACAGCCCTGTCCTAACCTAATGTCAATATAACTATTTGAAAATACAAAAAAGAGGAAAAAAAGAGCAATAAATAGATATTTTGATATGATCACGCCTACTATGTAATTTGGTTTCACAGCAGAAAAAACAGATAGTAAACTTTCCTATTTTTAAACCCTCTAGCTAAACCCTCAGGTAGCATTTATTGACATAATATTTTGTCCTTGTTTTCACTGTCTCAGAAAAAAATGATGACCTCCTCAAATAAAAACTTTTCTGGAAGTCAGATGAAACAATGATAACCACAATATACAGCTTACCTTTTTAT
The DNA here is from genome assembly GCA_009733165.1 of Naja naja. Lineage (NCBI taxonomy): Eukaryota > Metazoa > Chordata > Lepidosauria > Squamata > Elapidae > Naja > Naja naja. The sequence continues at coordinate 26,214,622 of CM019151.1, forward strand.
ATGAGGTCTTGGCATATTTGCTAATGTCCTACCTGTTACAGGATGTAAAAGGACATTTTTTTAAGAGTGAGGGAAGATGGATAAAAGGATTCTTTTGCAAAGCTGCAGAAATATGTGGCTCTCTTGGTATTTACAGTTTGTGCCTCATATGAAAAATATTATACCAGCTTTTCTTCATGTCTCAAAGCATCAGATGGTGGGAGTAGATTCCTTAAAATGCATATTGGACAAATAAGATTCTTGGTCATTTGCATACTAATGTGCTGTTCTAAGTCATGCATCATGACATCTTCAAGGAGGCCAGTCATAATTATGATGGATTAGACTGCGGAGTTGGTCCTAGATGCAATAATTGTTTCGCAGATGCTACTGATGTGCCTTGAATTTCTAATACATAATGGCTGCGGGGTGGGGGAAACCATAGTAAAATGGCTCAGTGTCTCAGCTCAAGTACAATTATTGAACAGAGTGGAAAGTTAACCGTAACAGTAGACAGCTAGCTTAGAAAAGATACAATTTACTCAATTAAAAAAAAGAACCACAATGCAATATGGATTATTTGTGGCCTCATTATTCAGCACTGCCTTCAACTCTATCATTTACTGTTCCCCGATTTGTACAGATAAATGTATATTATCATATTTATGGAGGAAGGGGAATTAGGATTTTTTTCCCCTGATTGTTGCCCATTTTTCTTTTTGGCCTTCGGTCAATGCTATTATTTCTTTTGAGTGTAGTTAATGGGGCATTCTCCCGCCTAATTCTCTTCTTGCTAAGCAGTCATTACATAGGAATGGAATACCATAGTTTTGCAAAGCTAATCAAATACTAAAAGAAAAAGACAAGAGGTAGGGATTTTTTGTTGTTGTTGTTTTACTTTTAGAATTCATCCTAGCCAGTTTCCTTCCTTAATACTTTATTTTCAGTAGTTCCAGAATCTTCCTAAAGGAAAAGGATTAAACTCTAGTTTTATTCAAAACCAAGTGCTAAAGTATTCATTAAGGTTTTTCTTTAGGAATTCTTTAGAGTTTGCAATAAAACATAAACATTACTACTGAAATATTTTATTAGTACAGTTGTCCTTGACTTACAACAGTTCATTTAGTGATCATTCAGAGATAACAATGGCAATGAAAAAAGTGTCTTATGACCATTTTTCACACTTACAACCATTGCAGCATCCTCACAGTTGTATCATCAAAATCCTGATGCTTGGGAACTGATTCATATTTACGATGGTTGCAGTGTCCCAGGGTCATATGATCGCAAAGTCAATGGAGAAGCCAGATTCACTTAAACAATCATGTTACTAACTTAACAATTACAGCAATTCACTTAACAATTGTGACAAGAAAGGTCATAAAATGGGGCAAATCTCACTTAACAAAGGTCTCACTCAGCTTAATTTTGGGCTTAATTGTGGTTGTAAGTGTTCAGTATTCTGGGAGTTGAAGTCCAAGGATAAGAAAACTGTCAAGGTTGAGAATTACTAGTCTTATGCAAAAACTGGAAAACAACATTCTCTCCTGGGAGTAATAGTAGTTATTATTCATTACTTGGGGTGTTTTTTGTCTTAAATGTTCCTATTTTTGGTGCCTTGGTTTATTCCCACTATCACTAAACTCATCTTTCTTTTGTGCTGTTCTTAGCCACTACATAGTCTTGTTTAGATTTACGCTCCTGACTGTTTAAAAGCTTACAACTGCCTTTCTTCTTTCCAAGGACTGCTGATTGGAACTGAGATATTGGCAGAGAAGTTAAACCCCATCCACTAGTTAATTACTCAGTCAGTGAATTGCCCACTTCTGTAAGCTCTTCCCCTCATCTATGAGAAACATAAACACACTGAGCCAGAAAAAAAAATCAAACTGAAATGGATCAAGATATAATTGCTCCACTGCTTTCTACCCATGTATTTTGCTTGAGGGGATAAAGAACATGGAAAAGGAAAAGAACATTTTAAGGAAGAACTAGGATTTTCATTTCTAGAAAAAAGATCTGCAACTACACCCTTCAAAATAATGGGGGACAACCAAGAGGAATAGCTGCCCAGTGCAACTCTTGATGGTGAGATAGGCAGTGTATAAATTTAATTAATAAATATTCTCTCCTAACACAGAGATGCTTCATGGAACAGATAGCACTCCTGCTTCCTGATCAGTCAGTAACTTCTCTCTCTATATATATATCCTCAGTCAAAAATTAACATGTCAATTACAAATGATATTTCTCCAACATCTTCTTAATATTTTGAGAAAATTATTTACTTCGCTGTTACAAGATACCAAAGGAATATTCTTTATTTCACATTGCATGGCAGAAGATCTCTACACCTTGCCCATTCTCCAAATTAAGATCTTTTTGGAACAGAAAATGTTCCCAAATAACATTCCTTGGATTGGTAACATTTACTTCTGCTAAACTTTAGGAGCCCATGGATACAAAGCACAGCTGCCACTCTTTGTCACCGAAAGCACAAGCGAGTGAACCCAGCTAGTTTGTAAAATGCAAAAGACCTTTGTCCTTTCCTGCCAGTTTTTCCACAATACTCTGTCCAAGGTCCTGATTGATCCTACCTTGTCAAATTCGGGACCTTCTCATGAAGCTTATCTTCAGCCTCATCTGAACTTGTGGAATATGCATCTGCCTTTTTGCTGTTACATTACCTATGTAACAGATACAGGTTCTTCTTCTGAAAACCCAGAAGAAAAACAAGTCATTTTTGTTGCTCATGATGGGAAACCTATTTGAGAGGCTCAGTGGCTAAGACACTGAGCTTGTCAATCAAAAAGGTCAGCCATTCGGTGGTTCGAATCCCTAGCAGCACATAACAGAGTGAGCTCCCATTACTTGTCCCAGCTTCTGCCAACCTAGCAGTTCGAAAGCATGTAAAAATGCAAGTAGAAAAACAGGGACCACTTTGGTGGGAAGGTAACAGTGTTCTGTGTGCCTTTGGCGTTTAGTGAAGCCAGCCAGATGACTACAGAGATGTCTTTGGACAGCGCTGGTTTTCAGCTTTGTAATAGAGATGAGCATTGCCCCCTAGAGCTGGAAATGAGTAGCACGTATGTGCAAGGGGAACCTTTACTTTTACCTTTTATTAATTGTCTGGTGATTCTTCTTGATTAGAAAAAGCAAGTGTTTTTATTTAATCAGATTTTAAGTAATTTTAAAGAATTGTGTATTAATTTCAATACTGAGAAAGATATCTTTCTTAAAAGTAATCTCTTATCTCAAGAATTACTCTCCCCCTCACCAAATCCTATACTTGGATTGTTCAGAGATATTGTTTGAATATGGAGACATAAACCAGAGATTTTCTAGAATTTAAAAAAAAGATCGAATAAGTACTTGATACATTATATAAGTATTTTAAAATGAAGGTGCGTGAAAGATGCAATAATTTCCACAATGAAAGTGTGGATGGTAAAGGTGATACAGTTAGCAAAGATGGTGAAATTGACTGATTTAATTTTAAAAAAATCTAGCTTTGTTGTTGTTGTTGTTGTTATTATTATTATTATTATTATTATTTCTAGGCTGCCCCATCTCCTGAAGGACTCGGGGTGGCGTACAACCATATAAAAAACAATACAATACAAATATCACACAGTTAAAAACTAACTAGAAACCCAATCAATTTTAAAATCATGAAGACAAATCGTTAAAACTCCCATCCCCCCCCTCAGTCCAGGTTGACAAGTTGGAATAACCATGTCTTCAAGCCACAATGGAAGGAGCAGAGGTCAGGGGCCATCTGAAGCTCAGTAGGCAGTTGGTTCCATAGGGTGGGTGCTCCCACAGAGAAGGCCCAGCCCCTGGGGGTCACCAGCTGACATTGTCTGGCTGACGGTACCCCAAGAAGGCACCATCTGTGAGAGCGCATGGGATGTTGGGAGGCCATTGCTGGCAGCAGGGTCTCCCGCAAGTACCCCAGTCCTAAGCCATGAAGGGCTTTGTAGGTTAATACCAACACCTTGAATTCTCTTGGAAACAGATTTTTTTTGCTAAAAACTAAAAAAAATGAAGCATTTTCATTTGTTTTGATGATTAGAATGATTTTGTAATTATAGAAATGGCTCTGAATATTGTGAAATGTAACCTAAAAGAATGATCTATTATTATGTAATGTATTGCACCCAAAATAATTGATGTCTTTATCTTTTCTCTCTTTCCCCATTCCTTTTTTCTATTCTAACTTTTGCTTCTTCTATATTTTTATATTATAATGAAATTCAATAAAATCGTGTTACCAAAAAAATCCTAGGTGAGTGTATGTTAAATATACAGTGAATTCTAGCTACATTTATTTATTTATTTATTACTGATAAAATTATTCTCTCTTCTTTATAAACATAATTTCAAGGTTTCATTAGTATGTTACGGTTCATAAGCAAATAATAGTCTTTTAATTCCTTTTCCTGTGATATCCATAGTGGAAAATAAGAGTTATCTGATTTTTCACCTATGGAGGAGAAATCTACCATGTACACAAAAGCTTTCTGTGCTTTAGCATTACCTATACTTTTAAACATATGGGCCTAATTTCCTCAGATGTGTGTGCAGATAGATTATAAAATCAAACCATTATCTTAAAAAAATAGTGGAGTCTCAATTTTTCTTGTTACTTATTCATATAACCTGAATTGTCAAATCGCAGAGGAACAATCATGGGTACCTCAATCATGAGTTACCTATCTAATGTAATCTGTGAAGCAATTTTTGATACACAAAGCAGAGAACCTTGAAAATCATATATATACAATAGATGACTATTTGGAGGCATGCATGTTTGCATGCTCTATAGATGTGATAAAGTAATATTATGATAGTCAAATAAACATGGCTTTCTCTCTATCTCCCATTTCTTTCCAGATCCAGTAAGAGGATAACCTTGTGGATGGCCCTAGAGTAAGCCAGATGGAACAGGATAGAACTAATCATGATGAAGGCAATAGTTTAAATCCTTTTTTAATTCCACATCCTTCTCGTGTTTGCCAAGCAGAGCCTTTGTCAGTAAAGCTGCATAATGGAAACACATCAGCAGGAAAGATCTACAATGAACTGAATGGCAACCCTATGTGGCTGCACAGGAAGGCCAACTATGGAATGAAGCATTCTGCAAAAAGGAATGAGAGTAGTCGAATAAGCCCTGACCTTCTTCAGCAAAAGAAACATTGCAGTGGGTATTTGCAAAATGGTGGGATAAAACGCACTTTTAGTGAGCCTTCTTTGTACGGACTTCACCTGAACAAGAAGCTTAAAGAAGATGAAGAAGCAAAGAGAGGGCAAGATAACTCATTCCCCATCAGCAACCAAGCAGGTGCTTCTAATTCATACAGTGAGAAGAATATTATGGGTTTTGGAACAGAACAAAGTACAGCTTCAGTTCTTATACAGTCTTTAAGATGCAACTCTGGTGCTTCAGAATCTCCTCCAGCTCCCCAGTTTCAGAATGAACAAGGGGATGAAAATAGCAACTGCCACAACAGGGACATTGACATGGCATATAAGAACAAGGCAGCTCCAATGCCTAATGGTGCTATAGTTTCTGCCTCTTCCATGGGAAACATGCATGGTGAATTCCTGGAAAAAAACATTGTCTCAGTATAATCTAGAACATGTTTTCAGTGGAACGCAGACAACTACATCTTTTACAAATGCCATAAACACTCGGGCTATTAATGTGTTGACATGTGGCACATCACATTTACTGCATACCTCAGGGCAGATAAGTTCTGCTCAAACCTCAAACTCTGAGCTGCCTCAGGTGCCAGCTTCTGTAGCTACTGAAGTACACAATATAGAAAACTCTAGTGAAGGGTCCATTTTACAAGCAAGCTCCAATTTTCATCATCCAGAAGTAATGAACTCAGAGCAGCAAAAGTCAGAAAATACTTACCAGCCACCTTCAAACCACCATGAAGTTTCAGAAAATACAGGGCAGGTCTCCAGTCAGGATTTCTCACTCAATCCTAACAACAATCTGAAGACTCATGATAGTAGCTCAGAGATTTTGTCACTGAAGAGAAGAAACTGGTGCTTGCTTCCAACAAGATTCCATGTTTAAGAATGATTCTTTTAATCTACCCCCTATTGCACCACCTTCTCCTGGGCAGGAAATAAACAGTGTGCTCTCTGTTGAGGCTTCAGAAGATCCTAGAAATATTTTCAATGTGACAGAAGAAAATAACAGAGGGCAACCACATCATCAGGGAGAATATGCAAAAAAAATTTCTGGCTTTTGCCAACAAACTCTCAGTTCTCAACAGGGTCATCAATACAAGATTCAGGTTTCACAAGCAACTGGACGTGAAACAGATGTGAATCTCAGTACAGTGATATTGGGAATAAAGCAGCAAGCTCCTAGTGAAATTCAGTCCAAACTGGAGTCTAAAATCCAGGATCCACAAAGATTAAGAACCAGTAAAGAATTGCAACATTTTCCACATCTTCTGAGCCAGATTAATCAGCAGACTACTCTTGATAATGAAAAAGATCTAGTGAAAAATCACTTAGAACAGTCACAAACCCCCTCACAAGCTTCTTGGATGAGAATGACCTCCCTTCCCTTTCACCCCAGTGATTCTTCCCCAAAATCAAATGAAACACTTTTGAGGACCATGCTTCAACGCCAAACAAATTCACCTGAGCAGACACATCCAAAACAATATATTCGAGGTTCCAATGAATCAAAAGGAGTCGTAGGGCAATCGTGCTACCAGAACATTATACAGGGTGAGCAAATACCAGCACTATTCAAAAGTGAAGGAACACAACTGCCTCATCATTTTACTCCTGATTTGCAAATCCCATTCCAAAAGCACTCACCACAATCCAAAAAGATGAATGATCAGCAGCAAAATTCAAGGCACTCTAATCTTCAACCACAATCTGAACTCCACCTTGAACATACTTTGGAGACACAATTAAAGCCTCAGCACTTAGATCTTCCATTTGAGGAGGACCAATTCATACATTCACAAATTTTGCCTTCAGTGCTCCAGACTCAGCCAATACAACTGCCACAGCATTCACAAGTAACAATGAACTCCACACAACAAATGAAAACCACAAAATTGCCCCAAATCTCTCCCCGGTCAAGCAACAGCCAAGAACAGCAAGGGGAAGGAACATCCTTAAATCAGCTTAAATTAGAAGAGTGCTTTGAAGTAGCAAGTAATTACTTCAAATCAGTTGAGTTCCCAGTACAAATTCCCCAGACCAGAGTGGACCATATTTCAAATACAGCCAACAAAAACTCCCATTATAATCAGACAAATAATGTAATGAAGAATTCCTGCTCAAACAACATGCACTTGGTTTCTGAGAAAAAGGAAGATCCCATAAACACAGACCTCTTAACTCAAAATCTATCTCGCAACTTGCAACACATGCAATATTATCCAAATAGCATAACTCCTAAACAAGATCTGCCCCAGAACTTTCAGGAACAAAACCCTCCATCTCCACCAACTTCATTTCTACAGCTGCCCTTCCAGCAAACACAGGAATATTCTAACATGACTACCAACATGAATAACTCACAAGCTAGTCAGACTCAGCAAAGTTACTCACCCTACAATCAGCAAGCAGCATCCCATGCAATAGATCAGAGCCACAACCACTGTCTTCCCTCACAACCTCACAAAGATTTTCAAAAGCATGCTGCTATTAGATGGCATATCTTGAATAAACAAGCTAACCAAAATAAATCTGAGTCATGTAAAGCTATGGGCTTCAAATCTATCAAAACTGAAGCCAGCTCAAAGGTGAATGCTTGCCTTCCTCCACCAGTTGGACAGCTGGAAAACAAACCATGGAAGAAAGCAATTAAACAAGAGGTTCAGCACTTCGGTTGTGAGAACCTGCAGCAAAGGAGTATCATTGAGACCATGGAACAGCAGTTGAAACAGTTTCAGGTCAAAACACCCTTTGATCACAAGTCACTTACTATCAAATCACCCAAACATGTCAAAATTGAGGCTGCGGGACCCGTTACTATTCTGACAAGGAATGTTAATGATGCAGATTTCAACAGCCATGCCATCTCTTTAGAACAACAAGCCATTCACTCTAATGAAAAAACACCAACCAAAAGAAATGCTGGAACAGCCCTCAATAATTTCTTAGAATCACCTTCTTCGTTACTAGATACACCTTTAAAAAACTTGCTGGATACACCTATCAAAACTCAGTATGATTTTCCTTCATGTAGCTGTGTGGGTAAGTTTTTATTGCTATTGTTTACAAATTAAATAATACAAATGCTGCCTATTGTTTATGGTTTATTAAGAAAGGGTAGGTTTCCCCAGTTTGGAATTCTTTAGTTATGTTGTTAAGAAACATCATGCTGTAGAACAGAAATTATTATTAAACCTTACAGATATTTTCTTTGTCCCTACCTCTCACCTTGAATGTTTAGATATACAGTAGAGACTATAACAAAGTTGTGTGGTATATAAAACTTTTAAAACATACCAATTAATCTTTTCATTTTTTTTTGTTTTGTTTTAAACAGAACAGATAATTGAAAAAGATGAAGGTCCTTTCTATACTCACCTTGGAGCTGGTCCTAATGTCGCTGCTATTAGAGAAATAATGGAAGAAAGGTAATAAATTAGAAAAGCATGCAGCAGATTAAAATGAATCCACTTTTGCATGTCAGAATTTCTTCCAGTCTGTGTGCATAAATAACACCATCATTGAAAGCCATTATAATTATTGCTAGATTGTCTATTCTAGCATTACCAATCCTGGTCAGAGTCTGTTCAGTGGAGAGTCACAATATTGGACAGCCCTGCGACTGGCTGTCATAAGCTGCCCACTCCAGGTAGATGCCAGCAAATGCCAACATGAACAAGCATTCACTGGTCTGCTGAATAAGATGGGCAGCAGTCGGATAATGAAATCAGTGGTCAGTCTTGAATGCAGGTGCTTTAAGAAATCTCTCTGTTGAATCACAACAAAGTACAAACTCTGGTTTTTCTATTTACTTTGAAGAACTAAATGAAGAGTAAGTATGTAAGAAATTAGCTTAATCAATTAAATGCTCATGGATATAAATTTCTAGTGCAATTTGAAGACTCATTAATCAAGAACACACACACAAACACACACTTTACACAGTAGTATTCTATGTTTAAGTAACAATGACAGTGCTTGATTAGTAGCAATGACAGTGCTTGTTTGGTCTATTACAGCCTTTTCCAACTTGTGCACTCTCTGTATATGATGGCTTAGTTGCCAGTTCCCCAACCAATGTGGCCATTCGTAAAATTTATGGGAGTTGAATTACACATGCCTGAAAAATGGCTAGATTGTATTAAGCTCAAATGAATTCTGGATCCTTGTTGTTGTTTTCCTTGAATATAAAATTTTCTATACTTACCTTCATTTGTCTGATTGAAACATAATTGATCTTTAACAAACAAAAATGTAAGTGTTCTTTTTAACATATAAATATATGTTTAGTAAAAACTCAACACATTTTTATGTTACAAATATAAAGCAAAATTAACCTTCCTCATTAAAGTGTTTTTGAAACATTTGGGTTGGGTTTGGTTTGGCTTTTTTGATTGGGTTTCGACTTGCTATCTCCTTAAAAATCTGGGCCAAGCTAATTAAAATGCTATGGATAGTAAATAACCTCAATACAAGAAAGGATTTTAAGTCATAAGGTAAAAGTTTCCAGTGTTCCTATATGATTGCATTTACTTTACTTCATGTTCTTATATTTACTTATTTCATGATTTGATTTTTTTAAAGATATGGACAAAAGGGCAAAGCCATCAGAATAGAAAAAATTGTCTACACAGGAAAAGAAGGCAGAAGTGTTCAAGGATGCCCTATAGCTAAATGGGTAAGAATAATCTCCACAACCTTATAAAGGATATTTTTCATCTCTATAGATATAATTAGTTCATGTTGGCAAAAAAAATCTTATTCAGATTTTTTTAAAAAAATCACAGAAGTTAACTGGGAATACATTTTAAATAAAATATGACAAATTAATAAGTTTTCTATCTTAGAAATTTTATAGAAAATGTATACCAGGATGTAATTATTGTCTTATGTATGTAAGTCCTTTAAAAATCTGTGGACCTGCAATCTTACTATGTTATATCTTTTTAAATTATGCTATTAAAATTATGTTATTAAAATTTGAAACCCACAGCTCACAGACCTAAAGTTGGAATGAAGTCCCACAGTTCATGATAGTGAAATACCACTATTTTATCATTCTTACCTTTTAATGTATAATTGGGTAGAAGATATAATGATGGACAATTAATCCATGTCCATTGTCTTTCCCAGCTCATAGTAGCTCTTTTAAGTTGTAGGCAAATTCTTACCCTGCTTTGAAAATTTCAAACAAGGAAAGGAACTGCTAGCTGAACCAGAACACTATGGTCTGCAAAAGATATGCAGAAATCTGGTTTACCAAAAACTGAACAAAACCATAATGTGGCCTGCTAACCTGGAATTCCATAATTTTTACAGGAAAATTATTTTTGGTATGCTTTCAGGTGATTCGTCGAAATGGAACTGAAGAAAAACTTCTTTGTTTAGTGCGAGAACGTGCTGGCCACCACTGTGAAACAGCTGTGATAGTTGTACTTATCTTGGTGTGGGAAGGAATACCTCAGAGCCTAGCAGACAAGTTGTACTCTGAATTGTCTGACACTTTAATGAAGTACGGCATACTCACAAACCGGCGATGTGCACTCAATGAAGAGTAAGTTAAGTATGTACTTCCTTCCCCTCCAGGAAGTATAATTTTCCTATAGTTTAAATAAATATGACACAGATTGTAATAAACATAGTATCCCCATTCTAGCATCCAATAAATGTGTTCAAACTGTAACTTCTAATATTCCTGAATAGCATGGCCCGATTGGCAAGCAAGTTACAGATCTGGGATCTCCTTTCACTGTAAAAGCAGGGCAAGTAGGTATACATAGTGCTCAATTTACAACTGGCCACTTAGCCACTGTTCAAATTTACAACAGACCCTCCAAAAAATAATGTATGTACAACCTGGTTCCAAAGTTCCAATGGCCACCTTCCCACCCCTTCCCCACTTGCAATCACATGACTTCAGGATAGGCATTTGGCAACTGGTCCATATTTATAGACATTTGCAGTGTCTCACAGTACATGACCACAATTAACAATGTTTTTGCCAAAAACCAATATTTACTTCCAGTTTTCAGCAAAAACACTTCATGGCAAACAATGGGTTTGCTTACCAATTGTTGCAAAAAGAAAACCACCATAAAATTGGATCAATCACGTGATGAGCATCACGAGTTACAACCATAGTGGGCAGGTTTCATTAAAATTATAAGTTGAGGATTACCTGTAGCCATACAAAAGCTGTAATTCTTTGACAACCATTCAGTGAATAGAAAAGCCATCTTGTTAAAAAAATTCATTTTTCATCCATTTCATGATCAATCCTATTCTGTTTTATCTCAACAGTGGTGTAATGGATAATACCCATTTTGACTGTGCAATGATCACAGACATGTCCATGGTACATGAGAGGAATCTAATGTTATACTTACCACATACACAAAAATACCTCACAGAGTTCTTGTGAGGGGAAAATAGGTGTTATACTGCACTTAGATACTAATCTTACTAGCTCTTTTCTTACTGTTTAGATGAAAAAAGTTAAATGTTCTTTCACAGTGGAAGATCTGTATCCCTGCTGGGTTTTTTTCTCCATATTTTCTTTAATTATTTTCAGACTTTATATTTTCCCTTATGGAAATGCCTTCAATATATTGCATGTAAACCTACATCTAAATCAACCTCCATGTATTTTCAGAGGTATGTCCTGATTAATGACATAATTTTAATATATTTAAATAGCATTTTTATTCAGATTATCTCTCCATGTATCCTGTAATGAGACACAGTACTGCGTGTTCCCATGTTATTTTAGATGATTCTCTGGATCTTTTTTGTACATCTTAGAGCTGAAAATCTTGAGGGGAAAGAAGGAATAGATGACATCAACCAATTCCATTTTTAATAGGAATGTCAAATTTGTCTTAGAAGATGTATACATCATTCATTCATTAGCTCATTTAGATCAGTGGTGGGGAACTATGACTGTTTTATGACTTGTGGACTTCAACTCCCAAAATTCCTGAGCCAGCCATGTTCAACTCAAGAATTCTGGGAGTTGAAGTCCACAAGCCATAAGGAGTCATAGTTCCTCACATCTAATTTAGAGGTATATCCTGCTTTTATTTCAGGCTCTCTCCTTTCATTTTGTCCATAACAATAACACTGTACATACATTAGGGCAAAAAAAATGACTGGTGCAGAGTTACCCAGATAGCTTCCATGACTGAGGTGGAGATGAATCTGCGCCTCACCATGCCTAGCACAGCCTGTTCACCAGTGTACTATACTGGCTCTTATTTCATTTAGAACAGCTACATTTCAATAGTAATCAGAGATAATATATGATAACTATATGATAAAGAAACTGCTTTAAAATAGCTATGGTATATTGGCAGTACGCTGATAATCCTTGCTAATGTTTTTTTCCCTTAGACGAACCTGTGCGTGCCAAGGTCTAGATCAAGACACTTGTGGTGCTTCTTTTTCTTTTGGTTGCTCATGGAGTATGTACTATAATGGTTGCAAATTTGCCAGAAGCAAGATCCCAAGAAAGTTTAAACTATTAGGCGATGATCCAAAAGAGGTAGGGTTGTCCTTCAATTATTTTTCCTGGAGAGAGAGGGAGAGACAGAGGGAGAGGGTGAGAGAGAAGGAGAGGGAGAGAAGGAGAGAGGGGGGGAGAGAGAGACAGAAAGAAAGAGATAAGTTATAGTAATGATATTTGGTACAAAAAGACTGGCAATGTCAACAGTCCATTTTTGTTTTATTTAGTCTGGGTGTTCGGCTTCAACGCTGCATTTTTTGTTGTTTTTATTTGTAAGTTTTAAACACTGCTCTTCTATATAAAGAATTCCAAGAACTGAAACAATACATCGGTTGGATCAGTTTGCTTTAATATGGAGACATATTATTTAGAATTCAAATAAACATATTAAAACCCACTTCCAGTGCAGGTATCTATCTAGACCCACACCAATCAGGCTTCAGGCCCGGATACAGCACGGAGACAGCGTTGGTTGCACTGGTGGATGATGTCTGGAGGGCATGGGCCAGGGGGCATTCCTCTGTCCTGGTCCTATTAGATCTCTCAGCGGCTTTTGATACCATCGACCATGGTATCCTACTGCAACGCCTCAAGGGGTTGGGAGTGAGGGCCACCGTTTTGCTGTGGTTCTCCTCCTACCTCTCGGGCCATACACAGATAGTGTTGACAGGGGGCAGGGATCGGTCCTGAGGCCCCTCCTTTGTGGGGTGCCTCAGGGGTCGGTTCGCTACTCCTGTTCAACATCTATATGAAGCTGCTGGGTGAGATCATCCGTGGTTTTGGGGTGAGGTATCATCAGTATGCTGATGATACCCAGTTTTTTATCTCCACCCCTAACCAACCCAGTGATGCCCTCAACATGATGGTCTGGTGCCTGGAGGCGGTGCAGGTCTGGATGGGGAGTAACAGGCTCAGGCTCAACCCAGCCAAGACCGAATGGCCGTATGTGCCGGCGTCTCGAGTTATCCGGGATATTCCACCATTAACTATGGGGGGAGAGGTGTTGCCCCCTGTAGATAGGAAGTGCAACTTGGGCATCCTCCTGGATGCACGGCTCAGTTCGGAGGAGCAGGTGGGAGCCATGGCCAGAGGGGCATTTGCCCAGGTTCGCCTGGTGCACAAGTTGCGCCCCTACCTGGACCAAGACGCCTTACATACAGTCACTCATGTGCTTGTCACTTCCCGTCTGGACTACTGCAATGCTCTCTACATGGGGCTGCCCTTGAGGACCACCCAGAGGCTTCAACTGGTCCCGAATGCAGCGGCGCAGGTTGTGATGGGAGTGTCCCGATACTCCCATGTTACACCCCTCCTGCGTACACTGCACTGGTTACCGGTTGCCCTCCGGGTGAGATTCAAGGTGCTGGTTTTGACCTATAAAGCCCTTCATGGCTTAGGACCGGGATATTTACGGGAGACCCTGCTGCCAGCAACTGTTTCCCATCGTCCTGTGCACTCTCACAGACAGGGCCTCCTCAGGGTTCCGTCAGCCAGACAATGTCAGCTGGTGACCCCTAGGGGTAGGGCCTTCTCTGTGGGAGCACCCACCCTTTGGAACCAGCTGCTCCTGGAGCTCCGGGTGGCCCCTGACCTCCGCTTCTTCTGCCGGGGCCTAAAAACATGGCTATTCCAACTCGCTGACCTGGACTGAGGGTGCGCTATACGGGAAGTTTTAAGGATTGTTTTTAGTGTTTTGATTATATTTTGGGTTTCTACTAGATTTAATTTCTTTTTAATTGTATATTTGTATCATTTTTACTGTATGCCGCCCCGAGTCCTTAGGGAGATGGGGCAGCTTAGAAATCCAATTAATAATAATAATTTTCAGTTTTTCCATTCCTGACAGATGCCAATTCATACCTTGCTTAAATACCACTAGTGGATATCCCATTGTTTCCAAGTCAGTTTGTCATATTGCTGAACATTTCTTCTAATTTTAAGCCAGAATCTACTTTCCTGCAGTTTTTATTCACTGATTCTATTGCTTTTTTGGAACAACAGAGGACAACAGCAGCCTTCATTATCTACACAAAAGGCCTTCAGATATTTGAAAACAGCTATCATTTTGCTCCATGCTCTTCTTGGGAAATAATTTTATGATCTGTTGAATCACATTACACTGAATGAAATAACCATAAGTGTTTTCAGAATTAAAGCTATTAACTAAAAGTAGTAATTAACTGTTAATGAGTGAAATTCTTTTTTAAAAAATAGGAAGAAAAGCTAGAATCCAATCTGCAAACTTTGTCAACTCTGATGGCACCCACCTACAAGAAACTGGCACCTGATGCATATAACAACCAGGTGAGTAAAGAAAAACAGAAATGTTTGATAACAGTACTAAGATTCATTGCTTTATTTTACCAATAAGTCTCCCAAGACTTTAAAAGAAACTACCGCACTTAGAAGGTAGAATTCATTTATGAGGCTACATATTTATTATCTTACATTAACACGAAAGAATTAGAAATGGAGTGGTGCAGTGGCCTAGAGGTGGTGCTCTTGCCTCACAATCAGGAGACTGTGACTTTGATCCTAGGTAGAGGCAGATATTTCTCTCTCTGGGCACACTGGGAATATATCTGCTGAACAAAACTCTGCATTGGTGACAGGAAGGGCATCCGGCCATTAAAACACTCAGCTAGCTCCATTCAGTCACCCAGACTCCACCCAAGGGATTATGGGGTTATTAAATGAAGATGATGAAACAATTCAAAATCAACAAAAATTAACAATTGAAGATGATGAAACAATTTGAAATCAGAAAAAAATTGCTTCTGCCTACTATGGTATCTCCGAAAATACACTATTATGTCAGAGAGGTTAAAAAATTATGTTTCTTTTCAGTTTTTATGATGGAATTCACATTGATGAACCATGGCTTGTTAAAGAAGCACAGTAGCCTGTTGTACATATAATAAAACCATTATTTTCAAGTCACAAGGCTGGGTTTATATCAAAACTAAGTAAATGATTGTCTTAGGCCAAATCTCCTAAACGATAAAAATTTGAAATATCTATACATGCAACCCTATGATTCTATGATTTAGCACCTAGTATCAAATTGACACTGCATGATTGGTTTGCTATCATTGGAGCTGGAGAAAGGAACATTGGGTTGGTCTTCCTTGGTGCATAACAATCGAAGTGTGAAGACTTTCCACAGTTCTGAACTGAAGGGAGAATTTGAAACAGAGACTTCTGCAAAGTGGGAAGGGCAAGTAACAGAATATTCATCACCACATTATAATCCAAGCTCTTCTCCTTAATAACATAACAATATTTCATCATTTTGGCATCACTGTGATTAGGAATGGATGAAATATACTATTGCTCTACTTCTGTTTCTGAGGGCACTTCAGATTGAGCCTTTCAGGCATATAAGACCACAGGCTAAACACATTGTATGTCTCCACAGTTAGTTTCTGACGACTTTGACTCTTGCAAATATGTTGAAACTGGATTTCCCAAAATCCCCTGTTTGCAAAGTGGAATTTTTTATTGTGAAAGGCTGAGAACAAATAGAGGAATTCCTTCCAATATCTTATTTTATGAATTTTTGGGGAGTGTCTATCTGACCATGTGGGTGGAAAGCATCTGTCATTATGAAAGGGAGAGAAAATAGATGTACTACAGCCTATTAATCTCCACTAATAATTTTACACCAATGAGCATTGCTAATTTCAAACTATTGTATGGTTCCCAGCTTGGATATAGCCCTGCAGTGCTACAACTTCAAAGCTTAAAAAATCTATTTGCAAGAGCAATTTGGTAACATGCAATTGGTGAATTAAATAATATAAATACAAGGGGTCCTTGGTGCTCTCTGAGCTTGCTTGCTTTCTTGCAGGCATTTCATTACCCTAACTAGGTAACAACATCAGGAGTGCTGGTAAGGAGTGCTGTTTGCTGTCAGTTTATATTCTGGTGACTTGTTTGTCTGTGTGGATGGGGGCTGTTTTAGAGATGCTTTGGTTGAGCTTGATTACTGATGGCTCTTTGGCAGTTCCTTGATTGGGGTATTGCTTATTTGATTGTTGGCCTGAAGTTAACCTTGGAGTTAATCCATATAATTATATTTGTGTCTAGATTGAATATGAACACAGAGCTCCTGAATGCCGCCTGGGTTTAAAAGAAGGTCGTCCATTCTCAGGGGTCACTGCCTGCCTGGATTTTTGTGCTCATGCTCATAGAGACCTGCACAATATGCAGAACGGTAGTACATTGGTAAGTCAGTGGTTCACCAAGCCATTACTCATGCACAACAAACTTCTTACTTTTCATAATCTCTATTTCTGTTAAACTGGCACATGATGGCTACCAAGGAAAATTGTGAAATATTGCATCATTATGAATGCAAATCCTCTAGGCCAGGGGTGTCAAATTCAAGGCCCGGGGGCCAGATCCGGCCCACGGGGTGCTTAGATCTGGCCCACAGGGCTGTTCTGGAAACAGCAAAGGAGCGGCCCACAGGGTCTCTGCATGTGGCCCTCCTGAGCTCCATTTTCACTAGCAGAAGGTTGCAGGAGGCTGTTGCAGCCAAAAACGGAGTTTAGGAGCCCGTTTTCCCTGGCAGAGTGCTTGGGCCACCACAGGCACCCCCTGACACATGTGCTGGGGTGCTGGCCATGCCCTGCCAGCCCCCCTGAGGTCAAACATAACCCTGATGTGGCCCTCAATGAAATCGAGTTTGACACTTCTGCTCTAGGCCTTTAATTTTTAAAAAAATGAGATTCTCAAGGTTAATTCTTAAATTCCTTGTTCTTGTTTGCCTTCTTGTTCTTTTTTTAGCATAGTGAAATAAAGTAATGCTTGGAAACTTTAAAATATATAGTTTTGATTGGCTTGTGTATTGAAGAAACAGTTTTAGAAATGTAAGCCTCAATGTATGCCTTGGAGTCCACAGAAATTTTGCTGTAAAGTTAGTGCATTTTTTTCAGACTTACAAGATTTAAACCCTTTGAAAGAAGTTCCATGCGCTCATAAAAAATATGTTCTCTACAGTCATGTTTTCATCCCATTTCTGATACATTCCTTTGGAGATCCAGACTGATTTAGCAGTTAAGGCATCAGACTTGAAACTGGGAGAATGTGAGTTGTAGTTTCATTTTAGGCCAAGGTGACCAGATGTCCCGCTTTTGGCGGGACAGCCCCGATTTTTAACAATTTGTCCCACGTCCAGTGGCATTTTTAAAAAGTCCTGATTTTTGGAAAGAATGCACAAGCTAGGGAATGGCGGGAGAACGGGAAGGGAATATACGGTTTTCGGCGGCCATGTGGCTATTTTGATATGAGTTTTATATTATTTTTGTTAATTTTATAATTAATGCAAATTAATGCAAATTTTTACTTGCGAATTTTTAATCAAGAAACACCCCCGTCAATGGTGTCCCGCTTTACCAATGTTAAAATCTGGTCAACTTATTTTAGGCACAAAGCCAGCTCAGTGATCTTAGGCTAATCACTTTCAGCCTAGAAAGGAGGCAGTGGCAAGCCACTTCTGAAAAATCTTGTTAAGAAAACTGCAGGAACTTATCTAGGCAATCTCCAAAATACATGCTTGGACGGAAGATAATAACAGTCTGTTTTATCTGTTGTCTTTCCTTCTCCTTTTCCCCTCAACGTTGCCACGCTTGATCCTTTTTTTGCTAATTCATCATCTCTTTACATCTCAGGCCTAGAATTTGTGACTTTCTGTTTGCTGATGATTGCCTCAAGGGAGTAATCAAGATCTATTTTCTCAAGAGTTGATTTGTTCTTCTTACAATCTCCAAATCCACAATCCAAAGGATTTTTCTTCCTATTTCTTCCTGTTCATCTTTCAGTCATACATTATATTAGACCTATCCTCATCTTTGTTGTCATACAAACAGTCTTATCATTCATAACCATGTCTAAATTTGTGATTGCCTCCCTCCTTAGGATTAATATCCTCTTTACTTCTTCACTTCACTGTACATCTCTATCTATTCTTGAACCCAAGAAAACAAAATTATCTACCATCTTCACTTCTTCACCATCAACTGTAAGTTCACTTAGCATTCTGGTTAACACTATTATTGCTTTTCCAATATTTAACATTAACTCAGATATTTCACTTTCTACTTTTTGTTTCATAATGGACTCTTCCCTATCTTTCTTACTTGGGCTGATAAAGTGTTATCATCTGCATGTCTCAAGTAGTTTTTTATCACCAATTTTTATTCCAGCAGACATATATTCTCATCTTTTTTCTATATTATTCAGCACCTTTCTTTTGTCCTAATTTTTTCAGCAATCCTTTTATATACATATTTCTTCTCATCTACTCTACTCATCTTCTGATATATTAAGTACATATCATACTTTCTTTTCCTAAAGTCATTCTACTTTCACTTTAATTTCATGTCTTCTTTTTCTTCCATACCTCTTTGTCCCATTATCTATTCGATATTGTCAATATTTGGGTTCATCCCACATTTAGAACTTTTTATCAGTCTTATATCCTTTTCTTACTCAATTTTTTTATCATAAACAATTGCCTCAATGACCATTTTAGATTTACATTCATTTCTCTACGTTTTTAAAAGCTCATACTCACCAAATATACACTATTATTTATTTCCGAGTCCCTGAATCACCCATATTTTTTCTATACTTTCTTATCTTATACTATCCATTTATTCCTCACCAATTTCTTCTAGATTCTATTTATCCAAAATGTTGCATTTACCCCTCCAAAAAAACCTTAATTGATTCTTCCACTACTATCATTTGTTGTCACCAATCTATAGATTCATATTTCCACATACACAACAATCTAGATGACTTATATTTTGATACAAATTTTTCTTTCATTCCTAGTTAAGTCTATGGCTTCCTTTGTCTGCATATATGACTTTGATCCACAAAATCAAACTTTCTTCTTTCAGATCAATTACATTCTCCCTTTTTTTCACTTTTTTTCATTTATAGACACGCAATATAACTATGCCAGAGTTATTATTTGTTGGGATAATAGATTCTTCACTGCCATTTGGTCCTTAATTAAAACTTCCACATAACACTTTTAGTTAAATAAAGAATGTGTAGTCAAGGTTATTTTGTCCCAAAGGTGCTTTTTCAGAAGGCAACTGGACTTACTTACTTTTTTCTTTTGAAGATGTTTTGCTTCTCATCCAATAAGTTTCTTCAGCTCTGACAGAATAGTGGGGAATTGAAGGATTTATATTCCTTGCAGACAGCTGGTCATTTGCATCCCTAGAGGATCATTGAAGCACTTGGAGGTTTATCTGTGTCCTCAGGGTCATCTGAGTAGTGATCCTGGTTCCTGTAGTCTGCAATTTTTTCATCTGGAAATCCATTCCTACTCCCACACCATTCAAAGGGTGTTCATCCCGAATTGTATAGCTAAAGAAGTCTGTAGAGATTCTTAGTCATCCAGGTCATGACTGAAAAAGCACCTTTGGGACAGCCATGACCTGGATGACTGAGAATCTCTACAGACTTCAAGGTTATTTTAGTCATATCTATTTCTTGTACACAGTGGCTCAGTGGCTAAGATGCTGAGCTTGTAGATCGAAAGGTTGGCCGTTCAGTGGTTCAAATCCCTAGCACCGCGTAACGGAGTGAGCTTCCGTTACTTATCCCAGCTTCTGCCAACCTAGCAGTTCGAAAGCATGTAAAAATGTAAGAGGAAAAATAGGGACCATTTTGGCAGGAAACGCCTTTGGCGTTTAGTCATGCCAGCCACATGACCACGGAGATGTCTTCGGACAATGCTGGCTCTTCGGCTTTGAAATGGAGATGAGCACCGCCCCCTAGAGTAGGGAACTAGCACATATGTGCAAGGGGATCTTTACCTTTACCTATTCCTTGTACAGCATTCTCTACTAATGATAATGGACAAAATTAATCAGTTTTGGCCAATATGCGATTAGTACAACTGAAACCCTTTTGTAACCCAAGCCTGCTCATTCCATTACATGCAAACTACAATCTCTAATGTAGGGACTGTTTATAAGCCAGCATATTATCATATGTATTAGATCAGCATTTAAGACATTTTGTATTTGATACAGAATTTTTAGTGCCTTCTATCATTGTGTTTGTAGTAAACACAAATTTAATTAAGTATTAATAAGGCCAATTCTGATCCACAAATTTCACATTTCTAAAATATCCAATTAGATATGCTTAATTTCCACTTAGGCAATTCTGCAAGATTTCCTCAGTTTATGCTTCTTTTGTTATATATTCCAGTTGTATGTGTCATTCTAAAAAGAGGAACTCAGTACCAGCACTTGAGATAAACAGACTTCCTTGGTATGGCCATGTTGTCATTTCTAAACCTACTCATGAAACTTCATTCTTCCCATTAAGGAATTCTTCTGGGGTGACTATTTCATTATATGGTATCCAAATTTTTCTCAAAAGCCATTCAGAAGTGGTTTGCCTTTTCTTCTTTCAGCTTTGTTTTAAGTTCCTTCTCTTAGATGGGCTGGCAGAAGAGAGCTGAGAAATCCATTCATTTGCTAAGGTGAAATTAATCATTTCCCAAGGCAATGTAAAAGGAATACAATACTGATTTCTTGAGCATGAGTGCCCATGAAGGTTGGTTACTAGATATATTCCCAAAGTACTACTTCTAGATTGTTCAACAAATCTGAAATACTGCAATTAATCATTCCCTTATTGATTGACATATTTTAACTTTTGTTTTGTATTAACAGATGTTTAATAGGATTAAACCATTAAACAATTACTTCTTCAGCAATGATTAGCAACCTTGTATGCTGGTGCGAATGTGTATGTGAAGAAGTAAACCTCATGTAATTTTTTTTTCAATTTTAACATATGTGGACATATCAATATTTTATCTTCATTCAAGTATCATATAAAAATAAAGGTGACACAACTGAACAAAAACATATGAAAATTTGACTTTATTATTTATTAAATTTATTATTTGCAATTATTTATTTAACAAAAAGATAATGCCATTTACTTCTGTAGAACTAAGTTGGCTCTAATACCTGATATTTGGAAGAAACAACCCCAAGTTGCAGGGTTTTTTAATAAATGACAAATTTATGACATCAACTGGGGAAGGGATTTTTGTTTCTCCATGCACAAATGTTCCATTGTGCAATATTTGAGGGACTTCTTGCATGTACATCCCATTTCAACTCACCTCACAGCATATTAATGGGATTTAAATCTGGGCCTTGGCTTCTCTTCTTTTCAGCCATTCCTTGTGGATTTACTCACCAATATTTTCCCAAACCTGTGTCATTACTTCATGGATTTCATCACTGGAACTTTTATTTCTCAGGAATATTAAGTGCTCCTAACATGAAAAAGATGCCAAAGCCTTCATTTTGTACAAACATACATAATATACAAATAGTAGTGAATACAGGAATAAAGATGTTGACAAAATGGAGTCCATAGTGCCCCTAGGTGGCGCACACTAGCCTCTAAATGTTTTGGGTTTTTTTTAAAAGGAGAAAAGTAATGAAAATGATGGAATGTTCTAGAGCAGGGGTCTCCAATCTTGGCCACTTTAAGACTTGTGGACTTAAACTCTCAGAATTCTGGAAATGTAAGTCCACAAGTCTTAAAGTGGCCAAGGTTGGAGACCTTGTTCTAGAGAACAAATCCCACAAAACATTTTTGCATGGGCTAGATTATTTTAGATTGTTATATTTTTAAAGTGTGTTTTTTTGTTTTTAATGGGTTACTGACTCCTGGGGAAACTATTGAAAAATAGAATATTTGTGGTTAAAAATAATCCATGTTTAATTTAGTTTGACAAGCTGCCTCTCAGGAAAAATTAGCAGTGTGGCTTTAAGGTCATGATCATAATTGTTTCCAGGCCAAGTTCAACCTTGCCTCATTTGTTGGTCCAAATATGTCTTCCATCATATTATTTTAACAGGTCTGCACACTAACTAGAGAAGACAATCGTGAAATGGGCCAAACACCAGAAGATGAACAATTGCACGTGCTACCCTTGTATAAAATATCCAATGTAGATGAGTTTGGAAGCACAGAAGGTCAGGAAGAAAAAAGGCGAAATGGTAGCATCCAGGTTCTTAGTTCTTTTCGACAAAAAGTAAGGATGCTGGCTGAACCTGTGAAAACCTGTCGGCAAAAAAAGTTGGAAGCCAAGAAAGCAGCAACAGAGAAACTGGCCTCCATGGAGAATGGGTCTAACAAACATGAGAGAGAAAAAACAGTCTCAGCACGTCAAAAGCAGATCAGTGCAGAAGCATCAGCTCATGGCAAGCAATTAGCAGGTACATTTTTAGTAGGCATTAGCTATGATTTCAGCTCTGTCACATGAACCATATGGGCTATTTGTACTTTGAACATGAGACATATGGGACAGGATCATATTGAAATAAAATTGTATGAAAATGGCATATGTCTTAGCACAGAGGTCTCCAAACTGGGCAACTTTAAGACTTATGGACTTCAACTCCCAGAATTCCTCAGCCAGTAAATCTACGAAAGTAGAAATCCCTCCGGGGTATATGTTGGAACTGATACTTTTTAACTTTTAAATGATTCTTTTAAATAAGCAGTGAGGTAGTCAAGTTTGTTGATGGTATTAAACCACTCAGGGTTTTTTTAAAAGTGAGTTGGTTGTTTCTTCCTTACAGCAGGAATTTGATCTCAACAATAATTAGAGAAACAAGATTTATATCTAAAACAGAAAGGAGATCTATTTACAGGGAAAGCCTATCACCTACATCCTACCAAAAGGAGAATCCATATTTCCTTCATGATTGGAAAACATGGCTGAGAGAAGAGAAAGAACTCCTTAGATCAGCAATCATTTTAGGTATAGGATACGTAAAAGAAAAAGAAGGAAGCAAATTCTTAACTTTCTTTCTGCACCGTATCCCTTCTATATTCAGTAAATAGATCACGAGATGCTGAGGAATTAAGCCTTCCAACAAAGTGTCTATAAAGAGCTTAAGAAGGATATCTTTTGGTTGAACAAACACTTGACAAATGCAGTTTAAATAGGTGCCAAATGATGCATATTTGACCAAAACCTTACTTAACATATATACTTACGGGGTCCCAGCTAACCAAGAAAAAAGATTTTGGGATCACTCTTGATAGATGAATGAAGATGTTGACAGAATATGTAGCCCCTTTGGGGGGAAAATTATGCTGGGGATTATCATGAAAATGACTGAAGATAAGACTGACAACCAACAACACAGTACACTTATTTCTCATTCATAATTGAAAAAGTATATAATATTTGTGGGGAGATATAGAAGGGATCAATCAAAATCATCAAGGTACTCAAAGAACCTTTTTATGAGAAAAGACTAGAATATTTGAAACCCTTTTGTTGGGAGAAAAGGTTATTGAAAGGGGACATGTCAATGTGTGTAAATTATATACGGCACTGAGAAAGTAGAAAAGGAGTTTTTTTTATTTTGTTTTTGTTTTTTTAGTTTTCACAAAACTCATCTAATATAGCTGAGTAGCATGGGATTTACAATTTTTAAAAATGCTTTTTAGTACATTTAACCATTCAGAATTCATTAGGCATAGTGGTGACTGATCATTGGATGCCTTTTAAAGATAAAAATAGAAGTGTTCAATACTTGGAACAAAATGTACAAAGGTGCTTCAGATTTGGTATTTGGTACCTTCAGAAGCTTAAAGGGGTCAAATGTTTACCTGGGCTCTTAGAGCACCAAGTAGTTGTGCAGGCTGCAGAAAACAGGTGGCTGAGTTAAGGAAGTAACAAGAGAGTGCAAAAGTTTGATTGCACTCCATTACTACTTCATTATACTTCCTTAGATACTTTCTCTGAGCCTGTTTGACTATAAACCCAAGGAAAGAGAGGTTGTCTTTAAGAAATTGCCAACAGGTACAAGGAGAATACTCATGCCAGATTTGAAGCACCTTTGCTTACATTCAAATATTGCACAACTCTAGAAGGGCTTTGAATACATGTTTCAGATAAGTACCCGTGTTAGTTTTCACACCTGCTTCCAAGCCCTCCTAAGATATCTGGGAAACAAAATAGTAGCAACGTTTGGGCCTTGGCCTAATTCATCAAGGCTATTTTTATTTTCAGAGAAGAAAGATGCCTGTAATATTCATATTTGATCTAATTTCCCATATCTTGTATTTGTGGCTTAATTCAATTATACAATTGTACAAACCTCTTCCATGAAAACTAGAATGGGCAACATCTTTCCATAATTGAATTAATTCTATACAAACAATAAATGTTTTTTTTCCTTCTCTTTCCTGTGCACAGATCTTTTGCATCTTTCAGGACCAGCTGTGTCACAACAACAATTTTACCAACATCCATGCCAGGGTCTCCCTTCTACACCTCAGTCAAACCATGGCAATTCATACTCTGCTTCTGATCCTACCAATCTCTATATGAGTCTGTCTAATCCAGCTAATTCATATTCAAACTCTACACATTCTTCCAATCCTTATGGAGGATCCAATCCAATGAATATCTACCGAACATCATCACAACCTGCAGGAACTTATTTGAATTCTTCCAGTCTCATAAATCCCTATTCTATTCATTTAGGTCAAAATAACCAGTACCCTCATTATCCATGCAATGGAAGCTTATCAATAGACAATTGTTCTTATTACAATTCCTATTCTGCTCAGACTCAGCATATGGACTTGTTTAGGTATCAGAGCCAAGATTCTCTGTCTAAACTAAGTCTACCTCCAATACATACATTGTATCAGCATAGGATTGCAAATAATCAGAACTTTGGGCACAGGTACTTGAATTATGGAAACCAAAATGTGCCAGTAGATGCTTTCAACAAATGCACCTTTAAACCAAATGTTCATCATGCAGGTTCTTTCCCATCTTACTCCCAGCATGAGACTGATAACCCTTTTACAGACATCACCTCCAGGCTGAAATCAAATCTGAACAATCCAGGTGTGGACTTCATGAATAAAAATGGTGATCATCTGTATACCCCAGCACACCTTGCCCACGACTATCATAGCATGTTCAATGGCTCTTCTCATTCACTCCATCTCCAGAACAAGAATAGTCAGGCAGCTAATGGACTGTCAAACCTCTTTCCAGATTTTAACCATGATAGAACTGCTTCCGAAGTAGGTGCAAATAAAACAGAGGTGCTCAATGCAGAGGACCCTGAGGATGTCTGGTCAGACAATGAGCAAAGTTTTCTGGATCCTGAAATAGGTGGTGTTGCAGTGGCTCCATCCCATGGATCGATCCTCATAGAGTGTGCTAAACGTGAACTCCATGCTACAACCCCATTGAAAAATCCTAACAAGAATCACCCTACAAGGATATCGCTTGTCTTCTACCAACACAAAAGTATGAATGAGCCAAAGCATGGTCTGGCTTTGTGGGAGGCAAAAATGGCTGAGAAGGCAAGAGAAAAAGAAGAGGACTGTGAGAAATATGGTCCAGATTATGTGCCTCAGAAAGTACATGGCAAAAAAGTAAAACGGGAGCCTGCTGAATTAAACGAGAACCTGGAACCAACCTATTTTAGATTTATCAGGTCCCTTGCACAAAGGACGATGTCTCTTACCACAAATTCCACAGTAACCACATCTCCATATGCCTTTACACGGGTTACAGGGCCTTATAACAGATATATATAAAAGTTTGTTTGTTACCTCATCTTTTTAAAAAGAATTAGTAATTATTCCTTTAGATTAGATAGAGTCAGAGCAAGATACAGTGTTTTTCTTTTTCACTTGTCATTGAAGAAATCTTCTCCATCCCAGCAAAATAAGTAATTTTACCACTGCATATATTTGGAGAGCTGTCACAAGTAACAATTCGAAACTAAAACCAAAGTATCCTATGCAAAATTAAGAAGACATAACAACCAACTAGGACTGAAATACTGCTATTACTACTGGTAAAAGGAATGACCATAATTTTAAAATTGTACATCTATAACCATTTTGCTCAAGAGCAGATAATGCAAGAGAGTGTTTTCATTTTCTAATGGTGAAAACTCTTGTAGTATTTCTTCTGCAGAAAATGGAAGATTCTGCTAGGTGCTCAATTGATGGTATACTGAAATGCTTACTGGAAATGTAGCTTTTTAGCATGGAATTTTGTTTGTTTTTTGTTTTGTTTTGGCTATGATTTTAATATAAATTGATATTAATCAGGATAGCTACACTTATAACAACAGCACTGAATTTATTTTGGTTATTCTAAAACATGGTGCTATATACAAAAATGGTGTCTACTGCAGCATTTAGACAACTTTCAATGTCTTTTATTAGCACTAAATAGGATAAAAACAGATCCTGCTCTCTTTAATCCATTAACAAAACCTTTACATTGGTGTTGACATCCAGTTAATCTGATTTTTTTTAAAAAAATCAGCTACAACTTATTGTTTAAAGCATGGGTGTCCAACCAATAGGCTATGGGTTGGACACACTTGTTTTAAAGAATGGAAATCTGGATGAAACAAGGGCAAGATCCAACAAAGCTATCATATGAGCACTGCAGGCGGAATGTGCCAGTAGCCGCTAGAATAATGAAAGTAGTAAAGGCACCTATTAAAACTAAGACTACCACTACCTATTCAGACCAGAAGAATTAATCCTCACATTTCAATGGCTGAATAGTGGAATTGATGGCATCTTTCAGACAAACAAAGCTTAACCATAGGTTAGTACTGGGGTATGCATCCATTTTGGTTTATCTACAGGAACAGTTGAAAAGTTAGGATGAGCATGTGTTTGGCATACCTGTGTATTCAGCATCCCCATGTTCTGTAGTATCTATTACAACATGCAACATAAACTTCCTAATTAACTTTAAGAAAAAGAAGATTCAGATGACACAGCAAATCTGGATATGACCAGACTTTATTTTGCCTGTTTCTGATTTAGTTTTATGTGAATTAACAAAAATAAGCACAAGGAGGTTGGAAGTATTTGATTTCTTTTATCTCAGTTCTAGTTTATCTTGTGTAAATATAGGAAACCATAGTTAGATTAAGCCATGATTTGCTAATAACCCAGAATATAGCAAGTATTACTAGCACCAAATAACAATATTTTTTTTCAAGGTTAATTCAGCTAGGACATGAATCAAAGCCTCTTGGTAACTATAACAAAATGATGCTAATGGTTGCTACTTATTTAAAAGGCCCTTTTCCCAGTCTGTGCTAACATTTTGAGAAATATTTTCTGGGTGACTTAATATTCCACAGAATTGTAAATCAGAAAAGAAACTGGTCTTCTTTTGTTTGGGTAAAGCTATTAAGATAATAGTTTTATCTTGATTATCAGGAAAATGCAAATAAGGCTTTCATGCTGCAGCCCTGAATTCTCTTTCCGCTACTTCTCCATGCTAAATAAGCTTTGTTGGATCTCACCAGAATTCATCTCATTTGGCAAAGATCTGATTAAGAGCAGCAAACAATAGAAAAATATTTTGTGAATGGTGCTTGAAAAACTCTTTAGGCTGAAAAATATTATCTGGGTGCTAAAACTTTCCAGATGTTTACTGTAACATTAAAAGAAACTTATTTGAATAAATGTATTTAGTATATGCAAATTAAATTCATATATTATCCAATATCACTGGGAGTCAGGTAGCATATCGTTTAATAACTTATTGTTAGGATGATGATTAAGAGTAATCTGCACTTAGAATCATAGTTTAAGATTGGTGAAAACTTATTAATTCAAGGCTTAATGAAGAATTCAAGAATTATTAAGATAGTACCTAAGGATTATAGACTGTTTCAAGCAAGATGCTTTCTGTAAAATTAAGATATTCAGGTTCAATAAATTCAGTTTCCAAACATTCAGTAAATACTTTAGGTAGGGCTCCAATCATGATTGTTTATAACAGCAGATTTCTTTTTCCATAAATGTTCAACTTTTACAAGTGTTCAACAAATTGCTATTATTGTTATTTAAATCTTTTGATCTTTGGGGCAAATTTATATAAGATGGAAAGGGAGAAGGTATTTGTGACTGCAAACAGCAGGAGAAAGTTTTTAAGCCAATTATAGACACAAACTGAAACCTTTGCTCAAACACTCGCTAAAAGAACAGAGAAAGAATAAATCCTTTATTTACTCTGTTCAACCACAGGTAACGGGATAAAAAAAATACAAGTTTCGTGTTTTGGTGCTCGTCTCACACAGGTATATTGTGAATATTAATTTTAACTATTTTAATGAAAAGCTCTTTCCTGAAATAGTACACATTTTAATTTTTTAATATATATAAGTCACAGACAAAAACATGTTAAACTTGACCATTTTGTCATAATGTTGAGCTACTTTTTAAGGATCATAGCATTCTACAGATGATGGTTACTGCTTTATTTAATCATGGTTTATTTATGTTATGGTCTATGGCACTGCTCAGTGTAATGTGGCCATATTTTCTAGGAAATGTTGAGAAGAGTCAACACAAAGAAATACAGGGTTGTACTGTAGGAAGTTAGGGGCTTGGGGAGAATAAAGTAGAGGCAGCTGGCTTGCTGTGATGGTTTTTAATTTGGTAGTTTGTATAAAAGTGTAAGCAAAACAGATGTATAGTAACTTGTAAACAATTTTAAAGCAACGTTTTAGTATTTTAATAATGTACAAATATATAAATATATATTATATATCAATATATCTATATATGGATTTGGAACTGAATTCACATCATGGTGCTACTTGGCCTCTTCTCTAAAAAAGTGTGCTAAAACTATGTTCAAATTATGTTTGAATGATGTTCCTACTTGCCATATACCTCAACTTTACTTGGCAGTAGGATTTTAAATGGAGAATATATAAGATATCATGTTCCCCTGATTTTCTGCTTGGCTAATATTTGGGAAAAAGAAATTCTCACTACTTGATAGCAAGTGTAACTTGAATTTTAACACATAGTTTTGTTCTAAAAATTCAGGGATATATCATCTTACAATTTCCTTAGTAAGCCAATGTATCATCTGTGTATGTGTATGTAAAATTTTATTGTACAGATTGATAAATATTATTGTTGAACCCTTTTTTAAAATTCTACTTTATTTTTTGAGAATCTCAGCTGTTTTTTAATTCTGCTTCTAACTTTTACTTGTAAATGTATTGATGGCAAATTTTGCAGAGTAAATCCATTTCTTCTTTTTTATGACAATGGAAGTGCATTTTTAATATTGTAAACTCTGTTTGAGGTTTCTTATTTTACATCCTCCCCCTTTGCATGTTACATATAAAATAAACCATAGATTGCACTGAGCTGACAAGAGGACAAAGTAGATATTTGGCAGCTGACCATTTGCAAGAAGGTTGTGCCTTTTCCAAATTCTATAAATATGATTGCTGTTTTATTTCATGGGCTTTCAAGACAGAGTTTAAAAAAAACAGAGAGATTCATGGAGAAAAGACTGCAAGAAAAGATTACCAGTCATGACAACTGTAGACTGCCTTTAGAGTTGGAAGCAGCATATCTCTGAATATTAGTTGTTGAAATACAACATTTAGGAAAGAAGTATAGTATCTGTATTCTGTATGCAATATTTTGCATCTGGTTGGCTACTGTGAGAAAAGCATGCAGGACTTGTTAACTTTTAATCTAGCCCAGTTGGTCTTACATTAGGCATAGGCATTTATAAAGTATGGCAGTGCAATATATATACATACATAAGAATGTATATAAAGACCCTGATTCTGAAACAAGTTACTCATATTTTTTTCACTCACTGTCAAGGGTACATGGGCATATCATACCTGGGCTGCAGAAATCAGAATAATCACTACATGGCAGCAAGAAATTTTCTGCCTGTCCTTGTTTCCATCCAGTGAATTATTTTGTCCCATCATTTTGTCATCCAGACTTTTGAAACCAAGTTACTGTATGCCTAAGGGAACTCAGTGCCCTTTGGATATTGCTTAACTTCCACCTAAAGCAATTGTAATCAGCAAAATCTGGAGACGTTCCTCATCCTTGTTTTACACAATTTCCCAATGATATCAGTGGAATCATCAAGTTGCATAAAGAGTAACCTTTGCAGGACCAATGCCTTCTCTTTGTTCTTTAATTGAGCTTTATCTAATTATAATTCTTAATTGAGTAGGTCATGATCAAGCATATGCAATGCTACAACTACACAAGTCTACTGCTCTCACTTTAAATAGATGAGCTTAATTATATTTTAGGCAGTCACCCCAAACTGAAGCTCTGAGGTACATGTAGATGCCTTAGTATGGGCAAGGGCTGTTACATTTTGAAATAATGTCCATGAGGAAACCTTCTTCCTTTGTTGAATACATCAGAATTCTCTCTTCACTGTTGTATAAATGAATAAGCGTTGTTGGATTGGAAGACTTGTCTATCAAGTTAATTGAACTTTAGTTATTCTTTACATGGGTCTACCTGACTTAAAACAATGTTGATTCAAATACAAACCCAAACAATACAGGTAGTCCTTACTTACCAACTGTTTCGTTTAGCAATCATTCAAAACTTCAATGGTTGGTAAACATCCTCCCATTCACAGCCATTGAAACATCCATGTGATCGCTGTTCAGGTACTTCAAAACCAGCATGCATTTATGACTGTTGTAACATCCCAGTCTTCATGATTTTCATTTGCGAGCTTCAAACTGACTTCCACCATTGCATTTACAGAGAATGTGGAAATGAAATTGCCAAATCATGATGTCTCGCTTAACTGCAATGATTCACTTGGTTCTAAGTTGACATGGCAACATGGTTCTTAGTGACCACAATGCTTAGAGACACAGTTGCCAGTCCCAATTGTCATTGGTAAGCAAGGAAACACCTCTGTATGATAGGCAGCTTTGCAATTTTTCTTACTTTGTGCAAAACAATTTACGTACTATTGTCATTGGTAGATTCCACATAATTTCACTTTCATCATAAGTGGAAGCACATTGTTTAATTTAGTATCATTTTTTTAGATGCAGTGGTCAACTCCAAATATAGTGCAACCTGTGTATGCCCTTTCTATATCTACAAGGCAGGGCATCTTTGTGTCTTCCCTTGCCAAATTACTTACAAATGGAAGACAACTTCATTGAAGATGAGATGTCAGGATGAAGAGAAATGCATCCTGTGAATGAAAATTGTGATACTAATGAAATCTTGCATAAGAGTGAGACAGAAAGACAAAGCAAATACAACATAGCTTGTATAGGATTATCAGGTTGATTATAGCCATACTTGAAATGTTTCTGAGTGGTGTCAACTCTACTTGAATGATTGTTTTCTTCAACTTGAGTAATGTGCAGCAGCATTATTCACTATTAAACATAGTGACTATCTTTTATAGGGAAACTCCAACAGTTTGACACTAAGATTATTGACTTTTTTATGTGTGCATTTCTAAGTTTATGTTCTGCTGTTTGGGTATTTGTTTGTTTACTCTCATTTTTTTAAAATTTTATTTTGTCCATTAAAAATCTAAGAATGGTTATAAATATTGTAAGTATTGTAATGAATGCAGGTTATTTGAAAAGCTGTTTTATTATATCATTCCTGATAATGCTAAAATGTGGGTGTTTTTAATAAAATTTATATTTATTTAATGCACTCTGTCTTGTGAGAGCATGCTTGCCAGATTCAATCCTTCTCTACTTTCACTTATTCAGTAATTATAATCAAGCTTTTAAAAAGTGGTTGAGCCTTCCAAGGATCCGAAGGCTAAATGAGAATAAGGGGCAAGGAACTGTTTAGGTAAAAAGAGACAGCAAAATTCAGAACAATTTTGATGGAAATAAAATACTGTTTTCGAAGATGAAGGGGGAGAGAGGGTGATCAAATAGGAAGCTTCCAGCAAAGTAAATGAGGTTAAAAATGAAGTAACTTGAGGTGAAATTGAAATAGCAGTAGCACTTAGATTTAAATACTGCTTCACAGCGCTTTCCAGCCCTTTCTAAGAGGTTTACAGAGCCAGCCTATTTCCCCCAACAATCTGGATCCCCATTTTACCCACCTCGGAAGGATGCAAGGCTGAGTCAGCCTTGAGCCTGATGAAATTCGTTCTGCCAAATTGCAGGCAGCCGGCAAGCAGCAGAAGTAGCCTGCAGTACTGCACTCTAACCACTGTGCCATTGTGGCTCTGAAGGAACACTGGAAACACATTATAGATTTTTATGGGGAAGTAAGAGTTATGCCATCTTAGTATGATTTATGGAAATGATAATGCTATAATCAAACAGTCAAAATACATGCCACCCAAGATACTACATTTAAAGTTTTTATGTTATAAATGCTAAGACAACGTTAAAAGTGGCAGTGCTCTCTAGAGAAATACAAAAGTACAGTTTGCCCATGACGGGGGTCCCTAACACCCAGTCTGTGGACCAGCACTAAGCCACAACACACTAAAAACTGGGCTGCACAAACAAGTGAAGCCCCATTCGTGTGATGTAGGCAGCATGCAAAACCACACCCCTCTGGGCCGTGAAAAAACCCTCTCTCCACAGAACCAGTCCCTGGTGCCCAAAAGGTTGGGGGCTGCTGGTCTATGAAGTGGCTGTATTATTTAATATGCGTACTGAGAATACATACCTGATGATTAGAATAACCATCTACTTCTTCCTTTATACAATGGGAAAAGTGACAAAAATGAATGCAGAAACTACTGGGAGTTTAATAGTGAGTCTGGGAAGGCATTTGGCAGAATTCTGAACAAAACAATACAGGAAGTAACAATGAACCAAATCTAGGAAAAGTAGTGAAGTTGTATGTTTGATAGGAAGGCTTTTCTTCTCACATTTATTGATTTAGAGAAGCACATGGTAAAGTGAACATGTTTCATGAAATTGCAGAGTTGCAGGTTGGTTGTTGAGTACAATAAAAGAGGTATGTGACTGAAATGCAACATGCATCCTAATTAATGGGATACCCCAAATGCAGGGGTGGGCTGCTGGGGATTCGCAGGGGTTCGGGAGAGTCCCTAGCTAAGATTCTATGCAGTTCGGAGAACCCCCAAATCCCACTCCTGGCTGGCCCCAGACACCTGACCCTCCCAGGAGTCCCCACACAGCCTGTAAGTGCAAGGCATGCTTCCTGGAAGTTTGGGAAGGCTGAAATGGGCCCATTTCCAGCTTCTAGAGAGATTCTGGAGCCCGGGGAGGCTGTTTTCGCCTTTCCGGAGGCTCGAGAAAAGCCTCTGGAGCTCAGGGAGGGCAAAAACGCCCCCCCACCATAGTGCCCCCCCAACTAGGCCACGCCCACCCAGCAGCTGGGCAGAGAACTCTTTGCTAAAATGTTTGAAGCCCATCCCTGTCCAGATGTGGTTACTCTTGTTATTGGTGTCCTAGAATAAGAGGCACCCCAGTGCTAGGCTTACCAGCATTCAATTCTCATTATGAAATGCTTCCAAATGTTCAAAAGTACAAGGAACCAAAAACACAATTGGCACCATGGAGTAGAGTTCCTCAAATTGGACTCCCTCCAGGTAAGTTTATATCAGGTTTGGAATTCCCAAATTCATGGCCATTGCAGGGCTTTCTGGAATTTGAAAACCCCATATCTAAAACAATCTGACATTGAGAAGACTACTAAAGATGCTTATTAGGACCACTGTTATTATTTGGAACAGAATGAAATTAGAACAGAGGCAAGTAAACTTTGATGATATCAAATTTTTTGGATAAATATGGCCTTTATTTTCAGTGGTTTGGTTTATACATAGTTATTTCTGGTTTAAAGTCTTAAGCAAAGTGTGGGAGGAAGTGACTTGCTTTAAATGAAGATCAAGGGGCAAGAATAATAGCTGGTGAAATACTGCTATGCCCTAAATTTCAGAGGCGCATTGCCTCTGTAAAAATGATTCAACAGAAAGGACATAAAGGACATAAAGAGTATAACGAGAATGATTTGGGATGTGACTTTTGTGCCAATTTTTTTTAATGCGCCCACCACAAGGATAAAAACACCAAATCCTTTGTGATAACAAAATGTAACAATAGTCACAGTGTTCTTATTTGTGAGCACATTTCTGAAGTTCTAAAATTATGTGAACCAGTGTCTGTGAATCAGCTTGCTTAGTTCTCAGGTGCTTTGTTCCATCTTCTCCACTGGCAGTCAACCATAATTAAATATGTAAATGCCAGTTCCCAGGATGTTATTGCTCTCAGAACTCTAGAAGAGAGTTATGTAGATGACTCTCCATAGGCCATGTCAATGAAGCAATAGTAGCAATTTGGCACTGAAAACAAGCCATCAACAGACACATTCCAAATAAAATTTCTTGTTCTCCTGATTTAATTATAGCATTAAAATACTTCAAGAGATATTCAGCAAAATACAAAGATTAACCTTTTAGCATCAGCTTTACTGCCAAGGATGTATCTGGATTTCAATATCTTTTAAAGACATTCTTTTTGGGTGGAAGGTGAAGTGGCAGGTGGCTTTCCAAGTCTATCAAGGGGAAAAATAGTCAAAAATAATTGAGAGTGACAGGAAAACCCTCCTTCACTTGCTTTTCCAATGTTCTTTATTATAGTGAAAGGACGGAAGGAAGCTCCAGGTTTTTGAGCTTCCTTCCTAGATCCAAGTCAGTGATGTTACAGTAGCTTCTTTCCAGGTTCATTTGTACCTACAACGGATACCTTTATTATTTTATTTATTTATTTAGTAAATGTATGTGTGGCCCATCTCACTATCAAGTGACTTACAACATCAGAAAAGCAAGTACAAAATGTTATAACCTTAAATAATAAAATAAAGATTAAATGAGTTAAAAACCAAAACGTAATGGAGTAGAAGTTGGATCTTTCTCCTAGTCCACTTATCACCTCCAGCATGGAAATTTGTAAGTCTTACAGGTATGGTGCATGATTGATTCTCGTTATCGGCTGATGGCATACTCCATACTTCACTTTCCTGTCTCCTGTTGTCATGCCCTTGGTAGAGTCAGACTCTGAGGGAGAGGAGGAACAGCCGACAGGGAGTGCAGGTGTGGTTCCAGAGGTTGTGGAGGAGGCTGGGGAAGGGCAGAGGCCGGCTGAGC
This sequence comes from Naja naja, assembly GCA_009733165.1. Lineage (NCBI taxonomy): Eukaryota > Metazoa > Chordata > Lepidosauria > Squamata > Elapidae > Naja > Naja naja. The sequence continues at coordinate 26,250,309 of CM019151.1, forward strand.
AGTCAGAGGAAGAACCAGGCCCACCCCCTCTTCATCCTAGGACATGCAGGGAGGAACGGAGAAGGCAACAACTTGGCTTACGAGAGAGGAAGTGGCCATGATCCTCCTCATTGGTTGCAGCTGGGAGACTAGTATATAAGAGAGACGATTACAACACAGTGTTGCCAGAAGCAAAGTGTGTGTTATTTTGGGCTGAAGTTATCTTGGTTGGTGTCCTTCCAACAGACTGTGCCTTGTTATCTCCTTGAATTTGGTAATTACTTATCCTGGTCCATTGTGGAAATTTCGTCATTGTAGTTTGTTTGGTTTTTTTATTTCACCTCTATCTGCTCATTAAGTTCGGACTGTATTGTTTCTTTTGAAGACTATTTTTGAGTATGTTTCATCTCCAACTGAGAATGATTGAACAGTGAGGCCAAATTGGAGGCATTAAAGGACATTTATTTACATTTTGGATTTTGTTACGTTTGTGTTACACTCTGGATCATCACACCTGTTCTGCAGTGTCTTGTTTTCTTCCATAGAGTTATAAAAAAAAACTTTCTCCTTTTGGCCTTGGAAATTCCAAAACTATACAATATTTTTACGTCTGCTGCTTCTGGTCTTCACTCTTGTTGAGATGGCTTGCTCTTTTTTTCTTTTTTCCTTTTCTTCCTTTTCTTTTCTTTTTAGTTTTCTTCCAATGGAAAGCTACTTCTTATATCAGTTCCTGTTCTAGCATTTCCTTGCTTTGATAAATCTTTATTCTGCATCCTCTTTTACTTTGGCAGCTGGAGAGATAAGAGTGTTCCTAGTGGCTTCTAAATGAACAGCAAACTTTGCAATCCTTGTCAACAGTTTTGTGCTGTCCTGTCAACACACTGTGAAGTTTATGATTTGAAATATCATTGCTCATGTATCAAAGAGCCCATGTTTTCTCCTTGTTCATGATTGCATTGTGCTCAAAATTTCCATGAAAGAGAAAGTATAGATCAATTGCTTTGCTTTTGCTTTTCATTACTTCAAGGATCAAAGAATACAAGTGCGATCATTTGAAATATAAGTATAAAAAAAGCTAGCTTTTAAGGAAGCACAACTCATTTGTTTTAGTAAAAGCAGAGGGAAAAAAATCTCAACCAGCACAGACATGAGCCAGAAAAACGGCCATTAATGTGCTTTCCACTGAGAACCTGAAAGCAGCAGAATCATTGCTTGTTCAAGAGCCAACATGAAGGCCAGGGAGGAAGCCAAAATTATATTTTTGAATTCTTCCCACTGCAGTTATAATTAGGCTCCTCAAGGTATCCCATTCTCTCAGAAATCACCACGACCATTTTATATCATCGACAGTCAAGACAAGTTCGTTTCGATTTTTCAAAAGTGTCATTATGGGCCAGAAAGTCCTATATGGAGAATTTGCCTACAAAAGAAACCTTTGCTGTCCTGCCAGTGACAATGTTAGGTGGCAAATTACTTCATTCCCAAGTTCTAATGATGCCTCCTGGAGTTCTTTACTAGCCTGCTTGGAAGTAGAGTTCACCAGATTGGCACACTTAAGTCCCCTCGGTAGAAGTTCTTGACTGAAAAGGCTGAAAACTGAGAACTGCCTGAGGCACAAAGTATTTGCCTCAGTGCCTGGCTATTGACAATCCCTGACCTTGAATAGAGAAGTATAAAAGTACCCAAAATCAAGGTTTGTTTTTTTTTACATTTCCAACAGTGGTCATTCATAGACCTATTGTTTGTTTAATCAGGTTTTTTTTAATTGTCCATCTATCTGATAGAGGACTCTGGGTGGTGTATAAGTAAAAAATATAAAAACGTAAAAACAGTGTATACAATTTAAAATTTTTAAAGGCCAGGATAGGATAAAAATTAATATTAAGTTAATTAAATGGTGGAGAGGAGGACTTTCAAGGCCGTAACCAGCCCTATGGTTACATGCTCTTCTGCAACCTTCAAGCAAGGCCATAAAACCACATTTTTACCAAAATAGTGAGGCCCTCATTACCTTTAAGGAGAGAATATTCTACAGAGCAGAGACTATGGCAGAAAAGGCTCTCTTCCTGGACCCAGCCAGTCAGAATTCTTTAGCTAACATGGTCCACAATTGTGCTGTCCCACTCATACACACACAAATGTAAGTGTGGTTTAGTGGGTTTATTAATATTTCCCCACAATTCCCTTCACCAAAACCCAGAACTGTCCCAATTAAGTCCAGCCACAAGCAGACCAATGCTGGTCCACGAATCAATGGCCAATGAGTCCACGAGGCACATGGAAGTTTCCCAGTCAAAATAAACCCACCAAGCAAAATTAAATTCCCAATACAAGAGGGCTCATGAGGCAAGAAAAGTCCAGAGTTCACAATGCATGATCTAAATCAAGGCACAGTTTCAATCCAAAGCAGGCGAGAATCACAACAACCAGAAAACACAGAGCTAGGAAATGAACATGTTGTTCCCAGCATCACTTCCCTCTCTCTGCTGTGCTAACCAGCCAGCTTCCAGTGCAGCCCATCAAAAAGGGCAAGGTTTTCTCCTCATGAGTAATCTGGATGACCTTCTTTGCTCCTGCCTTTTCTCTGCCCTACCTGTTCTTGGATGAGATGCAGCAGGCAGCTCCTCTTCCTCATCACTGACTGGCTCCAGCTGCACGCTTTCTCCATCTGAAGCCTCTAGACTGGCTTGCTGCAGCTGTGCTTGAGCCAAATCATCTCAGATGGCTGCTTGGAGCCATTAACCAACTCCTCTCCAGACATGTCTGGAACTGGTTCATCTTCCTCCAAGCTGACATCTGGAGAGATGTGAGGAAACATCCAGGGAAGTCATCACAACAATGTACCTTTCCTGCTTGACCAGGTAAAATGAGTTGTAGTAGGACAAAAATGGTTCAATAGGTAACAGAACTGCAAATATTTATTTACTCCAAATATATTTATTTTTGTTAAAAAATGCTCACAATTTCATAAATTTTAATTTTTTATGATAATTCGGGTAAAAACACATTCATCATTCCCTGCCCACCTCCCACTCCTGGTCATTTTTGTCTCTGTGTCATTGCAAATGTTCAAAAAAACACCCAGATCCAGTTTGATAAAGTTGCTGACCACTTCAAGGGACTGAAAATTTGCAGGTCTCTTTGGGAATCTCATTTCTGTCATGGAATTAGTTAATCTCTGATTAGAGACTTAATTCGTTTCCAGAGAGCATTAGTTTGACTTAGCCTGTCCAAATCTGACAACCCTTAGGGATCTTTGACTAGAATTGTCCTGGAATGAGGGAACACAGAGCTCCATGTTTCCTCCTAAGAAAGTCATATCTTAGCATCACATTCTTCTGGAACATCACATTCTTCTCTGTATATTTCTTTACTTCAGCTTAGTTATTCATCTTCATAAGACAAGACACTGGAGTATTTCTTTGAAGACTTTTCCTCTCCTGCTTAATGTTTGATTCTATAAATAACTACCTTGTGTAGAATACTAAGTTACTGCCAAATTTAATTGTTGAGTTAATGTTGAACATATTTAATTCTCTCAATTTAGGACTACCCACTCATAATTGGGAAGGAAGTTTCTTGGTGGCATGTCCTTTCTTACCGTAAAAAACATGATATAATCTCAGGCAGGACTCAGTTGAACCTGTACTCTATATAAGGATGTATTTTGGAACTTTAGCCTATGTAAACAAAATCCCACACAGAATTATAAAACATTTAGTTTTCTGTGTTCACATTTCTACTGAAGCTATAAAACAACCTCTGTCATACTAATAATAATTCACAAGAAGCCCTTATTCTAATGATTAAGATTTAAGGTGCTGCTTAACTCTCTTACAAAGCATAAGGACTCTGAAGTGTTTCATTAAGCCTTTGCAACAAACAGTCTATTGTGCTTTATTCATAAACCATGGTTAAGAAAGCTTTATTTATATTAGTATCCTGCTAGTATTCATATTCCAGATCTAAAACAGTAGTACACAAACTGTGTCCATATCACTTACGGAGTTGTATCCATTAATAATAGAGTACAATTCAGAGAAAAATTGTAAAAATCCATTTTATTTACAGAACAGAAAAATCTACAGTGCAATAGATTCTAGTCATCAGTGGCTTCATTTCCATATCTTCAGCAAAGTGTGTGCGCACATGTGCCAAATGGTATATTGTAGGATGGGGTGGAGACCCAGGAAAGAGAGACGGTTGAGAGAGAATCTTGTAACATGATGTCAGACAACAGTAGTGTTCACTGTCCAAGAAAATACCATCTATCAACTAAGATTAAAAAAATGATAATTAATTACCAACACTTAACAATTATAAGAAGCTTGGATGATAAGAATTCAAAATCCAAATCACTGTTATTCTATAGCAGGGCTGTCAAACTCCCAGCCTGCAGGCCAGATATGTCACATGCTGGCCACGCCCACACCCAGTTTAGAAAAGGGGAAAAAAGTCCCGATACATCATGTGCTACTGCCATGCCGATGTGAGTTTGACACTCCTGTTCTATAGTGTATACACATGAAAGAGCGTGATCTCATGTTGTTTTGTATATCACTCTAATGAATATTCAAACAACATGTTTTACCACATACAGCTAGTTCTTGTTTAGCAATCACAATTGAGAATGGCGACTCGATCATTATGCAAAGCAGTCACTGAGTGAAACTGTGACTGTGCTTATGATCTTACTTCAGCTTTCCTTTGCTTTACAGATCTGCAATTGTTATAAATGTGAGAATTTATCATAAAGTTCTTTTATCATCATAATAACTATGAATGGTCATTGAAGGAGGAAGTCACTACATCTGTATTTAAAAATCACTTTGGATCTGAATGTACACATAGTAGCATAATAAGTCTGTGAGGTATTTTGAATGTGGTATGTAAAAACACCTGTTTTTTATAGTTTCTTTGCTTAGTCAAGTAACAGGAAACAAGGACAAATTTGAAAATTATTCTTCTGCCATGTTGTTTAACTCCCAAGTTACATATATATCTCTTTTATATATTTTGCAATAGCAGATTCTATCTTCTAAACTGCTCTTCCCCACCCTAGCTCTATACACAAGACATTATATAACATATATCTAGTTGCTGATAACTTGCCCTTAAACTTATATCTCAAAATGATAAGTATTTCCAACTATAGCAGTATGAAAAACAAAACTGAATACAAGGAGATGTTTCCAAAAATGAGATTTGGTATCACTTTCCATTTTGATAATCTATCTACTGAGATGCTGCTCATCCCATTTTCCTCAAGTCAACACTTTCCAGATGTGTATTGGTAGAGAACACATCTGGGTGGCATCTGGATATAGATAAGGCATTCAATTTGAGGCTCTGCAGCTCCTGGGTGCTACGTTCCAGACATTTAACATGTTTGACAGATTTACCCAACTGAAAAAATAAATCCCATCAAAATCACTGAAGTTTCTGCCATGTGCATGGAATCATATATATATATATATATATATATATATATATATATATATATATATATATATATATGTATATTGTGTTTTCGTAGATTTTCACGGGTAAAGGTATGTAGGTCTTGGTATATTCGGTCTTGTCCCGTGTAAGATTGAGAATACCTTGGCAACGTTTCAACGAAATCTCATCCGTCATCTTCAGGCTGGTATCTTCAGCTTCGTTCTTCTGGGAGAAGTGTGTGATAGTGGCTGTTTTTCCCTTTTAAGCTCCAGAGTTGGTTGTGTTGTTACTTCTTGATTGGTTGATGGAGTTGATGTATGCAGATTGGTTGGCTTTTTCATAAGACCCTGTGTGGCTGAGGTACTGGCTATGTGTCTCTCAGCCTTTTGTGTTGTAACGACCTGGGTAATGGGCTGTGTGATGACCTTCTGAGTTCTATTATTGTGACATCCTGGGTCTTGTGCTGTAATCTCCTGGGTCGTTGTCTGTGCTGCAACCTCCTGATGTTTTGTGTTGTAATCTCCTGAGTTCCATGATGTAGTATCCTGGGTAGAAGGCTGTGATGTGACATTCCGGGCCTTGGTTTGGCTGAGTTTGAGGTCTGGCTATGTGTTTATAGCATGTGTCAGTTTGCTTAGTTTGGGGGTCGGAGGGGGTGTAGCAGCTGGAGTTGCAGCTATGGTCTGGTTTCTGGATGGTGGTTGCCTTTTTCTGTGGGGTGGGCTTGGTTTGAGTGGTGAGGGAGATTGGTGGTGGCATCATGGTTGTTTTGGGTATGGGACTGGTTGATGAGTAGTTCCAGATGTCTGTAGGCGGAAGTATCATCCCGTTTCGGAATCTGGAAACTAGCCCTCATCAACAAACAAGTCCCAGCCACGAAAACCAACACCGGACCCAAAACAACACATGATGCCACCACCAGCCCTCACCAGACTCAAACCCAAGTCCACCCACAGACAAAAGGCAACCACCATCCAGAAACCAGACCATAGCTGCAACTCCAGCTACACCCCAAACTAAGCAAACTGACACATATAAACACATAGCCAGTACCTCAGCCACACAGGGTGTTATGAAAAAGCCAACCAATCTGCATACATCAACTCCATCAACCAACCAAGAAGTAACAACACAACCAACTCTGGAGCTTAAAAGGGAAAAACAGCCACTATCACACACTTCTCCCAGAAGAACGAAGCTGAGGATACCAGCCTGAAGATGACGGATGAGATTTCGTCGAAACGTTGTTTACGGTATTTACTTTGGCAGCTGGAGAGATAAGAGATATACTTTTGTGTTGTAGCTACCTGGGTAGTGGGCTGTGTGATGACCTTCTGAGTTTTATTGTTGTGACATCCTGGGTCTTGTGCTGTTATCTCCTGGGTCATTGTCTGTGTTGCAACCTCCTGAGGTTTTGTGTTGTAGTTGGAGTTGCAGCTATGGTCTGGTTTCTGGATGGTGGTTGCCTTTTGTCTGTGGCTGGGCTTGGGTTTGAGTCTGGTGAGGGAGATTGGTGGTGGCATCATGTGTTATTTTGGGTCTGGTGTTGGTTTTCGTGGCTGGGACTCGTTTGTTGATTAGGGCTAGTTTCCAGATGTCTGGTAGGCGAGAAGTATCATCCCATTTATTCATGTTATGGGGGTGTTTCTCTATTTCAATGGCTTCCCTAATTATTCTCTTGTTGAAGTGTTCAGTGTTGGAGATAAGTTTGGATCCCTCAAAATCAATTTCATGTCCTGTGGTTTTAAGGTGCTGGAAAAGGAGGAAGTTTTTCTTCTTTTCTGACTGCTTCTTGTGTTCTGCGATGCGAGCATTTATTCTCCTGTTGGTTTGTCCAATGTATGTGGCTGGGCAAATTTTGCATGGTATTTCATAAACTCCTTGGTTTTCTAGCTGGATCTTGTCTTTGGGGTTTCTTAAGATGTTGGCTATTTTTGGTCAGTGCCAAAGGCTGTCCTGATATTGTGTTTGTGGAGAATTTTGCTGATTTTATCTGTGGTGCCTTTGATGTAAGGGAGGAGGGCAATGCCATTGTCCTGTTCTGTGTCTTGGTTTTTGGGGAGTCTCCCTTAGGATTAGGTTGGTGATTGTGCTTCTTTGGAATCCATTGGACATTAATACATAGTGAGGGTGTGTAATTCTGTTCTCAAGTGGTCTTTGTCAGCTAGGCGTTTGGTTCTGGAGATGAAGGGTCTTGGCTGGAGTTGATCTGTGCAGGGTGGTGATGGGATGTGCATTTAAGTAGCGGTTGGTGTGTGTCTTCTTCTGGTAGATGGTGTGTCCTAGGGAGCCATTGGTTTTTGTAAATTAGGATCCAGGAACGGAAGTTGGTTGTTGGTTTCTGTTTCCATGGTAAATTGTATTTTGGGGTGTAGGCTGTTGAGATGTGTGAGGAAGTTGTCCAGTTTTTCTTTCCCGTGTGGCCAAATTGAAAGTGTCATCTACATATCTAAGCCAGAGTTTGGGTTTTATTCGGATTTGTCTAGAGCATTGGTTTCAAAATGTTCCATGTATAGGTTAGCGATGACGGTGAGAGGGTGATTCCATAGGTGCTCCTTCTATCTGTTTATATCTTTGTCCATTGTGGATGAAGTATGTGTTGGAAAGGCAATGGTTGGTCAGATCTAGGATGTGCTTAGGGGTTGTATTTGTTTTGGATAGCTGTCAAGGCTTCTTTAATAGGTACTTGGGTGAAGAGGGATATGACACAAGCTCACAAGTAGGTCGCTGGGTTGTAGGTTTTGTTTCTTTATTGTTTCTATGAAGTGGAAAGAGTTTTGTATGTGTGAGGTGATGGATTCTGTGTAGGGCTGGAGTTGTTTGGCGAGAAATTTGGCAAGGTTCTGTAGAGGTGAGCCTATGGAGCTGACTATGGGTCTGAGTGGTGTTCCTTCTTTGTGTATCTTGGGAGGCCATAGAGCTTAGGGCATCTAGATGATTTTCTCTAGGGATGATTCTTTGTTGGATCTCTTCACTGATGGGCAAGGCTTTTATTTTGGATTTGGTGGTTTTCCAGGTAGGTGGTGGGGTCTGTGTTTAGAGGTTTGTAAGCGGGTCTTGGAGTAGGTTGGATAGTTTGGATTGGTAGTCAGATGTGTTCATCACGACTGTGGCATTGCCTTTGTCTGTTGGGAGGATGATTATGTTGTTGTCTTTCCTCAAGTTGCTGAGTGCTTTTGTTCTTCTTTGTGTAAGTTGCTTCTGGGTGGACTGCTGGAGCAGAGGACGTTGGTGACTTCAAGTCTGATTTTATTGGCTGTATCTGGGTTAATTTTGGTTAGGCTAGCTTCAACTCCACATATGATGTTTTCAGTGGGGATGCGTTTGGAGGCGACAGCAAAGTTGAATCCTTTGGAAAGGACATTGGTTTCTGCCATGGTGAGGGTTCTGTCTGATATGTTGTGTACTGTTTGTTTCATGCATTGTTGTGTGGTGGGGTTGGGCTTCTGGCGTTTCTCTAGTCTGTGGAGTTTGTTGGTGTGTGTGTCTGTCTTGTGAAAGGTTTCTCTTTCGGCTCTCCAAAGGGCTAGTTGTTTGGATTTGTTCCAGACAAATACATGGGACAAGACCCAAATACACCAAGACCTACATACCTTTACCCGTGAAAATCTACGTAAACAAATATCCTACCTCTACAGGGCGGAAACCTTCCAGCTGACCCGGATCTATTGAGAAACTCGAAGTCCGAAGAGCCACCATCTTATGTGACCTCACATTCCTACGCAATTGCTGAGACAAAAATGTGATCCCCACATGCTTCCAACACTAAAACCTCAGCCACTGAAAGGATCCTGAAAAGAACTGAATTAGCTCTAATCAGAAATGAACTCCACAGGAAAAGATTCCTACTAGACCAAACCAACAGGGACCTACTCACCCTCCACCTCAAACTCAGTAACAAAATCCACCCAGCACTCTGGGACAAATCCAAACAACTAGCCTCACACATGCCCCACACATGCCCCCCACCCCCAAATGTGCCCTGCTCCCTGCAAGTATGCATGACTCCCGCGTGTGCTCCCCAGCGCATGTGCAGCAGAGACCTGGAGACCAGCTGGCCAGCGGGAGGCACACACGTACATGCATGGCGGAGCTGAACTGGGGCAATGGCTTGCATGCCCAGAGAGAGGGCTCTGCTTGCAACCTCTGGCACACATGCCATAGGTTCACCATCATGCCTCTATAGGATAGCTTTGGCTGAGAGACCACCCCCTGTCCATGGACCGGCACTGGGCTGCACCATGCCAGAAACCAGGCCACACAAAGAAGCAAAGCCCCATCTGTGGGATGCAGGCAGCATGCAAAACCACGCCCTTCTGGTCCACAGAAAAAACTCTCTCCATGGAACCAGTCTTAGGTCCCCAAAAAGTTGGCGGCCACTGCCCTAGAGGTCAGAGAGCTCATATGGCCCAGGACAGACATGCACAGATATGCACATACTTCAACGTCTACATTACAGTATACTATATATCAAAGAATTTGTTCTGTAGATCACCTGCCTTCCACTGAGGACCTGTATACTGCATGAGTCAAAAAAAAGGGCTGTGAAAATATCTACAGGCCCTTCACATCCCGGACATAAATTGTTTCAACTTCTACCCTCAAAATGACGCACACCAGAACAACTAGACACAAGGACAGTTTTTTCCCGAATGCCATCACTCTGCTAAACAACTAATTCCCACAATATTGTCAACTTATTTACTAAGACTGTATTACTATTATTCCTCTTATCCTTCCTAGTACCTATTTCTTCCCACTTATGACTATAACCATGTTGCTTGTATCTTTACAATTTATATTGTTTTGTTTCCTAGTATGATTCGATTGCTTATTAGTAACCTATGACTATCACTAAGTGTTGTATCTTATGATTCTTAATGAATGTATTTTTTTCCTTTACACTGAGAGCATATGCACCAAAGACAAATTCCTTGTGTGTCCAATCACACTTGGCCAATAAAGAATTCTATTCTATTCTATTCTATCTAAAACTCAATATGAATTGTAAGTACTAGTTAGGACACATTTAAATAATCTGAAAATAGTTCTCACCTTCTTTGGAAACAGAAGGCTCTTCCACAAGTGCTGTAGCCTACAGAAAAGAAACAAATTATTTTGTAAAATGCAACGTGCTATACAAAAGACAAAAAGAGAGGCAATACTATAAAGTTTGATACAGCTTATATTCTAAAATCTGCAGATTAAATTCAATACAGAAAAGAGAAAAAATTAGGGAGATAAAAATACAGGAAAATATCATAATCAATTCACTTATATGTAATTGGCTTTAATTACAGAGGAACTAAGTGCTTCTGTTAAAGACTTTGCAAATAATAATTTCAGGATGGACCTGAAACATAGCCTCATAAAAGTGATCTGGCGAGAGGGAACTTAGGTCCTTCTGGGATTTAAATTCTTGTGTTGTTGTTGTTGTTGTTGTGGCTTATTTCTTTAAATAGTCTTCTTTGAATGATATTAAAATCTGCTTCCTTTGAAGCTTCATCTCACTTTTGAAATTACAGTTTAACATAATTAGTACAAAAGCCGATCTGTGCAGTAAAACAAACAAACACCAGCTGTATGTGTTTTGGATCCTGAATGTGTGGTTTGCAGTTTCAAGTACTGGGTGGGCTCCTAAAGTTGAACACTAATAATTCTTCAAAAAGTTAGAAAATTAGCCCTGAAAACAGAATGAGCTTAGGCCATTTCAGAAACCATTTTTAAACAGTCGCTCTTGTGAAAAAGGCAAATGGAAAACAGCTCATCAAAAAAAAACTATTTTTTTCTTTTATATATAAAAGTTCAGGTCACATTTCCTCCAGTTGCACAGCTGAAATGTCTGTGTGTTATCAAATGGATGTTTTAGTTCATTAATAGTTAAAAGGCAGTTTTTCAAACAGCTGGGAATGTTTTTGAAAAATTCTTAACTCCACTGATGCAAAATAACTTATAAACAGATCACCATTTGCAGTTTTGGTTGTGTATGTGTGGGAATGTTTTAGAATATAAGCAGGCATGTGTAATTTTAGTTCTTGTTTTACTTTTAAAGATGACAATGAATCTAATATTGTTGAACACTGGTTGATACAAATGGGAAAATGTGTTTTATATTGCACAAAAAAAAGATTGTTAATGCTTATTACATATTCCCCTCTGCTTCCGTCTTTTCCATACTGACCTCAGCCTCCAACATCATGAGAAACCTGCATCTGCTATTTAATTTTCAAGCTAGCATTTTGGATTAAAACAGCATTAACTCTCAAGTGCCTGTGCTTCCATTCAATGACCAATATTGAAAAGTGGGTTGGAAAGGAAAAAAATGTATAAATTCCCTTACAGTTTGCACAATAGATTGGATGTCTTCTTCATTGCAGCAATAAGGGCTAGTGCCCACCAGAAAGTTGGTGCTGAAAAGAGAAAACAATTATTGAAAACAGCTGTTATTTAGAGTGCAAATAAGGAAAGAACAAAATAAGCTGTGCTCTACAGGTGCAGAACAGTAAATGCTGTCCAGGATTTGAGATATTTTGTCCACTTTGTAGATTAAACTGGATATCTCTACGCATACTTTGTGGTTTACATAGTCTCTTATTAAAAACCAAGTAGAAGATCAAACCAGAACTTGATTTTCAAGTGAGAAATTGCACAAACTCAAATGTGGGCAGCTTGAGATATTTCAGATATTTTGGCTAAAGCCCAAGACCATGGCTGGTTGGAGCCAATGAGATTTCCAAGCAAAACATCTAACCAAGATTAGGGTTTCAATTTGTGTACCCTGTACTGCATCAAGCCCAAGGCAAGAGGCAACTCTGCTCTGAAATGGCATCTGAACTAACACTCTGTTGTCACTGCCACAAACCACAATATTTTCTGATGTACACATACTGCGCTTGCACATTTCAAAATCTCATCTGTCCTGCCCTTTTCCTCCCCAGATCTTCCTCTTCTATTTGAAAAATCATAAGTAGGAAGATTTTGCTTTCTTCCAATGGTTCTGAATTGAGCCAAAGCCCAAACAACAATTCTATGCATGCTATTCAAGAGTAAATATTATAAAATTTAACATAGTGCACCTGTGGACAGAAAGAGAGATTTATTTTAAATCTAAAAGGTTCTTTGGGCATGTGTGAGAAACCAGCTTGCTATAAAGCACAAGCTGAGGGTACCCTTATTTTGTCATCTCCAAGTGCTACATTAGAGGTCTGATCACTGCAAGGAGGAGTTTTCTTTTTTCTTTCTTTTCCAAGCCTACATCCTCTCACATCATAGCACAGTGGTTCTCAACCTGTTTGCCTACAGATCCCTGGGGGCGGGGGGCGTGATGTCATCACAGGAGGTCCACGAAGACTTGAAGAAATGTTATGATTTAAATTTTGAGTTAAGTCTTGGAGGTCTGTGGCCAAAGGTATTTAAAGGGAGTCCATGGTGAAGAAAAGGTTGAGAACCACTGTCATAGCACAATATATCCTGCTGCTGCCATCAATCTTCCTGCTGACCCTCCCAATTCTCCATCTTCCCATAAACATCAGTTAAACTTTGATCCTGATTAACTTCGTCTGTTATTCTGGACAGATCTTTAGATTCATTGGTCTGTGACACCCAAAGACCATTAAATGAAGGTCCAAATGTATAACTGATTTCAATTAGACTTATTGCCAAGGAAGTATATAAACAGCAGTTTAAAATGCATTCACGTTACCTACTTTGATCAATAATCATATGCTGGGACTAAGTTTCCCTAAATGAATATCATGCTGAGCTCTGGCTTCCAATTCTTGAAAGATCTTCAAATCAAGAATAATCCTTCTTAGCTAATATAGCATTTTTATCATCTCTCTTTATCTTCTCCCCTTCCTCCATTACACAGATCTTTATAGCCTCCCTGACTACTTGTACTTCCCAAGTACAAGAAAATGTTTATCCCTAAGGCTCTCTTCTTGATATTTTAATTGAAGCATGGGCAATTACTACCATTGTCCAAAAAGAACAAGCCATTCCTAAATGCTTTGGTCATGAGGCAGCTGAAAGGAAAAAGGGAAATAATGTGCCATTTTCTCTTGGAGACATATGCAGGACAGGCTGTTCCCTTCTCTCTTACCTTTAAAGGTGACCTGAGCCACACCCATGATTTCTTATTACCCCATCTTGAATAAAGAACGCTAACAAAAACCCCAAGACTTTTTCTAGAAAATTTAACATTATCTTCAATTTGTGTGAGAAAACTCTAATCAAATAATAGGAATCCAATCCTTTTGGGAATGGCCTACTACCAAGTAATCAGGGCTCATGCAGAAAGAACAAAAAAAAAATCAACCCCCCCCCAAAGGTGGTATTTTTTTATGACAAAGAAGCAACTATCATTATAAAAGCCACTCAGTTCAATTTAGTATTTCAGCTAGTCCTGATTGAACACCCACTTGTTCATTGGCCATGCAAAGTTACAGCGAATAAGTCTTATGAATGGTCCTTGTAATTGTGGCCCTCACAGCATCCTGTGATCACTTGATTCTGATCTGGGCACTTGACAGATGGTGATAGTGATTGCTGTTTGAAACCTTCACTGCAGAGAAGCAAAGTCAATGAGGAAACCAGCAGAAGATCACAAATGTTGATCGTATAATGTTGTGGCTTGATTGCATAGGATTTGCTTAATGAAGCCAACCATAACTGCCACAATTGCCATGGTACATTGGAATGGTCTTGCAACATTGTGCATCACTTAGTAATGACATCACCTTAATTAAGTGAGGATGGCCTGTAATTCAAATTGGATTTTGACCAAAGAACGATAGATGCATACCATTTTATGGCTCCTCCATCAGCCTTTTTGTGAACCAAAGCTTTCCAGGATTCATGGGTGGACTTGATTATTTCCAAAGCAAATGCCTATTTAAAACAACATTGGAAGGAGGAGAAAAGATAGAAAAAATGTTGGCTAGATATTATAATTGCCAAAAATGTAAAAAAAAAGAACTTTAGGAACACTCAAGATAAAGATTAAATCAGAAACTTGAAATTTTGTTGAAGCATTCCTGGTTTTTTTATGTTAATACCTACTTGACCTTCAAACTTAAATGCTTTCAGATATCAGCAACTGGCATTTCCCACCATTATGAGATAGAAAAGGGGAGGTGGAGAAAATTTCAATAAATACAGTGTGCATTCCATTAGAACATATTTAGATGGTTTATGTAAATCAGTGGGGGCTACACATTATCTGGGAAAAAGTAACTCTGCTTAGCTTTTCCAGACTTGAAAAACTGCTTTTGGAAAAAACTGCTGAAATAAAAACTCATGAATTATGTTCATGTTTTGGCTGTGTTTAAAGCAAAGCTGCTCAGCATATGCTGAAGTTAAAAATATCAGCTCTTTGGCTGGTATTTTGGAAAACATCTAAATAAGGTCACAGAAGAACCAGATCTTGACTGGAGCCAGAAGGGTTTTTCCCCCAAAGGATTCAGGATAAGGGATAGCTGGAAATAGCAATAGCAGTTAGACTTATACACCATTCTATAATGTTTTACAGCCCACTCTGCATGGTTTATAAATGTTTGCATACTGTCCCCAACAATCTGGGTCCCAACTTTTTTTACCAACTTTGGAAGGATGGAAGGCTGAGTCAATCTTGAGCTGGTCAGGATTGAACTCCTGGCTATGGGCAGACTTACACTGCAATATAGCATTCTAGTAGGGACACGGTGGCTCAGTGGCTAAGATACTGAGCTTGTCGATCAGAAAGGTCGGCGGTTCAACTCCCTAGCACCGCATAAGCTCCTGTTACTGTCCCAGCTTCTGCCAACCTAGCCGTTCGAAAGCATGTAAAAATGCAAGTAGAAAAATAGGGACCACTTTGGTTGGAAATTAACAGCATTCCATGCGCCTTTGATGTTTAGTCATGCTGGCCACATGACCACGGAGACATCTTCAGATAGCAATGGCTCTTCAGCTTTGTAACAGAGATGAGCACTGCCCCCCTAGTGCCGGACACAATTAGCACATATGTGCGAGGGGAACCTTTACCGTTACCTTTTATAGCATTCTAATCAGTACACCACCACAGTCAAGAACACATGTAATCATAAAGGACAAACTTTCAAGGAAAGTCACAGAAGATATCTTACCAAGTGAGTTTGTGGGTACAGAGAACTCTGATCTTCAGGAATTACCTGAAGACCAGAGTTCTCCCTACCTCCAAACTCATTTGTATTGAAATTGCACTGTAAACTGGACATCAACAGATTTTCCTTGGGCACTGTTAGAAAATTACTGCATCTGGGAGAGCTATGTTATTCCTCATTGTTTCCAGAATATTCTTTTTAATGCAGAAGCTAAAACTCTTATCTCCCAACCAGCCAATGTCTGAAGATGTTTCTTCATGGGTTGATTTTGGCCTTTAAAAAAATATTTTCGAAGTCTTTCAAAAAGAGAATGGAAGATTTTAACTTCTGAAGGTCTTGTATTCAAGAGCCTTGGTGGTTCAGGCTGTTAAATGCCTAGCACTTAATTCCAGCTGCCTGCAATTAGTGCAGGCTTGAATCCCACCAGGCTCAAGGTTGACTCAGCCTTCCATCCTCCCAGGGTAGGTAAATTGAGGACCCAAGATTGTTGGGGGCAATAAGGTGACTTTGTAAAAATGCTGCTTAGTAATAAGCAGGCATATACAATGGAATGAAAGCTATTGCTGAGCGCATTGGGTTGCGCTCCAAAAATTGTAAGCCACCCTGAGTCTCCAGAGAAAGGCAGCATATAAATATGAATTTAAAAAAATATTATTGGGGGGAGGGGATTAGTAAAAAAAAATAGCACTGCTAAAATTGGATCATTTTATCACTGAATATCCCCCAGTGAGACCTCAGATGCTACAAGGACTGCATTCATTCAGATTACAAATTGCCCATCCCTGTTGTAATAAAGTTTAAGATTCTTTACAGAAGACTAATTTCATATTTAATAGGGCTATCAAAGCTTTAAAAAAATATAGACGAAGAAAACATGTGAGATATTTTGATAAAACAACAGCTTTGTTTGTACCTTCATGATATTTTGAAGTGAAGGGAAATAGTTACTATGAAATATTTTGCAGTATTGGCTTACTTACATATTCATGATTGGGATTCTGTAGGATTTTACAGAGTATTAATTCAGAGAATACAGTTTTCATAAAGTAAGTTTATCATCCTCAAGTAAGCAATTTTTCACCTTGTCTTTAAATGTGCCATTAAAAGCAAACTTATTTTCTGGCTTCCCATCTGGAACTTTATATAGTCTGCACCAGTCAACAGTAGCTTCAAGGTAACCTGGGAAAAACTTCCTGACATCATCAATATCTGCAATAGGTTAAAAATGCATTAAAAAAGTTAAATAACAGCTTCTTCCAAATCCACCATTCTAAATATACATGTACAAGATTCTAATACAACAATAAATCTGTCATAAATATTTCAGTGAGTGAGCTCAAGAAAACCCAAGTGCTTGAGTTACAGATTTAATCCTCTGCTTACAGAGCAGAAATATCATACAAAAATTTTGAATATAATTCAGTAATTGTTGAATGAATTTAGCTTATACTGGATTATAAAAACAATCACACAGACTCTTATACAAACTGAAGTTAGATTGGATGAAGCAGACTGGAAAATTCGATAACCTGGCTACCAATTAAGCACCCTGTAATGCAAATTTTTTCTTAAAAAGCTCAGTGTTCTAAAATTATGATTGGAGACACAGCCACTTATTTTTGTCTCCATGACAAGGGATTTAAGAAGCTCCAGAGCAGCTAAAACATCTAAAAATCATATATTCTGAAGCACAGAATACAACAACCTTTTGTTCTGTGGAATGGTCTGAGCTAACCATGGTCTGTTACATAAACAAAGTGTATTAAGCAATAACATCACAATAGTTCATAAAACACACTGAGCTTAAGTATACTTTAGTTTGTTAATCCAATTAATGATATAGATTTAGAACAGTAAAGCATCTCTCCAAACAAAGGAATGAATGCTAATCTGCCCTATGCATTCTATATAATTCAAGAAATCACTCCAAAAACCCACATCAGTATACACAAACTGAAAGCTTTGGTTGTCTTCAAGCTCCCAAGAACCTCTGCAAAAGTTGCCTTCAAACGAAGTGCATATATGATGGGGTCACAGGTAATCATTATTTCAAGTTAAAATTAGAGATTGTCGTCATACCCACTTCCTTATCCTAATTTTTGGCATACAATCGTTTACTTAAGCCTAAAGATCATGTGCAGCCATCAACCTTTCCAAGGGTGTCTCTTCCCTATAGGACAGAGGTATCCAAACTTGGCAACTTTAGGACTTGTGGACTTCAACTTCCAGAATTCCTCAGCCAGCATACAGGAATTCTGGGAGTTGAAGTCCACAAGTCTTAAAGTTGCCAAGTTTGGATACCTCTGCTATAGAAGAATATGGTCACTAAAAGTTGATTTTTCAAACTGAGATGTATTTTTTTAATAAAATATCAAATAGAGCTGCAGGTATGGTAGACACCATGTGGAAGGGATGTCGATTGGCCCCACTGTAATGGAATATAGGAATGACTTTGGGGTAAGAGGGAGGAGATGCTACCTAAGAAACAATCAGACAACAGAGAACTTCGGAGCCCCCAGTGGTTGAAAGGTCAGAGAAAGAAACAGAAAAATTCATCCAAAAGAATCATGCAGTTAAAAGTGGTGGCAGAAGCTGAAGTCACTTGGCTAGCAATCTTTAGCACCCTGCAGAAAGCCCCTAAAAGAAGAAACCAGAGAGATTGGGTTTGTAAGCCAGACAAAATGGATTATTATTATTCATTATTATTAAATACCATGGATTTTCTGAGCATATGGGTCATCCACACTGATAGCTATGACCTTCCAGTCAGTTTCTCCTTCATCAATAAGACCGACAATTCCAAGGGCCTTCACCTTAACAACTTCACCAAGTGTCCGAACCTTAAAACATAGAAGATGCTGCACAATTTGTTTGTTTCCAAGATGCTATTTAAGGTGGATAATCAGCTGGAACAGAACTGAAAATAGGTTGAAATAGGATGGAGAATAAAGAGAGAGGAAGAAAATTCTGGAGGAAAACATAGTTGGTTAACACCTTGAAGGAGAAAGCATTCTAGTATCAAGGCATGTTTTCATTACGGGCAGCATTTTTCTACAGTAATGCTGTACCAAGATTTTATATTTTAGCTGAATCATAGGAATAAAGGCTGAAGCTGCCACTCTGAAGCTAGAGAAGGTCATTATATAAAGATATCTCAACTGTTTCAAGCTACCAAATGAAATAGCCAGGCATTTCAACCTTAAGAAATACACAGAAGTTGTTTACTTTTTGCACAATCAGGTGAGCAATCAATCAGTTTGAGGCTTTATTCTAGCTGTAATATTCTAACCCAGCCATGTTGTTTCAAACACTTCTCCTGTCAGGTTCTGGTGAGAAACAAAGAATTAACTGTCTGTAGACTTGTGTCCAGATGTGGAACCAGATAACCAGCAACTTTCCTAGGCAAGCTTCATCACTATGTTATGAAACAAATGGTTGAAACAACTAAAGTATGCTTCTGTGCTAATTCAGACAGACCTGGGCACCAATTTCACAAACATCAATGGGATCGTTGTCACCACAGCATCCTGTATTATCATCTGTATGCTTTGGATCTTCCCAAGTCTGTAGGGGAGGAAAAAAGAAAATAAACTGCACCATTTATAGTTGGTTATTATTGCTTTGTTCATTTGTACACATTATTGACATTCTGAGAAGGGAGGGTCAAGTTTTTTTAATGTGTGCTACGTGAGTAACTATGTTTCTTTGAAAATGATACACTATTATAATAAGTTCATGCAATAGTGAAAAAACCCTGTGGCTCTTCAAATGTTTCTAAATTACCATCCTGGCATAACTGAACAATGGCCAAATTATTGTTTTAAAGAGTGATAAAAATATAACAACTCAGAAGTATTCATTTGTTATTTTACCTCGGTTGGTTTTTTTTAAATGGTGTTCCAGCAGACATTTAAAGCTGGTTTAAAGAAGAGAATTTCAGCTCGAGTGTGACAGACATAGAATCAAGGAATGCCAACTGTGACTGAATAAGTACACGTTTTCACAGCCCAATGGTCTGAGCAAACCTCTATCTATATTAACTTTAACAAATCTATAGCAGTATTAAAGACCAGATTACTGGGGAAAGACAAATGTGTTCCTGTCTTTAGAAGCTGATATAGACCATCATTCTGACATCAATATTTGGAAAAGTAAGAACAGGTTGTATAATTATTGATCTGTTAACGTTTTCAAAATGGTTACCAAATGGTTTCCCAAATCAGTTTTTAGATTTGTCAAGAATTAAACTTTCAAACAAATTCCATGTCATTTTTTGATCAGGTAATCCTCTCAATAGTTGGTGGAACCCTGGGGACATAATATGTTTTCACTTCAACTAAGCATGAGACAAAATTACCCATGGTGTTCTGAGTAGGAGCAAGTTAAGTATGGGCTGAATAGAGTGGCTTCAAAATCATATTTGAATCACACTCATTGAATTGGAAAGAAATATTGAGCGTGGTGTTCTGGGATCTAAATACATTTTTATTAATGATTTAGCTGAAGAAATAGAGAAAATGTTTATGAAACCTGCGGGAGATTCACAATGCAGTAGGTATCCTACAAGTACAAAATCAAATTCAAACTAAGCCTGATAGATTAGAATAATGAGTTTTAAGTAAGAGAACAAAACTTAACAGAGGCAAATGCAACCTATTTAACTTATAAACAAAAAATCCAATGTACATGGGACTGGATGGGAATATCTGGCTTTGCAAAAATGCTAGTGAGAAAAAAAATGGAATAGTAATTGAACTAACATGATGCAGCAATGTAACATACAGCTGCAAAAATTACAACACAATACTGTACAGATTTCACTTTTCAGGAAGGACTAGTTCCACCTTATTTCAAATTGGTCCAACACTACTTCAAGTAATGCGTTGAGCATAACATTTTTTAAAATCAGAAAAACTGAAACGAATTCAGAAAATAGCAATAAGAATGATTAGTGAAACTGTCTTTAGGTCTTGTGAAAAGAGTCTAATAGAACTAGGTATGACTATATTTGAGAGAAGACAAGGAGAGGAATAGTGCTCTTCAAATACTTGAATGAATATCTGAAAGGTTGTCACCCAGAGAATTGAGGCCAAAGTGTACAAAAATGGATAAGTTATTTAAGTTATAGGAAGGCAGATTCCAGTTAAATATTAGCAAATTTTCCTAACAGTAAAAAGATTATCAAGTGAAATGCTGAGCTCCCCTCTCTAGAATCTATCAAGCAGAGACAAGATACCCATTTATCAGGAATATTTTAATCTGGTTTCCTGCACTGACCAGAAGATTAGACTTGATGTCCTCTATGGATCCCCACAATTCTATGATATTATATAGTTCTATTTTAAAAGCATCCAGAGGGCCAAGGATTCTATGTTCCAGGAATGGAAGATGAAATAGTCTTCTCAAATCTTGGCATCCTCTGGATACATCAGGACCACAATTCCCAGAATTCTGCTTTGGGAATTCCAAGAACTGCAGGCTCCTGCATACATCTGAAAATGGGCCAACACAGAGAATTTATCAACTCTGAGATGTAATTATCAATTAAATCTCAAATTATTATGTCATTCTAATAATAAAATTAGGAGTGAAGCTCAAGAAGGCTAAAGAAGATATCATTTCCTTTTTTACATTATATTTTACCTGCCAAAAAAGTGGCCTATACTACAAATGCATCTTGCAAAAATTACTTTGGACTAAATCCAGTTTATACCCAAAGTTTTATTTTCCAATTCTGATAATGAGGTATATGTTCCACTTTGAACTCAATTCTATTTTGAATGCAGTGTGGCAGAACATGCCCTGATGCTCCAATTTATCTATTTCCTAAATGAACAAATCCCAAAACATTACCTGTGGGAGGGCTCCATAGTTCCAAATGTAGCCTTTATGGGGGAAAATGTTTGCTATGTATCGCAGCTTGCCCTTCTTTACATCTTGCTTAATAGGATTCAATGGCTCCTTGGTAGCAATCTTAAGGTATAAAACAGGATGGAGAAAAATTGGGAGAAATTATGAATAAACGGCTCAACTATTTACTCCCAGATTGAAAAAGTTCAACACAGTTCACACCATATTTCAATTTATAATTTAGGTAATTTCTAAAAGCAGAAGATAAAAACAGAATACTTAAACAATGTTTATAACATAAGAAAAAGAACATGGAACTTCAGATGGGAATTTCTCATCATTCTAGTTTCTAGAATTCTAGAATATTAAAGTAGAATGCTAAAGAGAGTGAGTGAGATTTGAAAGAAGACTTACTGATCATGATAAACATTGAATAATAACAGATTGTTAATCCCTGAGTTCAGGACAATATTGACAGTGTGAAACAGGATGGGAATTCTAAATGGGAAATTGAGGGGAAACTGTATCATTAATATTAAAGGGTTTTTTAAAAGTAATTTTCCATAGGTTGGAGGCAAGTAGCACTCAGCATAGGTTACCACTCCATTATATTTGCAGCCATTTGATTAGAAAGCACGTGAGTTTATTTTGAATTTCCATTGTTCTCTTTGGAGAGACATTGGAAATATTTTCAGTTTTGTTCCACTGAAACACGACCTACTCAAAATAACCTGACAAAATATTTTGTGTGGGATTGGTTGTTCCATGTTCCAGAACAACATATTTTTTATTATGTTGTGCACAGGAATAACAATACCATACAGTTTCTCAAGTTCCACTGAACAGCACATGTGAAGCCATTACTCGTAACAGCAAGAGGGGAATTCAAAAGCTATCTGCCATTTGTGTGTTCAGTGTAAAGAAACACCAAACACTTCAAAAAGATTCCCCTGCTATGCCTTCCTATGTCTAGGAAGAAACAATCGTATGAAGATTTCTCTTTCAAACATACAATAGTCAAAACTGCAGAACATGTCATTCAAGCACTGGATATAAATGTAAAGACATCATTCATTCAATTTGTATAGGTGCTTTCCAAGTTCAAACACCATAGTTTATAAGAACATCTATTAAGACCTTTATTGGTCAGCAGTTTAAAAAAGGCAAGCATCTGATATTTGAATGACACTATGAATGGATCATACAATGCTTTCTTACAACTTTTACATCCTTTATTTAGAAGTTGCTTTACAATCTTCTAGAGTAAAATTTCAAATTACCTCCATTTTAGCATTTGTCCAACGAGGCACTTCTACGATCATATTCAATACAATCTAGTAGGAAAAAAAGAAAAGCAAAATTTAAAAAAACCCCAAAACAGGTTAACATATAAAATGTACTACCCACCGAAAGCTGTTTTCTTCTTCAGATCTAGAGAAGACAAATGATTCTCTCTCTTTCTGAGTCACATCTTAAGTTTGTAAGGTAGAGGGATACAACAGCCAAAGAGAAAAACATAGCTGTCCCTAACTGGTTCTTCTTTCCATGAAGTTTATATTTTAAATTTTCCATTGCATTATATAATGTCCGGGGTTCAGTAAGGGACAATAACACCTGGTTATTTTTCTGAATAATTCAGCCACTAATCTTTTTATGAAAACAAATACTGAGAACAAAAGAGGACCATCAAATCATATTGGGTATGATAACGCACAAGTACTTGATGTGAATTAAGCACAATCTCACCAAAGATTACCCTGGCAAAATTGGATTTTGGGTTCCAATGGATCAATGACAGGATGAATTCTATCCCCCACAAAAAAGAACCAAAGAATGGGCAGAGAAGGTTCTTCATTTCTACAACACACAAAATGCCCAAGAGATCTCTTTTATAAAATTAGAGAAGTCCCCATTATTCTTCCAAACAATAGGCACTGCCGAAGAGGCTACAGAATGTAAGAAATGATTATAATGTCTTGTTTACCACTTACTTCCATTTTATCCAAGGTGATGCACAATACTTAATTGAAAATAAAAGCATAAAAATCTAAACCTATAATCCATATAACTTTCTATTATCATAACTCCATCAAATTAAAGATAGAAGACTCCGATTTACATATTTTAATGCATGAAATGGAATAAGCTATAGAACATAGAAGTTCAGCTTTGATAAAAAAAATCATCTAAATTTCTTACTCACAAATCACATTGTAAATAATCTTTAAAAATGGTCTGCAATCGCACCTCATTTCCATTGTTCTTTGATCGTTTTGCAGGAACCTCCTCATCCTGTGCAAGAAATCAATATAGTGCTCATTCATAAATATGCAGATCTAAATATGATACGGAATGAAATAGTCTTACCAAATTCAAACTCTAAAATATTAAGTCTGCTATCCTTTTTACAAGTCATGCAAATCATAATTTATTCTAATCATAGTATATTCAACAATGATTAGATTTACATATGACATCAGGCTATGAACTATAGTCTATAATTCCCAGCAAGTGCACTTCTACAACACACTTAGATAAAATGAAGGAAGGTTTGCTTACATCAAGTTTGCAGTCCTGTTACCAAAATAGTATCTTTTCAGAATCACCTAATGATGAAAGCAAGATTTCTCAAACTGTGATTACTATCAACTTACATGGGGTTGCAAAATTTATTGAAAGCTGGTTGGGTTTGCACAGGCAAAAAAAGCAAAGCAGCATCAAAACTTGTTCCCTCTTTGCCGCAACGTCAGACATATGCAGGCAAAATGGGGGAACTAAAGTTGGAATGAGTCTTGAGAAATTGTGATTGGCAGATGGTTTTCTGCCAGATGATAAATTCTGTCAAGGCACATTGTCTTAATCAGTAGTTCTGAAAAGATTGGAGAAGCATATGTGTTAGTAAAGTTGAGGTTTACTGATTTTGTTAAATAAATTACCTTTCCTCCACTATTTTGACTACAGCATAGCAAAATTTAGCTTTTCCAAACAAATGTTCATTGGGTGATATAAGTAAAAGAAAATCAATTTGCTGCAATGCTATAAAAGCCTGACATGGGATGAAGATATACACATTTGATTTCTAACATTTTCAAATATGAGAATATATTTTAGAACCCAATTTTTGCCATATAATAGCCTAAGAAATGGATGATATCAGACTTTAAATATAATTAAAGATTATATGATTGAAGAGAGTTAAAAACTAGAAGTCCAGAGATGAATTTACACCTGGGGTGAATAGAGTCAGTATTTCAACAAAAAGGATATCTTTCATACTTAATTACCTCATTTGAGTCAGCAAACAGAGGGATGTCATGGAATGGGGAAATGTATTTTCCCTTTGAGTTCTCTGCAAGAGGAAATAAAATTATATGCAAACAGAAAAAAAAAAAACCACTGGAGCATTTCAGCTGCTTTCATCTTAAAAGAACTTGTAGTGATTAAGTACTGAAACTATTTGTTTAGCTAAAATATACACATTAGCCATGTTCAAGTATACATGTTGGCCATTTTCAGACACTCAGCCATTTTCGACCAGCGGAGTGCTGCAGGACGCTGTGGAGGCCGAAAATGGGCCATGTGGGGTCCCTTGTGGCTTATTTTGGATGGCAGATTGCTGGAGGAGACCATGGAGGCTGAAAATGGACTGCGTGGGGAAGGGACATTTTGGCTGGCAGAGTGCTGCAGGAGGCAGCACCTTCTTCACCTTCTGTTTAGCAGCATCTGCCAACTAGAACTAGGTACCCTCCAAGATCTGGATGGCTGTTGTTCAGAAGAGCCAAAAACATCTGGCTCTTCACCCAGGTCTTTGGTGAGTCTGTGAGCCCCCTTGTATCACTGAGTTTGTCATCTTTTACCTTAATCTTTTACCTGTGATTGATTTAATTATATATTTTTTTATTGTAGTGAGTCACTCAGGGTCATTGAGAATTGCATGGTACATGAAATTTGTAAATTATTACTAATACTAAGTCCTCCTCTAGGTCTGTGTCAGAGGTAGTAACAAAGATTGATAGATTGTTGGACAGACAGTTTTTAGACACATCTGGAGAAATTGTCAGTTCATTTATGCTCTGCTCCTATACAAGAGAGTCAAGCCCCATAGCATCTGAGGACTCTTCATGTCTTTAATCTCTACATTATGGAATTGAGACTATTTGTGCCAGAAAGTAAATCTCCCTTTGTCTGGCTGAGGAATTGCCAAAATTCCCAAAACAGTATTGCCAAAAAGGCTTTAAGAATTGTAAATTTAATTTTACGAAGCTTCTCCTCTAGTAATACTGCTTTGCAAACTGGGGCATTCAAAACCTTTGCTAGTCCAATACTTGAATTCAGCTCTGCTGTCTGGGATCCGCACTGTACAGGTGAAACTCGAAAAATTAGAATATCGTGCAAAAGTTCATTTATTTCAGTAATGCAACTTAAAAGGTGAAACTAATATATTAGATAGACTAATTACATACAAAGCAAGATAGTTCAAGCTGTGATTTGCCATAATTGTGATGATTATGGCTTACAGCTCATGAAAACCCCAAATCTCAGAAAATTAGAATATTGTGAAAAGGTGCAATATTCTAGGCTCAAAGTGTCCCACTCTAATCAGCGGATTAAGCCATAACACCTGCAAAGGGTTCCGGAGCCTTTAAATGGTCTCTCAGTCTGGTTCAGTAGGAATCACAATCATGGGAAAGACTGCTGACCTGACAGTTGTGCAGAAAACCATCACTGACACCCTCCATAAAGAGGGAAAGCCTCAAAAGGTAATTACAAAAGAAGTTGGATGTTCCCAAAGTGCTGTATTAAAGCATATTAATAGAAAGTTATGTGGAAGGAAAAAGTGTGGAAGAAAAAGGTGCACAAGCAGCAAGGATGACCGCAGCCTGGAGAGGATTGTCAGGAAAAGACCATTCAAAAGTGTTGGGGTCTGTCACAAGGAGTGGACTGAGGCTGGAGTCGGTGCATCAAGGGCCACCACACACAGACGGATCCTGGACATGGGCTTCAAATGTCGTATTCCTCTTGTCAAGCCGCTCCTGAACAACAAACGTCAGAAGCATCTTACCTGGGCTAAAGGAAAACAGACCTGGTCTGTTGCTCAGAGGTCCAAAGTCCTCTTTTCTGATGAGAGCAACTTTTGCATCTCATTTGGAAACCAAGGACCCAGAGTCTGGAGGAAGAATGGAGAGGCACACACTGCAAGATGCTTGAAGTCCATTGTGAAGTTTCCATAACTTCATGCTTCCTTCCATAGAGGAGCTTTATGGGGATGCTGACTTCATTTTCCAGCAGGACTTGGCACCTGCCCACACTGCCAAAAGTACGAAAACCTGGTTCAGTGACCATGGGATTACTGTGCTTAATCGGCCAGCGAACTTGCCTGACCTGAACCCCATAGAGAATCTATGGGGCATTGCCAAGAGAAAGATGAGAAACATGAGACCAAACAATGCAGAAGAGCTGAAGGCTGCTATTGAAGCATCCTGGTTTCCCATAACACCTCAGCAGTGCCACAGGCTGATAGTTTCCATGCCACACCACATTGAGGCAGTAATGGCTGCAAAAGGGGCCCAAACCAAGTACTGAGTACATATGCATGCTTATACTTTTCAGAGGTCCGATATTGCTCTATGTACAATCGTTGTTTTATTGATTGCCTGTAATATTCTAATTTTCTGAGATTGTGGATTTGGGGTTTTCATGAGCTGAAAGCCATAATCATCACAATTATGGCAAATCACAGCTTGAACTATCTTGCTTTGCATGTAATGAGTCTATCTCATATATTAGTTTCACCTTTTAAGTTGCATTACTGAAATAAATGAACTTTTGCACGATATTCTAATTTTTTGAGTTTCATCTGTATATCAGACATAAATACAATCGAGCGAGTCCAGAAGTATTTTACCAGAAGAGTACTACATTTCTCTGTTTGCAACAGAATACCCTACACCACCAGACTTGAGATTCTTGGCTTAGACAACCTTGAACTACGCCCGCTAAGATTGGACTTTTTTTTTTAATTACATTTATATGCCGCCCTTCTCCGAAGACTCAGAGCGACTTACAATTTTTGGTGGATATAACCCAATGCGCTCAGCAGTAGCCTTCATTCCATTGTATATGCCTGCTTATTACTAAGCGGCATTTTTACAAAGTCAGCTTATTGCCCCCAACAATCTTGGGTCCTCAATTTACCTACCCCGAGAGGATGGAAGGCTGAGTCAACCTTGAGCCTGGTGGGATTCCAGCCTGCAGTAATTGCAGGCAGCTGGAACTTAAGTACTAGGCATTTAACAGCCTGCACCACCAAGGCTCTTCTTAAGCATAGTACATAAAATTATATGTTACAATGTCTTACCAGTTAATGAATATTTCAGCTTTAACCTCAACAACACAAGAGCACACAACAGATATAAACTTAATGTAAACCACTCCAAACTTGATTGCAGGAAGTACGATTTCAGCAACAGAGTGGTCAATGTCTGGAACTCACTACCTGATTCTGTTGTCATCTGCTCAAACCCCCATTCCTTTACCACCCTCAAAATAACTTCTATTGACCTCACCCCACTCCTAAGAGGTCTGTCAGGGGCGTGCATAAGCGCACAATCGTGCCTACCGTCCCTGTCCTATTGTCCCCAATTATTAGTTCTTATTTCTTATATTTAAACTTATGTTTAATCATATTTCTATTGTATTGTAAGCTTTTGACAAAATAAATAAAAATAAATAAATAAATTCTAGGAGTTGAAGTCCACAGGTCTTAAAATTGTCAAGGTTGGAGACCCCTGGACTAGATGATCTGAAATTTGATCATATAACTCCACGCAAAGACCGAGGTCAACCCGGAGCTCCATTTTACACTCACACGCACGGAACAACTTTATTATTCATATCAATAAAACAGGAGGAGGGCCCAGACCGCTCCAACAGACGACCGAAAACACCTAAACTCGCACTTTTCCTTCCAAGGGCACCTGCTTATATTATGCCTCGGCCAACAAAGGCCCGCCTTCCAACCCCCTCCATTGGACAGACCGGAGCGGGTCCCTACAACGTCATCAAAAAGCGTCACCCGCCAGAGGGAAACCCTCTCCTGGCTCTCCGAAGGCCTTCGCTGCGGGTTCTCCTCTACCTCCCGGGAGCTACTTACTAAAGTAGAGGCGAAACTCGGCCGAATGTAGGCGCCCCCTTTGCTCCGTGTCATACTGATCCCCAGCCATGAATCCGCCGGAATAGGTGCGGCAGCTCAGCGGCGTGGCCTTCCTCCTGCCGAAAACGCTGCCCTGCCGAGCCGCCCAAGACAGCCGTAGGAGCCAACCCAAAGCGCCAGCCTCACGCATGCTTGTGCTCTCCGCTTCTGCGGAGGCACGGTAGTCCCTCCTCCGGGCGCGGCGGGTGGAGTTCGAGCATGCCCAGCAAATCCCCTGGACTTGTCTGGGTGGCTTTCCGATCGAAGCAGAAAACCCTGGGCAGAACGTGCAAGGAGGGCAGAGTTCGAGGCGTTGCAAAGTGGCAGGAAGGGAAGGGAGCGGGGAGGCAGGAAGGTTATCTTTGGGGTGGAAAGGTTGGAAACACTTGCGCCTTTTCGTTGGGTGCAGGAGCTCCGGTCTCTTTCGCCAAGCTGGCTTAGGGTTTGGTGTGGGCTGCGTGAAGACCAAAAGAAGCCAGCATAGGCTCTCCCGAGTTGCATTGTGGCGTCCTCCTGACCCTGCAGAGGAAGCTTGTCGGGAAAAAAACTTGCATCTCCCCTCCCGCCACCAAAAGCACCTGCTTGAAAGGCATTTCCCACATAGAATGCAAAATTGTATAGGTTGGGAAAGGGGTGGGGGGGAATCCTCCTGGCTCCATTTAATCATGAGTGATATGGTGGGTAATCTGTGTGTTTAGATTTGGATAGTGTACTAGCCATAAACTTTGGCTAATAAACCAAACACTGTGCACTCTAGGTCAGGGGTCTCCAACCTTGGCAACTTTAAGACTTGTGGACACAAGACTTAAACTCCACAAGCCTTAAAATTGCCAAGGTTGGAGACCCCTGCTCTAGTTCACTGAAGATGAAGCCAGTAGAAAAAGGTCAGCTCTGCTGGCTAAAAGGCAGGACGGAAAGTTGTCTTCCTGGCTTGTGGAGAAAACTAGTCTTTTATGCTGTCTTTTAAGAAAAAGCCTAAAAATCAAATAAATGAAAGGAATAGCATCCTCATCAAGTTTGTCAGAACATACAGCAATAATACAGTGGCAGGATAAAGAAAGAATAATACAGCATGTAATTATGGATAGTGTCCAGTTCTGTGAAAGTGACTTCTGACCACCGCATACTGACCACACGGTAGGATGGTGCATTCACAACAAGCCATGGCCAAAGAAAGCTATGTCAGAACTTAAATCAGAACCTGATCAGCTAACACCAAGGGCCAAGACTGACATCCTTCTGTTGAACTGCTCATGAAAACAGGCATGCTCACAAATTCTGGTAAATTCTGCCAGTTGCAAAAGTTCAAATGGAAATTTCTTCCATTTTGGAATTGAGTGAAGAGTAGTGTAGCCACAGCTAAATATCCATTCTCAATACTTGATACTGTACCCAGACCTGAACTTTATGTATTAAAATTGAATATTTCTTGAACCTAATTCTTTGGGCCTAGTGCAAACAGTCTTCATGATATCTGGGCACCATCAAGAGTTTATCAGCTGACATAACATTGAGGTTTGGTGCCAGAATGTAAGCTTGTAACTCTGGAAGTAGTCAGTCCTCAAAAAGGAAGTGGAAAGGCCCTTGTAACAAATTTGTTGCATAGATAGGCAGCTGCAGAGATTCTGATCTCTCAAATGCACATCTATCTTTGGCTGCCAGCATCTGCACTTTTTTTTGAGAAAATACTTAATTCCAGTGATCTGCAGTTTCCTTTGATGGGACCTGTCAGGGCTGTAAGGAAAGCTCCCTTTGATTTCACTAGGTGGTAATTGCTACAAATTGAATTAGTTTGGTTTAGGCAACAATTGCCTAACTTTCCTATCAGAAAAGTAGTGTTACCAAACAAAAGTATATTCCCATTCAAGCAGACAAAAAAAACAAAAGAATTTGTTGTAGTGGTTAACGTACTGGCCTAGAAACTAGGAGACTGAGAGTGCTAGGCATGAAAGCTGACTTGGTGACTTCTGGCCAGTCAATCCAACCACCTAGCAAGGTTTCTTTTTCTTTTTTGCAGGGGAAATAGGAAGCAGGAACACCAGGAATGTTTTGTACCTTGAGTTATATATTTTTAAAATGATTTTTGCAAGCTCTATAAAAGTTTCATTAAGTTTTTTGAGGTAATTTGGCCCCCTGCTTCTCTCTGCCTCTCAGCATCTAATGTGTTTCTTTCCTTTGTTGTTTATTTTGATAATCAGATCACCTTCTGTCTATATATATACAGTACATTCAGTACTTGTATATGGGTAAACATACAAGTCCTTTTTCATAGAAGCCTAAAAAATATGCATTACTTCTCCTGCGAAGTAGACCTTGTTTGTTTGAGTTTTGTCCTCTGCAAACTTTCAATAGATAATTAAGGTATATCACTAGATTGATTCATATGCTGGAGCAGTAGCCTTAAGCAATTAATCCAGCAATTAATAAACTGCTCAAATTGAAAACCTTTCTACATCTCAAGAAAGTAAGGTTCATTGTGGAAAGATAAGTCTCTTTCTTTATATTTCCATGCTTTTTTGCACTGCCTTGGAACCCCAAATGATCATTAGATTATTTTGTTTATGACTGTATCTAATTTTGCAAATGGAGTCACCGGACTAGAATTACTTTGAAAAATTAAATGCTTGCATAACACCAAAAGGTTATTTTTTTAATAACATGTATTGAAGCGGTTCCTTTCAAAGAACAAGGAACCTTTGGTTTATTCAACAAGCACTGGAAGCACTATAATGCTTTTGGCACAGCCATCAGTGGAGATGCAGATAAAGATTAGTATAGGGCCATAGAACAATTGCAACTGATAGGCTTCTAATAGCGTTGCTTAGGAACATATTACCAATATTTTCTATGTGGAATTTAGCTCCTGTTTCCGCACTTAGGGAGAAAAAAAAACCCTGTTTTGAACATTTATGTAAGTGTCATCAGTGGGGCTGAAATTAATGGGAAGACAGTATATTCTTGCTCATGGATTTATAGTCTCTCTCTCTCTGAAATATGACTATTTTGTGGAAGTCAGTAAACACATTGTTCAATGTACTGCATCTTATCTTCCATTCCTAGCAATTTGTTTAGCTAGTTAATGGTTATTTTATTACACTTTCCAAAAGACAAACATCTGTTATTTCTTGTGTTTTAAGTCCATTCTCTCTACCAACTGATTTTCATTTGTACCTATTCAAGGGTTCACTGTCTGTGCAAAATCTTCTATAAAGATTTATATGTACTAGCAGGTGCATAAAATAATAAAATGAGAATTTTGTTATCATAATAGGTTTATTTTTAGCCCAACTCTTTGGGGTCTTCTCTGTGTCTAGTGAGAACAAGCCAAAATCCTGGAACACTATTTCCAAAGTGGGAAAGGGATGGAGAGAGTGGTCAAGAGACTGTTATTGTTTAGATACAGTGGAGTCTATTAAGATGTAAAATAAGGTTAGTTTTGTTGTTGGGTTTACCTGTCAGCTGTTCTTTTTTATAGTAGATAGATGGTAGGTCAAAATTGGGTTGAGTAAATAGAACTGTAGAAGTATATGAATTGTAGACTTGTTTTGTTCTGTTGGTGGTGGTTGGGGAAACCATTGTTGAAATATACTTATCAGTATTCAACTGGGGGTCATCTATGTCAGGGGTGTCAAACTCGATTTCATTGAGGGCCGCATCAGGGTTGTGTTTGACCTTGGGGGGAGTGGGGAGCGTGGCCAGGGGGGCGTGGCCAGCTCAACATCCAACATACCAAGAGCCTTGGTAGCTCAGGCTGTTAAATGCCTGCTCTTAAGATCCAGCTGCCTACAATTATCGTAGGCTCGAATCCCACCAGGCTCAAGGTTACCTCTCAGGGTAGGTAAATTGAGGACCCAAGATTGTTGGGGGCAATTAGCTGACCTTGTAAAAATGCCGCTTAGTAATAAGCAGGCATATACAATGGAATGAAGGCTATTGCTGAGCACACTGGGTTGTATCCCAGAAATTGTAAGCCACCCTGAGTCTTCGGAGAAGGGCGGCATATAAATGTAATTAAAAAAAACACATCATGGGCGTTCTGCCAGTGTGAAAACAGAGCTCAGGTGGGTCGCTCATGTTTCTGCTGACAGAGGATTACAGAAGGCTATCGCAGCTGAAAATGGAGCTCCATTTTTGCTGGCAGGGGCACCATGGGCCCAGTCCTTCACTGTGTCCAGGGTGGTCCCGTGGGCCAGATCTAAGCACCCCGTGGGCCAGATCCAGCCCGTGGGCCTTGAGTTTGACACCCCTGATCTATGTATATGTTGGTTCTTTTATCTTTATGCACATTTTTGCTTTATTTAGTGTTGTTCCCTTTTCTTTTGGAGTTTGTATTTTGACTTTGAAAATAAAAAAAAACTTTTTTTAAAAAAAGATGACAAATAGAGGTCCAAGTGTGGAAGATTTGATAGAATAAAAGAACTTGATATTCCGGCTTCAGGCATTTGAACTGCCACTTCTCATTTACTGTTCTTTCCTCCTTTGTAGTCACTGAAGCCAGATTTATGAACTGTATTGGCAAGCATCCATTTGCATAAGAGGCAAATTTATTAACTGAAAATAAATTTCATTCCCTATTCAGCAGGTATTCAGCAGGTTCTGACCAGTTCTGGAGAACTGGTAGCAGAAATTTTGAGTAGTTCAGAGAACAGGCAAATCCCACCTCTGACTGGCCCCGCCCCCATCTATTCTCTGCCTCCCAAGTCCCAGTTGATCGTTTGGGTCTTCTTTTGTTGCCCTCCACAGGAGAATAGAGCTGGAAAGCAGGTTAGTAGCGTGGAGAGGGAATGGGATTTTGTAGTAAGCTTTCCGCAGGAATGGGGAGGGAATAGGGATTTTACAGTATCCTTCCCCTGCCATGCCCACCAAGCCATGCCCACCAAGCCACGCCCAGCGTACCAGTAGTAAAAAATATTGAATTCCACCACTGATTCCATTTATATATATTTACTTTTTTCTAAATCTCCATATCTATGACAAAAAATAGCACAAATATCCTAAGAAATTCTAGCCATTGGTTTATCAGGTACTAAATCCCATTGAAATCAATGGTGCTTCTGAATGAACATGAATAAAGTAAAAGAGCAAGGTTAGAATCTTATACTGGTTGGCTTCATAATATACTTAGTTTGGTTTTGGTACTGTAGGGTTGGAGTTTGCAAGTTATGGTTTTTCACCTAGCCCATACAGACCCAGTTAATTGTGGTTTATTCAGTAAACATTGCTTAAATAAACAAAGGCTTAATACAGTGTGTGAACCCAGTTTCACTTAGAAGTGAGCTCTGCTAAATACTGCAGGACTTATTTCTGAGTAAACCTGAGTATGATGTTGCAGTATATTGCTTAAATGCAACAGAGGCAGAGTCATTAATATTTGTCCATATTTCTACTCCAAAGAGTTCATACAAATCAGCCTGGAATGATGTGAATGCACACGTGTAATGCACATTAAAAACAGACAGCCATTTTGATTGCACTGTTCACTCCACATATTGTGACTTTCTGACCATCCTCTGCAACTACCCCTGAAGTGGATGATATAATAGCTAGAATGCTGGACAAATGACTTCTATGTTCTTCCAAGCTTCATTGTCCATCAACAATAAACTTTCAGCCTGACATCTCTGCCACATTCTACTGAAGCCTCTATGGTGTGTGTGTGTGTGTGTGTGCATGTGAATGTATTCTGTTGTGCACATCTTGGAGAGTACAGTATATGTTTGTGATAATTGGTAAAGTTGTTTTGCTCATAAGCATTTTAATTCATTTTTAACTTGGAAACAACGGAGATGTGAGATATGCTGGGTTCAATTGTGGTCATAAGTTGAGGACTACCTGTAATACAACATGATTGATGATAGAATGCAGATAATGGGTCCTTCAGGTTGGATGGCACTCAACATATTAAAAAGGAAGAACTAAGGATTTTTCCGAGTACTAATGGTGTTTACGATGTGGCTAGATGAAAGCCTTCAGGCCATCTACAGTAGCTACTGATGTTGCCATACAGGAAAAGAAAATCCGAAGCTGCAAAGATAGAATTACAGTAGGAACATGGAATGT
This sequence comes from Naja naja, assembly GCA_009733165.1. Classification (NCBI taxonomy): domain Eukaryota; kingdom Metazoa; phylum Chordata; class Lepidosauria; order Squamata; family Elapidae; genus Naja; species Naja naja. Next base: position 26,284,953 of record CM019151.1, read on the forward strand.
AAGACGTATTAGCACTGGGAAGCTCAACTCAGCTACAGGTGAAATGCGACAACTGCAAAGTTACATTTTTAGGAATCAGTAAATGGAGTAGGACTAGAATCAGATACTTTGTCAAAAAATCACATTGATTATTACTCAAGAGGTTAAAAAAGGAAGAAGGAACAATATTTTATGAATGAAGGTGAATATCCCAGGATAATATTGCAAGGTCCAATCTGGATTGGTCACCAGGACCAGAGGTTTTGTCTTCTGAGCTTTCAGACTTGTGCTGGAGCCCATCCTCAGGGAACTTAGAAGTTCCCCAAAGATGGGCTCCAGCACTAGTCCAGAAGCTTGGAAGACAGAGCATTTTTTTAATTAGCATTTGTAGAGGTACAGATGCAGATGCAGATTAACAGAGTTGGAAGGGACCTTGTAGATCATCTAACCCTAACCAACCCAGTGACGCCCTCAATGTGATGTCTTGGTGTCTGGAGGTGGTACAGGTTTGGATGGGGAAGAACAGACTTCGACTGAACCTGGCTAAGACCGAGTGGCTGTACATACTGACATCTCGAATAGTCCAGGAGATTCCATCACTAACTATGGGGGGAGAGGTGTTACCCCCCATAGACAGACCACACAACTTAGGTGTCCTTCTGGATACGCAACTCAACCTGGAAGAACAGGTGGGGACCGTGACCAGAGGGGCATTTGCCCAGATCCGTCTGGTGCGCCAGCTGTGCCCCTACCTGGACTGAGATGCCTTGCGTACAGTCACTCATGCACTCATTATCTCCCATCTAGACTACTGCAATGCTCTCTACTTAGGACTTCCCTTGAGGACCATTCAGAGGCTTCAACTGGTCCAGAATGCGGCGGCGTGGGTTGTGATGGGAGGCTCCTGATAGTCCCATATTACACCCCTCCTATGCGAGCTGCACTGGTTATCAGTTGCCCTCCAAGTGAGATTCAAGGTGCTGGCACTGACCTATAAAACCCTTTATGGCATTGGACCAGGATACTTGCGGGAGACCCTACTGCCAATAACAACCTCCCAACGTCCCGTGCGCTCTCATAGAGAGGGCCTCCTCCAGGTGCCATCGACACAACAATGTCAACTGGCCATCCCCAGGAGTAGGGCCTTCTCGGTGGGAGCACCCACCCTTTGGAATCTCCCCCCGGGGCTCCGGACAGCCCCCGACCTCCGCTCCTTCCGCCGTGAGTTAAAAACCTGGCTATTCCAACTAGCCTACCTGGACTGAGGGAGAACGGAAAAGGGTTTTGAACATATTTCAAATTATCCTAACCAGCATTAAGACCTCGACTTAGTCAATCATTTGTTTAATTGTATTAAATCTATTTTAATTGTCAGCTGCCCTGAGTCCCTCAGGAGATAGGGCCGCATATAAATCGAATAAATAAATAAATAAATAACCCAACCCACCTCCCACCCAAGCAAACCGTACACCAGAGGTCTTCAAACTTGGCTAGAGAATTCTGGGAGTTGAAGTGCACAAGTCTTAAGGTTGCCAAGTTTGGGGATCCCTGCCCTACACCATTGCTGGCAGATGGCAGTCCAGTCTCTCCTTGGAAGCTTCCAGTGATGAAGCTGTCACAACTTCCAAAGGCAACTTCTGTTCCACTGACTGATTGCTCTCACTGCCAGAAAATTTCTCCCTGGTGATATATTTGCCATTTGTGACTTTACCTGCTGGTTTCTTACCAGCAAAGTCAATAGCGAAATCACCTTTTTTCTTCTGAGGAGCCCCCACGATGGAGATCCCTGGGATCTCATAATCTATAGCATCTTTTAGGATCAACAATCAACAAAGAAGTACCCTGCACACTAGCACTTGGCAGAGTAGCCGTGAAGGTCTGGGAAGAGATATTTAGCTATCATGATGTTTCTATACCTACTGAGAGATCAGGCCTGTTTGTTTTAGATCTTATGCACAAATATTTAGAAGGAAGGCAGATAATGTGAAATAAGCCATGTAGCCAACCTCAGTTACTGCTGACGTCATGGGCACATCCATGCAGTTTTCTGGCCAACAAAAGAACAACCTTTTTCCAGGATGTTTATTTTCAATTCCCCAGTCTAGATTACAGTCCTGAGATTTCTTAGTGCTCTTTTATCCTAGTAACTAGTTTCGAATCAATCAAGCCTCATCAGATCAGTCAAGGCTTAGTAGAAGGTAAGGTAGAAAAGGGCAATCTATGTTGTGCCAATTCTGTATAAATCAAGTTGGGGGAAACTGAAACATAATCCAAACTATGCTTTAATAGTATGTTTATTTAGAATATCTGTAGTCTGTCTTTTTGAAAGTGAAATATTATGTAAAGTGTGTGTGTGTTTCCTTCAAGTCAGTTTTTGATTCCTAGCAACTAGTCCTTGCAGTTTTCTTGGCAAGGTTTTTCAGAGTGGTTTTTCAGAAGTCGCTTTTTCCTAGGGCTGAAAGAGACCGACTGGCCATTGGCACCTAAAGGCAGGACTAGAACTCACAGCCTGCCACTTCTAGCTTGGTTCCTAAACCACTGTGCTAAATTGACTCTTGCATGTAAGAAATTAAAATCCACTTTGTTTACTTAAAAAAAACAAAAACTAAATGCTACAAATTTGAAAAGCTGGATTTAAAACCCAAATTTAAAAGAATTCTGACACATTTTCTGAAAACAGTATCAGAAAGAATGAATCATGACTACAGAAAAAAATATGCTCCATTGTTTGGGAACAACACAGGATGTTGTCCACAGCTTCTTAATGAGAAAAGTGCTCCCTCATTTATGCTAGCTTCAAGCGATCTGATCTAAACAGCATTTCAAAGGCTTTTTTTTCTGACTGAAGTTACTTCATTTTATACTGCTGTCCCCACCAGAGAGAGAGAGAGAGATGAAATAATAATAGTCATCATCATCTGGAAGGGGTCAGCTCATTGACTTAATCTGCCCATGTTGCTTTTCCTGATCACACCATGTTATTGATTCACTTTGCAAATAGACCTACAGAACAGTCAGGCATGTTGGGTCAGATTAAAATCATGGAGATACAGATTCAAAATCTGGTTCCCCAACAAAGATCAAGGGGGTGATTGGGGTTTTGTGAGGATCGAATGGGAGAAGGCACTTCATACTTCTTTCTCTGGAATAAAACTGGTTTCCAGGTCTTTAAAACCCCACCTGGGGTTTCAGGACTGCCCTCCTTTGAAGTAACTTGGATAATGCCACAAAATGTGGGTGGGTGGGGGTTGTGTGTTTTGATTTCATGGGAGGGGAGGGAGACAGGAGAGAGGGAGGCAGGCAGAGAGTGAGAGTGAGTTTTGCTTCCCGTTTGGCAAATTCATTTTTTGAATGTTTTACATATTGGGGGCAGGGAAGATTTATTATTCACCTGAGACACAGCAAAATCCCTTGATCCTCAAAAAACTTCTGTCTTTTAATAAAGTCCTTAAGTAGGACAATGGAGGAACTCTCAGCTTGATCTACATGGCAGTGACCCTTCATGTAAAAAGAGACCTCATGCATTTTACCTACAGGGTGGGTGGGATAAATAGGGCCTTAGGTGGATTTTCTGGCCAGCAGCCTTTAAAGCATGCCTTGTCTGTTTTTTGCATGAATAATAATAATAATAATAATAATAATAATAATAATAATAAGAAGAAGAAGAAGAAGAAGAAGAAGAAGAAGAAGAAGATATTCTGCAACTTGTAAAAAATAAAACACAAAGGACAGTAAAGGAAAAGGAGAGATGCAAATACATGAACACCGACTTCTAAAAAGAAGCTAATAAGGGAGATCTGGTCCCTGCTGCTATGCTTTACCTGCCGCTGCAAATCTCTCAGGTAACAGGTGTCTGGTTCCCCAGTCAGTGTACTAAAAGATGACTTCATAGGGGTGGAGCCCGGTTACACTGTAAAGGTGGCACTCAGGTGAGCCAGGTAAGGAGTGAACTTATGCGGGTCTCTTCAGCATTTCAGCTGCTCCTTGAAGGAAGCCAATCCTGTTGCCCACGCAACAAGCACACGCACGCCTCTCTGCTAAGCTGCTTGTGTTATTATTTTCCCAACCACCGGGAAAAGAAACAGCAGCTTGGAAATGGAAGCCAAGGATCCTACTGGAAAAGAAAATTCTGGGGTCAGGAAAAAGAACCTGACTTTCCTCAAGCAGAGATTGTACATGCTGGAGAGGAGGAAGACAGACACGGTGGTAGAGAGCAACGTTGCAGGAGAGCACAACAGCAACTCTGCAACCTTGAGAAGGAGCCAGTCAGACAGGAGTGAATACAACCAGAAATTGCAAGGTAAAAATTGGACAGGCGGATGGGGAGGAGGAAGGAAGAATCAGGCTGCTTTTCTCAATATTTAGTCCAACTCTCTCAAAGCAATGTGCAACGCTGGCAGGAGTAATCCATATACAAGGAGGATGTTCTACCTGGAAGAGCCTTAAAGCAGCTGATACTTTTTTTATTATTGTTTCAGAAAGAATAATAAGATAGAAATACCGTGAAAGGTACTTAGTTTATCTCATTACACAGAAGGGAAGATTTTAATTAAAGGCCGCATTAACTTTGTTTACAATTATACAATGCTTAAAAGCCACATTTTAGACAGGTGCAAATTACCCTATTTTCAGTGTGGGAAATGCATTCTGCTAAAAGTACAGACTTTATGAGACAGGCTACACGTGAAATGAAATAATAAGAAGTAAGCGGGGGCAGGTTTGTCTTGGAAAGAGAGAAAAAAGTTTTGCTTCATTATGTTCATGTTTGGATCTTAAACAAGTGAAGCGAGAATATTGATTTATCCAGACTTATGTCCCTGAGGCCATAAATGAAGAAAACACTAATTTGTTATTCACAGAACAAGGCAGGTCCAACTCTAACTGCTATACATTTAAAATAACTGCATGCAGGTGTGGGTGTATGTATAGACACATATTCAGATATATAGGTAGTCCTCAATTTACAACTACAGTTGGGACCAGAATATTCATCGCTAAATGTCATTGGGTCTCACCTGCATTTTTGCCATAAGGAAATCACATTGTTGTTAACCGAATCTGGCTTCCTCCATTGACTTTGCTTGTCGGAAAGTCCTTGGGAAGGTCATAAATGGTAATCACATAATTCTGAGACACTACAATCATTGTAAACACGTTGCCAGTTGCCAAACCCTCAAATCATGATCACATGACCATGGAAATGCCACAACAGTCATAAATGCATGAACCCATCGTAAGCAAGTCTTTCAGTGCCATTGTATCTTTGAATCATTAAACAAATGGTCATAAGTTGAGAACTCCCTGTAAAGAGAGGATTTTTTTCCCCTACTCCTAAAAAGGACCTTTCCTAATTCTCTATGAGAAGGTTAGGCTAGATAATAATCATTTTGGATTGCTGCCAAAGTGGCTTAAATGATAGCGCATCTGTAATTCACATTCACTCTGCTGGTGGAATGTAGGTTATAATGCTGAACAGGTTTGTAACATTGCCCTAAAGCAACCTCACAGGAGCATTTTAGTCCCAGTAACAGTGGAATTCAGTGACAAACAGTAGCCTGTGATGTAAAACTCATCCTTTCCATTTCCATCCTTCCTATAGGATACAGGCTGTATTTCCCTATATGCAAAGGGATTGTGTGGTATTGACAGAGCAATTAGCCAGGAAGAATTTCCCTATGACAAAGCATCGACAGATGCTTCATTTGTTAAGGTTACCTTTTGTTTAGCTGATACTGGGAAATAGTTTTTCTTCCCATTTCCAATTCCTAGCTTTAGTCAATATATACAGGATCATTTTATAAGATCTACAGTGAATCCCATTTGTGATAGAAAGACAGGAAAAAACAGGGAAATAATTTACATTCTAGCAATAGTAATAGCACTTGGACTTATATACTACTTTACAGTGCTTTACAGTCCTCTCTAAGCGGTTTTACAGAGTCAGGATATTGCCCCCAACAATTTGTGTTCTAATTTTACCCACATCAGAAGGATGGAAGGCTGAGTCAACCTTGAGCCTGATGAGATTTGAACTGCCAAATTGCAGGCAGGCAGCAGGCAGCAGAAGTAGCCTACAGTACTGCACTCTAACCACTATGCCACCACATCCCATTATTCTTGTATCTATATCTCAAAAGCACAGAACTTTCCCAAACTGCTGGGAAACAATTCTGTGAGTAATCAATGAATGGTCCCAAAGAACTGTCCTTTAGTTATTCCAGCTTTAATCCTTGTATGTATATAATGACAGCAGAATAGAGTTCAAAAATAAGATAAAAGGCAATCCCTCCTCCACTCTGCACATGTAGTAACTGGAGGGATGGAAAAGTAGATGGAGACCCTTTCGTTGAACAAGCTAGTATAGCCTACTCATATATAATATAAAGGTATAAATCATAGTTCACAAAGTAATAGTTAAATTCAAACATAGCATTGGGCTAAGGATGAACACTACATGGGCAATTGCCACAAGCCATAATCTGTTTTATTTGCTTTGATTTTAGATGAGTGACCCCAGCCACTATAGTTGATGGATTATGGCAGGGGTGTCAAACTCGATTTCACTGAGGGCCACCTCAAGGTTGTGTTTGACTTTGGGAGGTGGGGCAGATGGGGCTGGGGTAGGCATGGCCAGGGTGGGTGTGGCCAGCTTGATGTCACTTGTGTTGGGGGCACCTGTGGTGGCCAAATGTTAGGTCAGGACTTCCCTCAGACCCTCCCTCTCATTATAATATCCTTCCTTCCTTCCTTCCTGTTTCCAGATCTAAGCGCCCCACAGACCAGATCCAGCCTGTAGGCCTTGAGTTTGACATCCCTGGATTATGGTTTAATAGTATATCTGAATAAGGTCAAGAAGGTTAGGACAACATGTAAACTTAATTCCTATTAGTATAATTCGTTATTAAAAACATTTTGAGTCCCTGAAGAGAAATCACAGAATTTGTTCAGATTCTAGTGATGCCTCTGGATGAAAAACTTGCCCTGAGACACATTACCTGATTATCTGATTTAGACTCAGTTCTCCTCGCTGATCTTGCTATCAGCCCCTCCCGTTGGGTTTCCTCAGAGTAGGAAATTTCTTGTGGGTGGATTTTCACAACCACGTAACCTCTGGTTAATGTTAGTTGATTGGACTTGGCTTATATAGCACAATATATGTAAATAATTCTAACCAGGTCTGACAACATTCTCAGCTTCATAGTATGGGTAGTTCAGCCACAATCGAGCCCAAAATTTCTGTTGCTAAGCAAGACAGTTGTTAAGTGAGTTTGCCTCATTTTTTGCCACAGTTGTCAAGTGAATGGCCGCAGTTGTTAAATTAGTAACACAGTTGCTAACAATTCTGACTTGGCTTGTCAGAAGATTGCAAATGGTGATCCCATGAGCAATTTAAACAGGAACTGAACCTACTAGAGTTAGTAAAATAAAATAATGGATAACTTGAACAACTTTCCTCCTTAAGCTAATGTTTGCATAAGGCAGGATTTTTTTTTTGTTATTTGTGGCCTAGATATATAGTGATCCTTTTTATATTAGTTGTCATTCATTACTCTCCTATAAATTATTTATTATATATTTTTTAGTTATTGCTTAATGCATCAACCTTGTAGGAATATAAACCTCTGGAATGACTGGATGTTTTTTTGTTTTTGTTTTTGGTCTGGATGGATCAAATTACAAATAGGAGTCTAACAGGACGTAATTATTACAGTGGAAAAACAATGCTTATGTAAATATTTGTTGACCTTTATAACTTCCTTTTTCATGTTAAAAGCTCTACTCAGATGTCATTCTTTTGGAGCTTTATAGGTAATCATAGTTAATTAAATTGGTTAGTATTTTTGAAAGCCTAAAAACTCTCCCTCTTTTTTTATAAAGTAGCAAGAACTTATATTGTATAACTAAACTCCCTGTCAAAACTGATCCACAAATATCCTGTTAATCAAATAGAGATACTGTAGTACAGTTCTTAATAATTGTACAAAATGAGATGTTAAGATTTAAAAAAAAACCAATGACTTGAAGTTTGATTTTGTAGCAATGTGGCATCTATTTATCCATCTTGCATTCTGTCATTCTAAACTTGATGCAACAATGGGAACTGATATATTTATCATTTTAATTATATATTCTTTAAAATGCAGTACAATAATGGCAACTTACCTTACCTTTTAACTCCTAATGCATAATAAATCCACTCATATGAATCTGACTGTTCCCATAAGGCTTCAAGCCTTATGGGAACAGTCAGATACACAATTTTATTGATATACTTAAATTGATTAGCTGCCCCACTCCAATGGGTTTGGGGTGGTATAGTGTTTATGTGATTTCATTGATTAAATATATATGATTAATTACTCCTCTATATTTAATAGTGCCCTTCTTTCATCATGTGGCTGTGGCACATAGTGATTAAGGTGTTGGTATAGAATAAGTAGACCTGGTTGAAATGTACCTTCAGCCCCAAAAACTCACTGGATGATTTCAGCTAGTCATTCTCTTTTAGCCAAACTTACCTCATGAGTATGCTATGGTGAGGATAAAATACAGGGGAAATCCTTGAGATGGTGTCTCCTAAAGGAAACTTGGATATAATTTGAATGAGTACATGAATGAAGATTACAATTTACTCACAATTTTTGGAAAGGTATTGTGAACTTTAGATAGTTGTAGATTGTTTACCCAGTCTCTAGCAACTGTGTTATGTATTGTTTGGTATTTCTGAATCATTTTCAATCATCCCTTTGCAATCCAAGTGGATTTACTAGTGTGCAGATAGGGTTGGCCAAGAGAAATTACATTTGTTATGTCAACGGGATGCTTCAGAAGATATCTAAGCCTTTAGTGATACTCATGGGTTCAAGACTGCAAAGGTGTCCACAGAATGTAGTAAAAAAAAGTCAAGAGGACAACAAGTGCAGTCAAACTTCTGCCTTTTTTATGTGAAGGTGGAACTTTGGTTGTACTATCACAGCTGCAATCTTGACATTTTTAAATATAGTCTGAAGATACCCCTGCAAGACTGTAAACATGGTCCTGTATTAGGAAATAGACCATTCTTGTCTGCAACATATTGAATACCTTCCAGGGTAGAGTAGATGAGCCAAGAAACCAGTATTAAAAAATATATCTGCCTTTCATAATTATGTTGAGATACTGTTAAGAAATTAACATTGGCTTAATGTTTATTCCATTAGTAGCTTTTGAATGTTGCAGACCCTAATTGAAATGGCTGCTCTTGGATTAGATGTTTTTTTTAAAAAAAACTATCCATCTATCTTATAGTTATTTGAAGGTTATAAATGGTTATTGTTGACAAATATAGTAGAGAAGATTTGTACTTAACAGTATGGGGATCCAGGTGTATTTTCAGTTAATGATTTGCAATTTTACCCTATTATTATAGGAATGAATCTGTTATTTTATATTTTACTTGGAAAATTTAAAATATTAGTATTTTTGGTTCCCATGCTTTGGAGAACTATCTTCTGAAGATGCTACAGGAATCACACTATGGAAGGAATTATATTTATTTATTGGACTTGTTATATTGCAGAATTAATTCAGATATTGTTTTATGCGTTAACTTTAGAATTCACAACCCAGGTAGGAGAGATATTACCTACCTGAGCATTACCCTCAGAAGCATTGGCAATATGGATATTATTTAATCTTTGATTTTTTTATTGAATTTTTTTTCAGTATTCCAGAAAACATCCATTCAATCATTAAAAGAATCTAAAATCAAGGAATGGAAATCAAATATTTCCTATAAAAATTAGGTGCCTTTTTCATAGCTATTTACAATATATGGTTAAATAAAAAACTAGAGTTTTGGATTACTTTAACAGGTATCAGTTGATACACTTGATCATAGTTGAGCAGTGTCAAATTCTCTAGCGGTTTGTGCAAGGTTATTGTGACTATAATGTTTCTTTGTCTGAAATACATGGGAAATCGGATACTGAGGGGAAACTTTCTCAGATGGCATAAATTTCAGCATTTTCTTCTGAAGGGATTTAGATAACAGGGAACTATGTGAAAGGTACTATGCCACAATTGCCTCTGAACACTTAGTTTGTTTTTGGATTAACATGTTGGTTGAACCAAATCAGGGCAAGTTGGTAAATCATCATTTATAGATAGGATTATTTATTACCATAATCATTTGTGGCTAATTCAATAAATAATACCAGAATGTATTAGGATGTATAATTCCAACCACCATAGTACTAATGAGAAGGACCAGTAGATTAATAACTTGGTAAGGACTATATTCTAGGAGAAATTAATGTGGAATTTAACTGATCATGTTACCCATGACATAAATTCTATATAATGCAAAGTACCAAATCATTAATGTTAAACAGCAAACATAAGCCACGAAAACTGATTTTCCTGTAAACTTTGTGTCTTTCAAAAAAAATTGGAAAAAAATAGCTACACAGATATATCTATCTTTCCACATATGTTTTCAAATATTAAGTTATCACAGGAATCTAATGTTTTTTTGGGGGGGGTGGAGAGATATTTGCATACTATAAAAGCAGCTTGGAAATTGTTTTCTTTGGACTGGAAGTATATTCCTCTGCAATTTACTAATTCCTCTTTTTAAGAGTAGAAAATCCACACCCTTAGTACTTGTCTGTAGAAGCCTTCCCTCAGGGCCTATCTAAGCTCTTGTGATTCTCAGACAAATCTCTCAAGCGAATTCCCACAGAAATGTTGCAGAACCTGGAGTTTCCCACCTGGCAACCCACTTGCCCTCCCCTGCCCTTTCCTTTGCCCTCTCCTTGCTCAGATATACCTCTCTTCCTTTGAACCTGTTAAGAAAAATGTAGGGAATGGTTTTATTATTAAAATCTAGCCTGATTCCTGACACAAAGCTTTCTTTATGTTTCCCTGAGGCTTCTTATTTGTAATGTCACTCCTCCAGGGAGAGCTTGACAGGCAGGTAACCTGGCAGCTCCAAGGACAAGCAAGCTGAGCTCCTGTTGTATTTCATAACAGAAGGTGGCCAATCTCTCTTTCTTCCAGTGTTCTCTGCTGAGAACACAAAGGAGCGAGAGGTGGTTTCCTGCCTTGCGTTTGCAATAGGCACTCAGAGACATTTATCCAAATTTCATGCTTTAACATTTTCAGCAATTCCCCTGGTATCCACAATCTTATCTGAATGTAGAAATCACAATTTCTACTCCCAACATAACACATTTTTGTATCCCCACAGGTAGGGCGTGAAATCCTATATGTGTTATAGAAGATGTTTCTCTTTTGTACATTTGTCTGTGTGTGTGTGAGAGAGAGATGTACAGGTACTCAAATCATGATTGTAATTGAGCTGAGAATTACAGCTGTAAGTCGTGCTGGTCATTAAGCAGGTCAATATGTGACTGTGCCCAATTTTACTATCCTTTTTGTAGCAGTTAAGCAAATGCCATAGTCATTAAATGAATGGTGTAATCATTAAACAAATGGCACAGTCCTTCAATGAATCCATTATACCAAAATAAACACCAATTTCTGGTGGCTCAGGCTGTTAAATGCCTGCACTTAAGATCCAGCTGTCTACAATTACTGTAGGCTTGAATCCCACCAGGCTCAAGGTTGACTCAGCCTTCCATCCTCTCGGGGTAGGTAAATTGAGGACCCAAGATTTTTGGGGGCAATAAGCTGACTTTGTGAAAATGCCGCTTAGTAATAAGGAGGCATATACAATGGAATGAAGGCTATTGCTGAGCACACTGAGTTGTATCCCAAAAAATTGTAAGCCACCCTGAGTCTTCGGAGAAGGGCGGCATATAAATGTAATTAAAAAAAAAGTCACAAATTGCAGTCACATGACTGCAGGGCGCTCCAAACAGTTATAAACGTGGACAGGGTGCCAAGGGCCCAAACTGCAATCATGTGACTGCGAGGGTTGGTTGGGAGCATTGGAACTTTGAAACTGGGTCTGAGTTTTGAAGTTTATTGGAAAATAGCTCTTGGGAGGTCCATTGTTATTTCAAATGGTCGCTAAGCATCGACATTCATTCAAACTACTTCTAAGTCACAATTAAAATGTTTAACCTTCAAAAGTGGATAAGGTAATAAAATTACACATTTTATTACACTGCAAAATCAGTCCAATTTACTTTCAAAGAGCCATAATTTTCACTCCCCTTGTCTTAAGAAACATTCGAGGCTGACTGCCATTTGTTCTCAGCCTGTAAATGTAAGTCCCACAGAATTCCTTCAAGGTCACCATTGGTGAGCCAAATCCAGTCTTGACTCTGTTATGTTTGCATGAAGAGTCAGACGCGAAGAGCTTCAGTGAAGAGTTTATTAAGTGACTACAGCTCGAATGGACCCGACTTGGCTGGGCTACGGCTGCTTCTTATAGCCAGCAGCCGTAGTTGCAAGCCAATCAGAGTGCAGGGTTTTCCCGCACTATTTAAACCAATCCTATTTGACATTTTACAAGAACAATTCAAACTAAACCAATGACATTCAAACCTACATACATAACAACTCTACCTTCAGTTTTTCTTTATTAGCAGATGTGTAAAATATCCCTGCAGTTCAGAGGTGGTATTCAGCAAGTTCTGACTAGTTCTGGAAAGCCAGTAGTGGAAATTTTGAATAGTTTGGAGAACCGGTGGTAACCTTTCCCCAGGAGTGGGGAGGGAATGGAGATTTTACAATATCCTTCCCCTGCCGCACCCACTAAGCCACACCCACAGAACCGGTAGTAAAAAAATTTGAATCCCACCACTGCTGCAGTTGCTGAGTGGATGGGACTCAACAATGGGAAGTCCCAGTCAACAATGGCTATTGAGCCCAAACTTTCTCCAGATGCTGACAGAGATTGGAAAAGATCAGGAAAAGCATAAATTCTGACTCTCCGGTGGAACATCTCATAAAATCTGCCCTATCTGCTGTACTGTAGCTGACTGGGAAGTAAATAGACTCGATGGTCCAACAGTGACAATGGCATCTGATCATAGAAGCACTGCACTGGTGCCAAAGTCTTTTATAGAAGTGAGCTGAGATTTAATTACCAGGGCTGTGGTAGCTGAGATTATTATCTCTTTAGTTTTTGGCATTTTAGGAATGGCGCTGTTGCTGTTAATTGTATGAAGGCTTCCTGTGGTTTTATTACATTAATTTGTTTAACACTATGTTTTTAAACACAATTTTCTTTTTATTGGAAAACCGAAGTTGTTGGGCAGCTTTAAAATTTAATAAATTAATGTATACTTCACTCAGATAATTGTTTTAGGTAGCTTATATGACAGCCAAACAGCATTCTTCTGTATTATGGTGTGGCCAGCATAAAGCATGAAAGCCAACTGGGTGACTTTGGGCCAGTTATTCTCTCCCATTCCCATTTGTGATTGAAGAGAAAATAGGAGGAGAAAGAAGCATTAGGTATGTTCTCTGTCTTGAATTGCTTCTAAAAAAAAACAATAAACATGGGATAAAAAGCGTGGGTTTAATTTATGCAATACAAAATAAGGCCTTCTCTTTGACAGTAGGTGTTTCTCATTTGTACTACTTGTGCTTTATAAAGTAACATAAAGAAAATACTTTTCTGTGCTGAAAAATATAAATTCAGATTGGAGGGGAAACAATAAATGGGATGGAAGGAGGAAAGAGGGAAACAACAGTTTGGAGGATGTTAATTCAGGTAGATACACCTGGCTGTTCATTTCACTTAATGAAGACTAAAGTGTTAAATCCAAGTAAGTGTATAAAAATAATATTGAATATCCTGAGTATTGTTTCAAATTATTAGAACAGAAAGATCAGTATAACATAAACTCAGGAAAAAAAAACAGGGAGGTAAGATTAGCTCACATTCTATGAGACTGTGGCCATAAATGTGTCCAGGCAGTTCTCATTTAGCAGTTACAGTTGGGATTGATCACTTGATTGTTAAGTGAAGTGGGCATTAAATGAAACAGCGACTGTCCTTGTGATCTTATTTCAGCTTTCCTTTGCAGATTTGTGAAAGTTGTAAATGTGACAATTGGTCATAAAGTTACTTTTTCATCATTGTTATAACTGCAAAGTTTCACTAAATGAGGCAGTCACTAAATGAGGACTACCTATACTTACCTTTGAATTCAGAAACATCTGTTTTGTCTATATGAAAGTTCCTATTAAAGATATGCAGCCAAACCATGTTTTTGTTAACCATGTTTTATGGAACAACACCCAAGTAGTTAGGATCTCACAATATGCTATGCCATAATTTACATTCAGCAAGTAGCTGGCTTCACCTGATGAATCTAATCAAAGAAAAGAAGAGTATAGCTTAGTGCTACAACATGTATAAACTAAGCCAATAAACATATTTGCATGAAATGCTAAATCCAACTGGGCATGAAGTAAGCCACTAGATCACATTCATGACCATTGATACAATATCAGGTGCAAACTTTTGGATTTGTGTGCCATTCCCATGTGCAGCTGTACCTTTGTGTGGTTCATTTAGCCCTAAACAAGTTGTTAATCCATTTTTAAAACAAAAGTTTGTTTGTTCGTTTACAGAAAAGATGGCACCCCATGCAGGATCTGTAGGACCAGTCGATTTACCCCTGGAAACTGAAGAACAACTGATTAAGCGAATGATGGCCAGAAGGCAAAAGATAATTGCAGAAATACTTCAAACAGAAAGAGATTATCTTAGTGATCTGGAACTCTGCATCAGAATAGTGGTTGAGCCCTTGAAAAAAAGGCAGGTAAGGAAGTTGTGGTCCTTCCTTCCTTCCTTCCTTCCTTCCTTCCTTCCTTCCTTCCTTCCTTCCTTCCTTCCTTCCTTCTCTTTCTACCTTTATCTGAAAAAAGCAAAGAAGCTGGATGCAATTGCTAGTTTACTTTCAGGTCCAATTCAAAGTGTTGGTCATTATCTTGAAAGTTCTTTATGGCATGGGTCCAGGATATCTGAGGAACTGGCTTACCCCATAATTCCAGTGAAACTCATTCCAGTGAAAAGGTCCTACTTTGGATCGTGTCAGCCAAATAATTTTGGCTGGTGAGATCCAGAAGAAAGAGAAATTAGTTGTGTTCACAAGATAAATGAAGCATAAACTAGGTAAATTGAATTTTACTTAGTGTGGTGTGTGAATTTAGTGATAAATGTATGGTTCAGTCAGTTGTGTGTACACAGGAAATGAAATTGACGAAGCCAACATTCAGTTAATTCAGTGGCGTGTCATGCAAAATGCATGTGTGAATGTAATGTCTCTGCTACATGAGCTGTACTAGGTGCCAGTTTGCTTCCGGGTCCAATTCAAGGTGTTGGTCATCACCTTTAAAGCCCTTCATGGCAAGGGGCAAGGTTATCTGAGGAACATATCGTCCCGACTACATCAACCCATCCCACCCAGTCAAGCAGGGAGGTCATGTTTCATATCCCATTCATCAAGGACAGGGGTCCCCAAACTTGGCAACTTTAAGGCTTGTGGACTTTATAGCTGACTAGAAAATTCTGGGAGTTGAAGTCCACAAGACTTAAAGTAGCCACGTTTGGAGACCTCTGGTCAAGGAGTTTCAACTGGCAGAACCAACTGAACCAGAAGGAAGGACTTCTCTGCTGTTAACCCCTGTTCTCTAGAAATTTTACCCTCAATCTTCTGAATTGTAAGGCAGTAAGGCAGCCCTGGGGACAGCTGGTGGCTTGAGGGCACTCCCACACTCTTGTTAACTTTTTAGCCTTCTGAATTTTTAACTTTGACTTTCACTTCAAGCTTATAAGTTTTAACTTTTTATCTGTTCAGGTTTTATTTATTATTGGTTGTAAATTACCCAGAATCACTTAGTTGAGATGGGCAGCATAGAAATTTAATAAATAAAGCCAGAGAGGCTGTATTTGCACATGCAGATAGCTAACAATATTTTATAGTAATTTGCTTTGTAGACCCCGACTGCAGGGTACTACATCTGAGACAATGATGCGAATGGAAGTGCTTATTACAATTATATCTTTTCATGCAGGTTTTATTCTGTCAGTTTGTTGTTCAGCCGGCACTTCTGAAATGTCTGGCTACTACTTAAACCGAACATTCTGAGTTTTGTTTTTCAAGTAAAACAGGCAGCCTGCTCTATTGAAAATATTTTTTAAATTATTTTTTGAACATTTTTATTATTTTTGCACATTTTATTTTTTATTATTAAGTGGATCTGTATGGCTGCTTTGTATATATAGCATTGCAACAAAAAGGATGACTTTTACAGACCATTAGGAATTAATAATCAAGCTGATAATCTAAATTATTTCCATTATTACCTTTAGTGTTATCACATTTTGTTTGAGAAACACACCTTTCTTTACTGGGAGGTTGCTATGAGGGGAAAGAGAGTATTTGCCATTCTCCAAACTTGTGTTGTATTGTCCTTCAGCTTAGTTGTATTGTCTTAGTTACTTAGTTGTATTGTCCTTCAGCTTCCATAATCTTCCAGACAGTATGATTTTGACTTCACTGCTTAAAAAAATTAATGAAGACTGAACTATACATATCCTGCCATGAAAATGTATCAGCTGAAAATGTTTGCATTTATATTTCTGTTACATATTTCTTATGTTATATATTTATACTGTAATGAAAATATTCAATCCTTTTCAATCCAGTTCTTTAATCTGTTGGTTTCAAATCTTAGTAGCAATGTATACATTTTGGCTTATTATATGGTCATCATAACTATTTCAAATTCAGTTTTGTTTTGTTTTTATTCCAATTGTCCTTTTATTTTACCTTTTCTTTCATCTGATTATGAGAAAACCCATTGAAAAGTCAGTATGTAACATGTGTTTCTGAACAAAATATTAGGTTGACAATAGTATAATCCCATTTTTTCCCCAGTTTTTACCCATTGTTTTGGTTTCATTAGATTGCTCGACTTGATGTGGACAGCTTATTTAGCAACATCGAATCGGTCCATGAAATATCATCCAAACTGTTGTCATTGTTGGAAGAAGCAACATCAGATGTGGAACCAGCCATACAAATAATCGGTATGTTGTTGTCTTCCTGAATTCTACAGTACTACCTGGAGCAATAACAACAATTATAATAATAATGCTGACATAATTTGCCGATTGCCCCAGCCAGAATCAAACTTATCTGTTTATTTTTTCAAACTACCATTCCAAGTAGTAAGCAAATGAAAGATGGAGAATCAGGCCTATAATCAACTGACAACATCATACACACCTAGCTTAATCCGGGTGGCAACGGCTCCTATCAGACTTTCTTACTGATGCTTCTAGCAGTGTATAATTGTACTAAGTGGGTCAAATCTCTTTTATTTTGGAGAGCCCTGGCCCCAGGACGTGGGAAGGCCCCATGCATCAGGATAGCTCTAACAAGGCTAAAAGCCTTGTTGGTGCACAGGAGTAAAGAGGCAGAGGCTAGATTAAGGCTAACAGGCTTTATTGTAATAAAATAACCCAGCAGGGTCTTGCCACAAGCTAACCAGGCAGCCAGCTGACAGAGAACAGCTGATTCTGTTTGACAGCTCCTTTTATACGGAGCTGTCAAACGGACCCAGCCAATCAGGAACAGCTCCAGTTCCTGCTCAAAGAGTGGACTGGAGTGAAGACTCTTGCTGAATGCAGCAAAGGCTTTGTCATTTCTAGGCCCTTCTCGATTTCTCAGGCTGGAAACAGTAGGTATGTTTGCCAATCAGTGTTCGAGAGCAGAGATATCTGCTTGTGGGGGCCTAAAAAGGCAAGACATACCAGAACATTTATGTGGGTCTGAAACAAATGGGTGGTTTTGGCACTGCTAAACTGCCATCTTCCCTTTTTTGACCTCCTGTTCAGAGCTATGTTTCATATTACTTGGCTGCTAAGTATATTCTGCAATGGAGAGGGTTGCTTTGTAGCTCTTTTTCTTAGAGGATATGCAAACAAATCAATTGACTGGCTCTAGAAGTTTCTAGGATACAGATGACTGGACTGTGTTATTTAACCCTTTTCAAATGAACCACACAGAGATGAGTTATCTTGCACTAACTACACACTAAGCCTCCACTAACCCTGTATGTTTATTAGATCACATTCTGTTTTTCACCCAAGAGCTCAAAGCAGCTTATAGTTTATATTTTTATCTTACTTTCACAACAACAGTGTGTTTCCATGGCTAAGACTGGGCTTGAATTTGGGTGCCTTTACAGTTCCAGTCCAACACCTCAGTTACTACATCTCATACTGGTCTGCCTAGAAAAAAAAAAGACAAAGCTACATAAAAGGAACATCTTCACACAGATTAAAAGAAAGGTTTTAAAAGTTTCCCAAATTGTGCTTTATTTGATGTCATATAAAGCACACATAACTGACCTTCTGTTAGTTTCTGAATTATAATATCTAGCATTCTTCACAGTGTCTAATTTTGCCCTGGAGTTTTTATTGGTTTTTTTTGCTTTTTTTCCCTATGAATGCAAAAGCTAAATAACTTTTTGATCTTTTAGTTGGTCCCCATTTATGTCATGATATAATTCAATATTCTATAAATAATATGTTAGATCAGGCGGGATGGGCAAACATATACCTAGAACACATTCATGCACTTTGCTATGAGTAATGATTTGTCATTGTGCTCCTCCTATGTTTTTTCAACTTCTTAATCTAGCCTACAGCTCTTAGATTTCAGATGATCACCCATACAAATTCTAAACAGAACCAAAGCTGAAGATTTAATCAGATTGAATAAATGTTTAATTTCCATGAACATACATGCACATGCATATGTGCACGTGCATGCACGCACACACACACACATATGCACAAGTATAGGGTGAAGATCTGACATCCAAATTGTGATTAGAGTTCTGAAGATAACAAGATTTACTTCGGAGCATTTGAGTTTGAAGATGTAATTCATAAATATGTCTTCCATAAACTGTAGTGGAAAAGCATCAAAACATCCATAGTGCTTTTTGTAACCTGTAGCTTTCTGAGTGTTTGGGTTCACACCATATAAAGTTTTGCTTTGTCTTTATTTTTTTGAAACAAGTAAAACATAACAAATCATGATTTGTTGATGGGGATATTGGCTGGATTTAAACAACATGTCACACCCCAAAGTTAGCACAAATGACACAGAACACTAAAACAAAAGGAAGTGCTTCATGATGTAAAAGGATTAATGAAACCAGCCGAAGAATAGTTAATCTTAGAAGAAACAAGAATATTACTGTTGACTGTAAGAGTTGCTATGTGATTCCTGGTTTAGAGGCAACAAGGTAGAAAAATAATCATGTTTCATTATAGCTAATTATAAGTTGAATGGCTTTTCTGAGACAAGCCTTCTGCAGCATCCAAGGACACTCTGATTGAAGGCCTTTGGTAGGTTGTTGATTTGTATTCTTAGTAGTGTTATTAAAGTAAATGATGTGAATGGCTGAGGGAAGAGAAGGCTGCCTTTTCTTATTCCTGCAGTAAAAAGGACATGGCTCCATTTAATCATATCCATGTGCATGTTATCTGTAATGAAAGCTGGGCATTTAGCCTCTTGTCAACCCAGTTCACCTTTCTGTGTTTGGCATTTATCTTAGTTAGTAGACACAAAGGAAAAATCAAAGACTGAATTGTTTTGTCCCCAAATTAACTAAAAGCCGAAATAAATACACTGCAGAGAGGTGCTGCTTTTTACAGATATGTATTTTCAGCTGAGGTATCAAATGAGACCATGTCTTATGTATTCACATTTTTGTACCCGCATCACACTCTTAATGAGAAGTAAATTCTTTCAGGAAGTTTCTTTCTAGTTGCTTTCAAGAAGTCAAAGATTGACTTCCTTTCTGGTGTGTGCTTTTCATTGTTTAGGGCTTACCTTTCATAACAGCTTGGTGTTTCAAAATCAAGCAGTCTCTTTGTGCCCCTGAAGTTGGTTATCACTGGGCCTCTACCATTATTGTGACTACTGAACAAATGATTTAATTTAGTATCCAGTATAAATCAAGGAGCCCAACAGTGCTGTGCTTTATTTTCAAACCAAGAACATAAAGATTGGTTTGTACATCCCGACTTAACTGAGAATGACAAGGAAAGATTCTTAACGCAGGTTATACCTTAAAGAAACAATTCCTATTGCTGAAATCATGGACAACTCTTTGATCTTATAGTTCTCCAAAGTTGACTTGAGCCAAATAACTGCCCTGTGTAAAATAGCTTCTCTTTAAAAAAAAAAAGATCTTAATGGATGTCATTTAGAGCAGGGGTGTCAAACTCAAGGCCTGGGAGCCAGATCTGACCCATGGGGTGCTTAGATCTGGGCCATAGAACCGCCCTAGAAACAGCAAAGGACTGGCCCATGGTGCCTCTGCCATCGAAAACGGAGCTTGGGAGGGCAACGTGTGGCCCTCCTAGGCACCGTTTTCAGCTCCGAAGGCCTCCTGCCACCCTCTTCCAATGAAAATGTAGCTGGGGGGGTGGGGCAAGCTCTGTTTTCACTGGCAGAGGGCGGCAGGAGGTCGTCGCAGCTGAAAATGGAACTCTGGAGCCCGTTTTCATTGGCAAAGTGCATGGGCCACCACAGACGCCCTTGACATGAGTGACATCAAGCTGGCCATGCCTGCCCTGACCACACCCACCCTACCCCTGAGGTCAAACACCCCTGAGGTCAAACATCTGATGTGGCCCTCAATGAAATCGAGTTTGATACCCTTGATTTAGAGCAATATTCAATAATTGCAGCACTACCAGTGGTGGTATTCTACCGGTTCGGCCCAGTTCTGGCATACTGGTAGCGCCAAAGATTGGCGGAGACCAAACCGATTCTCTCTGAGAAGCTGCTGGAGCTGCTGTTGGGCCGACCTGCCCTCCCAGGCTCCCGTACTTTATTCCCTGCTTTTGAGGCACAGCTGCTTTGCGTGGCACAGCACATTGCTGTGCATCAGCTGCTGAAGCAACAGGGAGAGTGCAGGATTGCAGGTGAGTAGGAAAGCCTCTGCGCCTGCGCAAAGTGCGTGTTTGGCGTGCACGCACAAAGTGTGTGCACACGCGCAAAGCGTCCCACCAAGCCACGCCCACCGAACCATTGGTAAACTATTTTGAAACCCACCACTGAGCACTACCACTGGGAAGGGCAATTGAGATTCCAACTCATAGGTAGACAAAGCAGGAAACAGAATTTCCAAGACCAACAGTAAGTGTCGTGCAGATTTTAGAGGAGACAGTAATATCCCTTTTCAAATTTTAGGGAGACCATGTATCATCTGACAGTGGATTTATTTTGACTTATATGTATTTTTGACTTTCCCAGGTCAGGTATTTCTACAGATTAAAGATGTACTAGAAGAAGCATACAAAGTCTACTGTTACCATCACGATGATGCTCATCTTCTTCTGGAATTCTATGAAAAGGATGAGGAATTGAAACAATGTATAAAAGACTGTCTACAGTCCTTGAAGTAAGATTTTTAGAAAACATTGTTTTAATTTTTTGTTTATTGTATGGCATATGCGAGAGCTAATGTTTGTTATAAATCCTGAATTATATTAGAGTTGGGGGGGATTATATTTTCAAAAGTTTGCTTCTTAAGGGTCGTCCTGTTTTTTCAAGAAGTTACTTGATTAGTTTTATCTAATGCTTTTGACTCCTTTTACATGGCTTCAAAGAATTAAAAATATTAGTAAAAATACAACATTACTTTTTATCTTTATGTTACTTTTGCTTAATTATTATAAAGATTAAAAACTAATACAAACTAAAAAACAAAAGAATAAAAATAAAACATATAAAGTGCAGAAAAAAATAGAAAAGAAGAACAGTAAAAAAAGAAAAGATATATAAATGACTTACCCTTTTATCACAAATATAAACAATTTCAATAAGTTATCACTTTCTTATAAAATACAACAAATGATATCTTTTTCTCATATCCCATATCTTATCTATAAACAATCCTTAAAGCTTCATTGTTTCAGTACTGATCAGTAAAAGTCCATTAAGGATCATCAGAGATAACAAGATATTCATTTAACCTTAATCAAATAAATCAATTTTATATTCCTTCCTTTTAATAATCTTGATCTTTAGTCTATTTAAATAATGTCCTGATATTTGGTTTATTTTCTTTCTTTCCTTTTGTTTCTTCTCACAAAATTCTTCAAAGATTTAGCCTCTTTTGTAAATCCAATATAGGAAAATTATCCAGATTATTCTCTTGATTTGTTTTTGTATCTACAGTACCTTTTCATTCTTAAGATATCAGCCAATTTTTTTAGATGTCCAGTGTAACATGTTTTTCCAAGTTTTTCACAACCTGTCATTTTAAAATCAAATTTAAATCAATTGTCATCATGTCAGGTAACACTTGTTCCATTCCATAGCATCTTTTAAATAGATACTATAGAGACTCATACTTTTAAAACTAGTTGATTGTTCAAAAAAATTCAATATGTTTAATGTTAAAATATTTTGCTTCGTTCTGGATTAGTAATTTGAATGTTCCTCTCCTTTGATTGTAACATTTAGTTCCTTCCAGTCCTCTCTATTGTCTAATAGTTAAAAGTCTTATTACCGGTATATATTTTTTAATAATTCAAAACAAAAGCATTTTCCGATGGGAAAGATTTTTTATAATTAATTCCAAAATCTAACTTCAAATCCATCTGGACTGTTTGTAACTTTCTAAAATCAAAATTCTAATTACCCTTTTGCTGTTTATTTTTTTAAAAAATTAAGTCCTTAAATTTGTACTTAAAACGTGTGTGGCTAAAAATTGACGGAAACTCACCTCTAAAATCCAAAGATTCCTAATATCCAAAAATCAGTTAATAAGCAATTTCCAAAAGTGATTAGAAAAGTAGATAAAGCCAGTGCCCTTAAAGGTGCCAACCGTGGGTTGAACAAGATGCCTATTGTCTCCCAGAGCTCTAAACCTGCCAAAGACACTGTCTTGCATTCTCCTTGCAAGGAGCAACTTTAAGGAGAACTTGTAGGTGATTTCAGGTATTCCCCTTGTCCAGAGGAGAATTACAAAGAGCCAGTCCACTTTCCAGTTCTTCATTCCATCACAAGTGGAACTGTTGGTTCCATTTTTAGCGGAGCTTTTTTCAATTCCTCACTGTTTCTTCCCCAGAAATCCAAAACTAGAATATTAAGAATAGGTTTCCTTATTGTTATTCATGCAATAAGGCCCAAGAATCCATATGTCTAAGTTCTACATCACAGTTCTATTTACTGGGGTTGTGAAAATTCCAGCAATTGAATGGAAGCACCTGGGCATTAGCCTCTTCCAGCTTTTGGAATTTTTTGGAAGGGTTGATATGAGACAATGAAGTGAAGCTGTAAGAGTGCTTTACACTTGCTTGCCTCTTTGAAGCAAGTGGAATGTATGAAGTAGATTGGAAAGGAATAATTCAATGAGGCATCAATAAAGTGAAACACCTTTTAGAAAATTGCATGATCTAGCTAATACTCCATTGTTCTTCAACAAAGCAGTAGTTAGAAGTTATTTATTCATTAATATTTATTTGTTTAATGCCTCATCTTTTCTCAGGGCCACACAAATAGAACTTTCCCTTAATTTTATTCCCACAACATTACAATATAATATCAAACTGTGCTAAATCTAAAATTGAAGTAAAGATTCAAAAGTCCCATTTGCGCTAGCAGGGATGTGTAATATTGAAAAAGTTACTGCCTTATTATAGTAATACTAAATCAAGATAAAGTTTGGTTTAAGCACTTAGGGTCTACAATATGGCTTTTGGATTCCTCCTGGGTCCTTTAGGTTTTATTCTTAACAATAAATACTTCATTCTTTTATTGTTATTCTTTTATATATTCTTTTATTCATCTTAACAATGAAAGAGGTGGGTGACTCCAGCCTGTATTTTGTTAGGAAGTGTGTTTATCTGTCAAGAAAAAAAATACAAAGGTAAGCTGAGGTGATAGAATGCATCTGGGAGACTTAAAGATGTACTTGTATATCATGGAAAAATAATTTCAGCAGTTCTGGAAAATTGTTATGTTGTGACTGGTTACATTCTCTGTGATAGCCATTTCATCAGATACCTGTGACAGTTCTCAAAATACTTAATGACCACTGGCTCAAAAAAAAAAATTAAAGACACCTGAACTAGGATCAGCCTGCTAATATTCTCTAATTCAGCTAATTTTGCTGACTGCCAGTAGTTCGGCAGTTCAAATCTCACCAGGCTGAAGGTTGACTCAGCCTTCCATCCTTCTGAGGTGGGTAAAATGATTGTTGTGGCAATATGTTGACTCTGTAAACTGCTTAGAGAGGGCTGTAAAGCACTATGAAGCAGTATATAAGTCTAAGTGCTAATGCTATTTCTTTTCTTAAGAGACTGCTAATGAGTCTGTATTTCTTTTTCTTTTTTCAGAAAAATATATGAAGAAGGGTAAGTTATACATTTATTTAGATGTATTACAGTATTGCATCCCTCCTGCATTTGGGGTGGCTAATTGTGAAACCTATTTATATGTATAATACAGGTAGTCATCAACTTACAGTTTGTTTAGTGACTGTTCAAACTTACAGCACTGAACAGCACTGAACAGTACTGAAAAAAGTGACTTATGACTATTTTTCACACTCATGACTGCTGCTACATCCCCATGATCATGTGCTCAAAATTCAGAGCCTTGGCAACTGGCTCATACTTATTATGACCATTGCAGCGTTCCCTCATATGATCTCCTTTTATGACCTTCTGACATGAAAAGTCAATGAGGAAGCCAGATTCACTTAACAACTGGGTTAATAACTTATCAACTGCAGTGATTCACTTAATAGCACAATGGTCGTAAAATGGGGCAAATCTTATTTAACAAATGTCTGACTTAACAACAGAAATTTTGGGGTTGATTGTGGTTGTAACTTGAAGACTACCTATAAGATCCTTATTATCTCTTGTTATGTAGATAAATCACTGAATATGTTCCAAAAGTATTCCACTTCTTTTTTGGATATCAATAAGAGTATTGAGAAAACCATGGACAGCCAAGAAAACAAAGGGATTGTCAACAAATCAGCCCAGAGCTCTTGTTACAGGCACAAATGAACAGGTTCAAATTATCCTACTTTGGCCACCTTATGCAAAGGCCCAGCTCTCTGGAAAACGCTGTAATAGAGGTGAAGGTGGAAGGAAAGAAAAGAAGAGGATGGTCAGCAGCAGAGTGGATGGACTTAGAGTGGCATAGCAGAATAATAGAGTTGGAAGGGACCTAGTCAGGGGTGGGATGTCACCAGTTCTGCCCGGCTCTATAGAACCAGTAGCTCTGAAAAGCAGCAGACACAGAACCGGTTTTGTGTCTGCTGCTGTTTGGCCCACCTACCCGCCTGGGCTCTTACCTGACCTTTATTTCCTGCTTTTTCAACCTCAGCTGCTTTGAAAAAGCAGTAAAAAAGTGCTTTTTGAAACACTGCGCACCCACGCACAGCGCTTATCAGCTATCCTGGTGGCTCAGCTAATGGTGTAGTATGCGCGTGTGTGCGAAGTGCGCATGCATGTGCAAAACGCAAATACTGAGCTGGTAGTAATGCTGGTTGAATCCCACTCCTGGACCTAGTCCAACCTCGTGCTCAAATAGGAGTTCTTATACCCTTTCAGACAAAAATGTTGCCCAATCTCTTCTTTAAAAGCTCCAGTGTTGGAGCATTCACAACTTCTGGAGGCAAGTCATTCCACTGATTATTTTTTCTGTCAGGAAATTTCTCCTTATTTCTAGGTTGCTTCTCTCCTTGATTAATTCCCATCCATTGCTTCTTGTTTTGCCTTCAGGTGCTCTGGAGAATAGGTTAGCCCCCTTTTGTTTGTGACAGATACTGGAATATTGCTATCATGTCATCCCTAATCCTTCTTTTCATTAAACTAAACAAAACATTAAACTGAGCAGGTTAGGGGCAGTTCATTCAGAAAACATATCTATATGGTGAGGAGTATCACATACAGTAGTCCTTTGAGGACTAAGAATAAAAAATGATTTGATAGAACATAATCAAGCAAAAAAAATTTTTTTTAATGTCTAGTAGAAAGATAGACAAGGAAGAAGGAGATCAGAAACAGAACATAATCTCAATCCAACATTCATACACTATATAAAATACCTGGATGAAGTCAACTAGCTCACTCTTATCCTCTGGGAGGACAAAAGACCTACCTCCTCACACCTTCATCCCCATAATGCCTCCTTTATAGCATTAAACATTCATGAGGTCATGTTATCCATGAAGCTCCACATGGAGCTCCGCCTGTAAGTGTATCAGTAGTTTGTTGGCTTCACACAACAATAGGAAGGCAAATAAATAAATAAAGCATGTTCTGGCTTAACAGCTTTGGTAAACCCATTTTTTTGTTGATTTCTGAATGATTGGGTGTGTATACAGTAGTTTTGAACTCTAAATACAGCAGCCCTATAATTAAAGAAAAAAATCAGGAAACACTTTCCAGCTTACCCAATTTTAACCTAATCATTATTGGTGCAGTACCTCTGGTCATGAATGAAACTTGTTTGTGATCTAGCATAATATATATACTTGTCTTATAACAAAACATCAACACAGTTTCAACAACTGACCTACCCTTCCTTGGCCAATGAAAACTTCTTAATTAGAAAGCTTGCATGGTTTTGTGATCCTGAGCTAGCATAATAAAGCTCTTGTCTCAATCAAATGTACCTAAGGTTGTACAAATAATATCAAAAAACAAAAAGAGATCTTACCTAGGCATACCAATAGCAGGTGTGCATTAAATTACTCATGCTGAATTTCTGCAAATTAATGTGCCCTTATCATTGTCAAAGTATAGGCCAAAGCTGTTGCACAGACTAGAAATTGGTCAATAATTCATTAGCCTTTCAAAATACAATTTATGAATGGGGCTGTTTGGACTAGATACAGGGGATTCATATAACCTCCAAGGCTCCAGACACAATAACAGGCTCTGTTCTTTTTGGGAATCCTAATGAGCATTTTGGCATGTGGGTTTCTGCACATCTGTCTACTAGATGTTCCAGCTTCACAATAACCCTTTTCTTTAAGCTCTACCCAGAGCCCTTAACTCATAGCAAAGACAGTATGGTGGTGATTAGCAGAATAATAGCTCTATGACATCCTATGAATAATTTTGAGTTATTTAGGCATGCACACACACATATACAGCTGCAAAGAAATGAGAATCCTTCTGTGTGAAGCTTTTGCATTCCAGTTTAAACAGAGAAACAGAGTTCTCTGTACTATGAAGTAGGAGCTCCCCCAAGCTGTCAGATCTGGCTTGAATAACTCTGCTCAAACAACTGAGTTACTGGCAGAAATTAATTTCCTTATTCTGCAGCACTGATCCTTTTATTTTGTTTTGCTTTTAAGTGAAGTCTTCTTCATGCTGAGCTTGAATCCTGATGACTTTATAGACATGTACTGCAGCTCATGTAGGTTTCCTCGAGATAATATAGAAGTGGCTTGCTACTAACAACTGAGATTTTGTTGTTTCCTAGTTTGGTTTGCAGCCATGTTATTTAGGAAATGACTCTGCCAAGATAAGATGTACACCTGGGAAAAATAATACCAATTCCAACTTTAAAAAGCAAACAAAATATGGTATACTGTATTGTGCCAGTGAATCAACAGGGAAGGACAACAAGTTCATCAGCAGTTTATTAATCTAATCTAATTAATCCAATCCAATCCAATCCAACCTAATCTATATTTGGGTTGCTGGCTCCCCGGAGAAAACTCTCAGGAAAAAAAAAACTCTGATTGCAAAAGATGTAGCAGCCTGTCCATTTCTTGTACCATAATGACAGTCTGATTTATAGAAAGAAAGAAACAAGCTTCCCAAGCCATGGAAAAAACACGTTTGCAGCTGCTAAACTAATCTGCTTTGCCAGTAGAAAGAAGATCAAAATCTGATTGTACTAGTTATATTAAATTAATTGCAAGTGAAGTTTTATTTCCAGTCTGATACAGTGAAGTTTTGTGCTAGTATACAGTAAATGATAAAATGCCCTAATTGGCAAAAGGCACTCTCTGCTCACTGTAATGGGAGCATTCCCTAAGCTCTGCATAATCACCACAAATGCTATTAAGTCTAGGTTTGAAATTAGCTCAGGTTCAAAATTTGCGTGTCACTTAAACCATTCAAAAAAATAATGTTTCTATAAAATAGACAAATATCTCTTGCCATTTGCAGCAGTATTTAAGCAGTCTGCTTAGCCACAGCCAGTGGTGGGATTCAAAATTTTTTACTACTGGTTCTGTGGGTGTGGCTTGGTGGGCATGGAAGGGGAAGGATACTGTAAAATCTCCAGTCAGAGGTGGTATTTGCCTATTCTCTGAACTACTCAAAATTTCTGCTACTGGTTCTCCAGAACTGGTCAGAACCTGCTGAATACCACCTCTGGCCACAGCTAATTGAACTATCATTCACTAAATTAAGCAAACACCTTGGCCTTGCACTTTGTGCTAAACTAGACAGAAAGCTAGCATAACCACCAAAATGTTGTTGGACAATGCTGGATCCTTCACTAAGAAACAGAGATGAGCACTGCCTCCTAGAGTCAGACATGATTGGAAAAGGGAAACCTTTATCTTTACCTTTAGCCAGAAAGCTTGCTTTGTACACCATGCTGAGCTAAACTGTGGTACTATGTTTGTGGTTTGGTGTGCTAAGATAGCACAGTCATTGAAAATGTGGGTGAGTCAGAATTATAACAGAAGGGAATTAGACTTTTGTGCCCTCTAAGATTCATTCACAAAACAATGGAAGGTGTTGACTGTTTGGCACACTAAACAATGAAGATGCTAATGCGTTTGCAGAACTAGGCATATCTACAATTGTAATAATCAAATATTCATGCTAACATTTCCCCACTACTCCTAAGCTTGTTACAGTAAGAATTGCTGTTAGTGTGGGGTTGTTGTGAAAGTTAATTATTACAAGGAAATACATTCTTCTTCCCTATTTTTCAAGAACTCTTCTTTATACTTAACATGGCTTAATTTAAATTTCAGGGGAAAACCAAATCTATTGGATATGGGATCTTTGATGATCAAACCAATACAGCGTGTCATGAAGTATCCTTTGTTATTGTGTGAGCTCTTGAATGCCACTCCTAAGTCTCACCCCGACCACAAAGCATTGCAGCATGCCTTGGTTGCTATGAAAGATATGAATATGAATATAAATGAACTTAAAAGGAGAAAGGATATAGGTAAGAGAAAGTCAACAATATGGGATATCTCTGTAAGGACCTGCTTGTATGACCTTTTCAGAACAATGAAATGACCATTATAGAAAATAAGATGCTGGTCCATATTGATTGGTTTCCTGTATGGAATGAAATTTGAAGCTTGCATACATGGCAAGCAGCAGCTTTGTTTTAAATATAGGTACTTGAGGAATGACTGTGAAAGAACATCATTCTCCTCGTTTCCATTCTTGTGAGATTTCAATAAATTTGGCTGGCCACTGTGAAAACAGAGGATTAGATCAAACAAATCTTTGTCTGAATCTACTAGGAATTTTCTTGTGGCTAAAGCTTAGATAGAATAGAATACAATTCTTTATTGTCAAGTGTGATTGGACACACAAGGGATTTGTCTTGGTGCATATGCTCTCAGTGTATATAAAAGAAAAGGCACATTCAACAAGAATCATAAGGTACAACACTTAATAATAGTCATAGGATACAATAAGCAATCAAATCATACTAGGAAACAGTCATTAAAAATCATTAGGATACAAGGAACAAGGTTACAATCATACAGTCATAAGTGGGAGGAAAAGGGTGCAAAGAAGGATGAGAGGATTAATAGTAATAGTAATAGTAATGCAGACTTAGTAAATAGTTTGACAGTGTTGAGGGAATTATTTGTTTAGCAGAGTGATGGCATTCGGGGGGAAACTGTCCTTGTGTCTAGTTGTTCTGGTGTGCAGTGCTCTATAGCATCGTTTTGAGGGTAGGAATTGAAACAGTTTATGTCCAGGATATGAGCGGTCTATAAATATACAACTGAAATTCCTTTCCCACATTAATCTGGGTTGATCTAAAGACCTGACCAAGTTATTTATTTACAAATTAAGCCATGGATTGATTTATAACGACTATGGGCAATGCATTTGGAATGAAAGACAATGGACCTGTTCCTGTGAGATTCTTATTTTATGGGATCTTTAATTTTAGGAAAGTGATTCTGTCACTTTAATGAGTGGTGTAGTGGCTTAGAGGTGGAGTCTCACCTCACAATCCGGAGGCTGTGAGTTCAATCCTAGGTAGAGGCAGATATTTCTCTCTCTGGGCAAGATGAGAATATATCTGCTGCATATAACTCCACATTGGTGACAGGCAGGGCAGTAAACACTCAGCTCCATTCAGTTGCCCAGACTCCTCCCTGCAAGGGATTATGGGGTCAATAAAAGATGATGTTTCTATCATTTTAATACCGGTATCTGTCTGATTTCAGAATGATGGTTCTGAGTAGTGAAAGTAAGCCAAACTTATTTGTAATACTTTCTACTGAAGGAAAGATTGTTGTAATAGAAGCATTCAGATAGGAACTTTAGTCAAATTCAAGCTACAATAATTACACATTATACATTAACATTGTACATTATACATTAATTATACATTAAGTTTTAACATTCATTTGGCCTGTACAAAACATTCCTGAAAGAAATGTGAAAGCATCAACATCCACTTATTAACCCCAAAAATGTAGTGAGGCATACGACCAGGATTCAGAGACCTCTCCAAATGTTATACAGGTACTCCATGACTTATGACCATTCAGCAATCCAGGGCCTCCCCCACTACCTGAGGCACTAAGTGCTCCAAAATATCAACTACAGCAGAAATTGCTGGAATTCGATGGGCATCTCACTTCATGACCACAATGACCATAATTTTGGTCTGAACTGTGGTCATAAGTTGAGGACTACATGTACAGGAGCCCTAATCTGCTTAACTATTGAACTAACTACAATTGGCTGGTTTCACACATTGTGTCCAGTCATATGTCATATGGTACGGTAAGTTAAAATCAAATTAATTCCATTTTGTATTAATATGATTTGTAAATTCAGCACTCACATAATATGACAATAATCTATGCTTTAAATTTGGCTTATTTTTGGATAGGCATGTTCTGTACATACATAGAAGCGTATCTGATCACAAAATAGGGCTGCAAAAATCTAAACGATTATTAGATGGCGGCAAATTCTTAGCGTTATCTCTCACTCTCTGTTGCTACCCAACAACACATTGTTTGGCATTTCACAACTCAGATCTGGGAGTCCAACAAATACTCTTCCCAGGGGCTATGCTTGAGGAAGAGATGGTAAGGGGCCATAACCCTGAAAAAAAGCTAAGCCTATTCATATTATGAGAAACTAATTTATTGTGATGTTGAAATATAGGCAAAGGCGATGATATTTGACTGGATCCTCAAACCAGTGGTGGTATTCAGCCGGTTCGCACCGGTTCAGGGTGCACTGGTAGCAAGGATTTGGTGTGGGTCACTGAACCTGTAGTAACTTCTGGCTGGCCACACTCCCAACCCGGTCGCTCGGTTGCCGCTCGCTCACTTGCTCCACCCGCCTGATGCCCAATGCTTGCTCACCCCATCTGCCAGCCCAGTTACTCTTTAAGGTTTTTTTTTTTAACCTCCCAACAATCAGTTGTTCCTACAAATAGCTGTGCTGGGATTCCCCTCGCTTCTTACTGCTTCGCCCAGGAGGCTTCCCTGAGGCTAGGAAGGCCTCAAAATGGAGCATGGAGGGGTGCTGCTTGCCCCTCCTATGCTCTGTTTTTTTTCTTCCTGAGCCCCAGAGGAGCCTTCTGGGAGCAAAAAGGCCCCCCTATAGGCTCCTCTGAGGCCAGGTGTTATGTATGTAGGTTTGAAATCATTGGTTAAGTTTGAATTGTTCTTGTAAAGTGTTGGAAATGATTGGTTTAGAAAGTGCGGGAAAACCCTGCACTCTGATTGGCTGTCAGCTGCGGCTGCCGGCTATAAGTAGTAGCTGCAGCAAAGCCAGTAGGGTCCGTTCTGAGCTGTAGTCACAAATAAACAAAAGAGCTTGAAGCACTCTGCGTCTGTCTCTTCATGCAAACTTAACACTGGCGATGAGGATGGGATTCCCCTGAAGAGAAGGCAACGAACAGAAGAAGAGCAGATGGCTGCGCTGAACACCCCCAGCCCGTTCGATCCGACGGCAGAAGACTGGGAGTCGTATGCAGATCGTTTCCAAATGTATTTGGAGGAAACGATCTTGCCGCCATTTCGAGCAGCGGAAGAGGGCGGTCTTCCTTACTGCGGTCCGGCAGTTTTCAAGATGGCGAAGGCCCTCGGGAGCAGCAGACGTGAAGGTAATGGCTTGGCCTGATCTGGAAAGGCTGTTAAGAGCCCATTACGCACAAGTATCGTGCCTCATTAAGAGACACGAGTTTTACCGTCGCGATCAGGGGAAAACGAAAGCATAAACGACTTCTGGCAAGTTTAAGAGACATTGGGGTGCATGTGAATTCAACAGTTTAGAGGAGGCCATGCGATCGTTTCGTTTTAGGCCTTAAAGACAAGGTGCTGCAGAGCAAATTATTAATGAAACCTAAGATCACGCTGAAAGAAGCAATAGAAGAAGCCTCTTCAGCAGAAGCTACCAAGTCCTCAGCAGCAGCCATGAAAAAGATTAACAAGGCCACAAGCCATCCTGATGTGGAAAAGTCCACAACAACTCATTGTGAGCAAATAGATTCTGAGTCAGACTGTAGTGAGGTGGAGGAAGGAATTTACAGACTCAGAATGGAGCGGAAAAAGAAAGACCTGGGAAGAAAGAGGCAAGATTTCTACTGCAGAGGTTGTGGGGAAGCCATCCCGCACTGAATGCAAGTTTTTAGACACCATTTGCCTCCGTTGTGATAAAAGAGGACACCTAGCAAGAGTCTGCAAATCATCCAGAACTCCACCCAACAGAAGGAAGTTTGCTGCAAGCAAAGACAAAGAATTCAAGCCTAACAACCTCAGTGAGAAAGCGGGCGCAGCACAGAAGCAAATGGGAAGAATGAAACTCATCAAACAGTAACTATTGGTCATTCTTCCCCATTAAAAAGCAGAAAGGTGCATGTCAAGGTACTTATTGAAGGAAGGCCTTGCCAAATGGAAGTGGACTCAGGCTCATACCTTTCTATGGTGTCATGGGACACTATTCACAGACTACTTCCTAACATCCAAAAGAATCACTTCAAGAAGCAAGCATTGACTCTTAAAGACTACCAAGGGAACAAGATTCCAGTAGTTGGAACAAGAGAATTCAACGTGAAATTCAAGGGCCACACCAAGCCTACCACTGACCATCATGGACAAGAACCGCCCAAGTCTGCTGGGTCTTGAGTGGTTCAACCAGTTGGGCATCGAGGTGACTGGCATCAATCACGTGAGCAACACTGAATGGGAAGAGGCCTTGAAGTCTGAGTTTCCAGAGGTCTTCAGCGATGGATTAGGCAAGTACTTGGGGACCTCCATATCCTTTAACATAGATCCCAAGGTACAACCAATCCGTTTAAAACCCAGAAGGGTTCCATTTGCATTAAAGGAAAAAATTGATGCACAATTAGATAAACTAATAGCCCAAGGGGTTTTAGAGCCCACTGACCACTCCAGGTGGGAGAACCCATAGTCACACCAGTCAAGGCTGATGGGTCTGTAAGAATCTGTGGAGACTACAAGGGGACATTGAACCATGCGCTACAACAGAGCATATCCAGTTCCAGTAGTGCATCATTTATTACATTCTCTTGGAGGGGCACAGTTTTTGCCAAATTGGACCTGGCACAGGCATATCAACAGTTAACAGTTGATGATGCCACTGCAGAAGCCCAAACCATTGTGACCCATAGAGGTGCTTTCAAATGCAAAAGGTTGCAATTTGGAGTAAGCGTAGCACCTGGCATCTTCCAAAGCCTTATGGAAAGAATGTTACAAGGGTTGCCAGGGTGGTGCCCTATTTTGATGACGTTTTAATTTCTGCTGAAAATGACACTCAGTTACAAGAGAGACTCAGAGAAGTCTTGATCAGATTCAAAAAGCGGGGTTAAAAGTCAAAGAAGAAAAATGCACACTTAGAACAGATAAAGTGGAATTCTTGGGTTACATGATCGATAAACATGGCATCCACCCCACAGAGGCCAAAGTTCAGGCAATCAAAGAAGCCCCCAGGCCAAAATGCAAAACAGATTTACAAGCATTCTTGGGACTCATTAACTTCTATCATATGTTTCTACCTCAGAAGGCAACTATTGCAGAACCCCTACATAGGTTGCTAGACAAGAAATCTACATGGGTCTGGGGCAGGAAGGAACAAGCTGCATTTAACAATATCAAGAGACAAATCACGTCTGATTCTGTACTGATACAGTTCTCTGAGAACTTGCCTGTTGTTCTGACTTGTGATGCCTCCCCTTTTGGAGTAGGGGGTGTTGAGCCACATGCTTCCCAGCGGGAGGGAAGCCCCTATTGCATTTTACTCTCACCTTGACTAAAGCAGAGAGGAACTACAGCCAACTGGACAAGGAAGCCTTGGCAATTGTAGCAGCTGTCAAGAAATTCCATGAGTATCTATATGGGAGAACATTTACTGTTGTCACAGATCACAAACCTCTTTTAGGCATTGTGGCAGGGGACAAACCAACCCACGATCCTGTCACCAAGAATGCTGAGATGGACCGAATTTCTTGCTGCTTATTCATACAAACTGATCCACAGACCTGGTAAAGACATTGGGCATGCAGATGCTTTGAGTCGCTGCCCACTTCCTTCACACATTGAGGACCCTGTTCCTGAGACTCACACCTTTTTCTAGAAACTGTTGCCAAGCTTCCAGTACATGCTGCTGAAATTGCCAGAGAGACTGCCAAAGACACTTTATTGGCTCCTGTTATAGGCTGGATTAAGAAAGGTTGGCCACTTCAAGATCTACCTCAACTTGCCCAACCTTTTAAATCCAGGCAAACTGAATTATCTGTATTAAGAGGATGTATTTTGTGGGGTAACAGGGTGGTTATTCCTGCAAAACTACAAAAGGAGGTTTTGGAAATGTTACATGAGGGTCATCCGGAATTGTCAGAATGAAGGGATTGGCCAGGAGTTATGTATGGTGGCCAGGTATTGACAAAATGGTTGAAAACTGGGTTGCATCTTGTCCCAACTGTCAGGTAGTCAGGCCTGCCCCACCTCTCGCCCCCACAGGAATGGGAATGTCCTAGGGGCCCATGGTCCAGGATTCACATTGATTTTGCTGGCCCTACCAGAGGGCACACCTTCCTTATTATAGTAGATGCATATTCCAAATGGCTAGAGGTTATCCCTATGGCATCCACCACAACTGAAGCTGTCATCAAACAGCTTAAAAAGCTTTTGTAACTCATGGGTTACCTGATGTGCTTGTTTCTGACAATGGTCCTCAATTTACATCCAACCTTTTTGAATCATATCTAGCACAGCAGGGTATCAGACATGCCCTGACAGCCCCTGGGCATCCTTGCTAACGGCCGGGCTGAACGTATGGTACGATTTACCAAGGAAAAACTTCAGCAATTGGGTCCAGGGGACATCACTGAGAAAGTTGAAAAACTACTCAGTGTCCAGCATATCACTCCCAACCCTCAACTAATTTAACCCCAGCTGAATTGTTGATGGGTAGGAAACTCAGGTCTCCCCTTGACCGCCTTCATCCCACTTACGCACCCAACGCACCACTAGATTCCACTAGCAAAATTCGCACATTCACTGTGGGTGATTCTGTTTATGCTAAGAACCTTGGGTGAACCATTATGGATTCCTGCTGAGATAACCCAAATCACAGGCCCCAGGTCTTACAGGGTACAAACAGAGGATGGTGTCCTCTGGAGCAGGCACATTGATCAGTTAAGATCCAGATTACCTCAGGAGCATCGCCCTTGCTCCTCTCTGGTTCCCATACCTACTGCCTCTTCTAGGGGGGAAGGGGAGGTTTATGAGAGTAATCAGCAAGCAAGAATCAACCCCATGTGTAACGAGCTAACACGACAGGAACCATCCCAAAACCTGTCACAGTACCAACAACCATTTTCACAAATGGAAGATTGCACATCACTACCTGACTTAGGTGCTGACATTGGGTTGGAGATGGATTGGGAGGAGAGACCAGGTTGTAGTAACCAAACAGGTTCTACCATTACTAGAAGTCCAAGTAAGGAAATGTCAGCAGACACATTTCCTCTCTCACAAGGTGAGAACCTTAAAACATCTGAACCACGTAGGTCTCAATACACGTAAGAGCCCCACCTATTTAAAAGAATACATTAGATAGATTGGGGTTTGAGTATGGACTGAACCTAGTGGGGAGGGGTATTATGTATGCAGGTTTGAAATCATTGGTTAAGTTTGAATTGTTCTTGTAAAGTGTTGGAAATGATTGGTTTAGAAAGTGCGGGAAAACCCTGCACTCTGATTGGCTGTCAGCTGCGGCTGCCAGCTATAAGTAGCAGCCACAGCAAAGCCAGTCAGATCCGTTCTGAGCTGTAGTCACTAATAAACAAAAGAGCTTGAAGCACTCCGCGTCTGTCTCTTCATGCAAACTTAACACCAAGAATCAAGCTCCAATCGCCTAGTGCGCTCCCACCAGCAGGGCCTCCTTGGGGTGCTGTCGACCAGACAATGTCGGTCGGCGGCACCCCGGGGGAAGGCATTCTTGGTGGGAGCACCCACTCTGTGGAACCAGCTGCCCCTGGGGCTGCAGTTGGTTCCTGACCTGCGCACCTTCCGCCACGATCTAAAGACCTGGCTGTTTTTACAGGCTGGCCTGGCTTGAGAGTGGTTGGGGTTTTAATTTGGCTATTTTAGTGGGTAATTTTAGGTTTTATTTGGATTGGATTAAGAAATTTTTAATAATTGTATATGTATTTATGTCGAGCTGCCCCGAGTCCCCCCGGAGATGGGGTGGCATATAAATCCAAACAAACAAACAAACAAACAAACAAGAAGGCCCAAAAAATGGGGTGGGGGTGAGGGTGGTTAAAAAAAAGCCACGTCCACCCAATCACATGGCCATGCCCACCTAGCCATGCCCACCTAGCCATGCCCACCTAGCCATGCCCACAGAAACGATAGTAAAATTTTTGAATCCTACCACTGCCTCAAACGTATTATAGCATGTTCTTTGTAGGATCAAAGCAATGTTCATCTGGTTCACAATTCAGTTTTCAACAATTACTAACTTCAAAGTGATAGACATTCCTTGCATTTAGAGTTCATGGGTATCTCATCTCTTTATATGAGAATTCCCTTGGGCTATTGTTCTTCATAAAGAACAATATATGCTTATTCATAGGCAAAAAAAATCATTAAATCCCAGAACTAAAAAGCACATTTTGTTCCCATCTTATCTTACCGCATGAGGAGACTGAAAAAATTGCTACAGCTCTAGTATTAGATGGTTGCATTTGCTTAAGGCATATAAATAATATTAAGCATTTTTTTCTTGTTGCATCTGAGCTTCTCCCTGATAGACTCACTAAGAATATTGCTTTGCAAACACATGAAAATTGCTATAGAATTCAAGCATCTTTGCATTTTGCAATAAATAGAATGAAGGCTGTTATTGAAAATGACAGCAACAATTTGTGAAATTAAAATTTTAAAAAGTGTATGTGACCATTAGGGCTTAATTATCTCTTCTTTCCATCAGTAGAACAAATTGTAGCCTCTGTTTCTTTATTTCTCTAATCTGTGATAGCATTTTTAAAAAAGTAGATAGAACTTTGCTTCCTTATCAGTATACATTGTTATTTTTAATGTGATTTGTCTGATTACAGTGCTTAAATATAAGAAGAATGATGAAGATGAATCTTTGAAGGATAAATTTTCAAAGTTAAATATTCACTCAATTAGTAAAAAGTCCAAGAGAGTGACTGGTCACCTGAAGATTCTGACAGGAGGAGAGCCTCAGGTAATCACTCGTTGAGTTTGCACATCATATTAGAATAGAGTAGAATAACAGAGTTGGAAGGGACCTTGGAGGTCTTCTAGTCCAACCCATTGCCTAGGCAGGAAACCTTACACTACTTCAGACAAATGGTTATCCAACATCTTTTTAAAAACGTCCAGTGTTGGAGCATTTACAATTTCGGGAGGGAAATTGTTCCACTGATTAATTGTTCCACTGATTAATTGTTCCACTGATTAATTGTTCCACTGATTAATTGTTCCACTGATTAATTGTTCTGTCAGGAAATTTCTCCTTAGTTCTAGGTTGCTTCTCTCCTTCTTTAGTTTCCACCCATTGCTTTTTGTCCTGCCCTCAAATGCTTTGGAGAATACCTTGACTCCCTCTTCTTTGTGGCAGCCCCTGAGATATTGGAACATTGCTATCATGTTTCCCCTAGTCCTTCTTTTCATTAGACTAGACAGTTCCTGCAACCATTCATCATATGTTTTAGCTTCCAATCCCCTAATCCTCTTTGTTGCTCTTCTCTGAACTCTTTCTAGAGTCTCAGCATCTTTTTTTACATCGTGGTGACCAAAACTGAATGCAGTATTCCAAGTGTGGCCTTATCAAGGCATTATAAAGTGGTTAAACTATTACACTATGGTGTGTTTAGACATGATTTCTTGAGTAATCAAACCTTTGCTGGATTTGCTCACATCAATCCACAGTGGTTGATTTCATACAACATGCTTAAGCCACAACTAAGCTAACTTGTTATGGCTTAGTGCAACATGTGAATCCAGCCATTGCTTTACAGGGGTTTTAAGAGAGTTATTGGTCAGAATTTTCATTCAATGGGTATCCTTCCTTTTCCTCCTATTATGTCCTTGCTATTCTCCCATTCCAAAACAGGTTTTATCAACCACCCATGCATTTCTCAAGGTGTTAAGAAATTTGGAGCACATAATTTACTTTAACGAGAATGTTTTTATATGCCAGAGTCACAATTCTGCAGTTGCTATATACAAATTAGGGACTGT
This sequence comes from Naja naja, assembly GCA_009733165.1. Classification (NCBI taxonomy): domain Eukaryota; kingdom Metazoa; phylum Chordata; class Lepidosauria; order Squamata; family Elapidae; genus Naja; species Naja naja. The sequence continues at coordinate 26,323,893 of CM019151.1, forward strand.
GATCAGGATGCTTGTTTAATTCTTTGCTTTGTGATTCCAACCAGTCTCATTAAGAAAGTGGTGCTAACCAGTAGCTTACCAGGGCATAAATAAATAATCTCTATTGGTACAAGGTAAAGTACTCGTGAAATATATATTATGTTAGGCCTGTGACTGACTTCGTAACTATGTGCTATTTATTGATGAGACTTAGCTTCAGAATGTATCTGACCACAAAAAAGGCAATTGCATTTTTCTGTGGCTTAATACTAATATTTTAATGGAAGCCAGAACTAAACAAAATAGTCTGTGAAACTTCCTGCCCTAGACAGGACTCCAAACACACAGTACAAAAGTCAAAATGGGGCTTCAGATGAGGTTATTGTAGCTGGCAACTCGATTAATTTCAAAGCTTTTCTAGTTCACGTTTGGATCAATGCCTAAAGAGTAGAGGAAACTGCCTTAAGCTTAGCTTACTGCTTCTCCATCTCAGCCCATATCGACACTATTAACATGAAGCAGCCATTCTGATTCTCTTACACAGCCTGCCCTACTTCTTTGCAAGGAAACTCAGAAATCTGAACTGACAATAAAAGTTTGCAGACCTTGATTCTGTGCCAGTTCTTATCAGCTGTGTGGAATGATATGTCTAAAAAATTGATAACGATTGGTAACGCTCCCGTGATGAAGAGGGCATTCTCTGTGTTAAAGTTTCTTTTTAATCAACATTTTTAAACTCAAACAGCACTGAAGCATTTTGGGGTGGAGTTATGTTTTTATGAAATCTCAGCATTTTTCTTTCTTCTAATTTATTGCTTCGGGTCACATTTTCCATTGCTGACATTTGCAGCAGCTTCTAACTTCTTTAATCAATTACTGATCCTATCTATCAGTTCTAGTAGAATTTGTTTTTTCCACATAAAAGCTTTTAACAGGTGTATTTTATAGTGTACGAATCACAAGCATTCCAAAAGGTTGTGAGTGCATATATGATTTAGTTTGGCCAAAACAGTGAACATAAGGCTAAAGTACCAATTTCATATTTGCTCACTGAAAGCACAAAATTACCATTTCACAGAAAGACCCTACAGACACAAGCTTCTTAAATTATCTTTTTTTGCAGAAATTATGACTGGTTTCTTTATATGCTCCTCTCAAGATCTTATTGATCATGAAGGAAATAAAAACAATCCCAGAAATACTTCCCTTATTTTTTATGATAATATTTTTTTATTTATCAGTAGATTTATTTATTTATTTATGAGATTTATACAATTGTCCATCCCACTTAAATAACTCTTCGCAACTAACACAATGAAAGCTCCCATACAAAGAAGGGAAGTTAAAAATGTCTGTCTATGAAACATGTCAATATTCATTTTTGGATAAAGAGAATAAGAGAATAGTAGTAGCAGTGAGTTGAACTGTGGGGTCCTTGCTGGTCTCTGGGCTCATTTTTTTTTCTTGCAAACATTTCATTACCAAACTAGATAACATCCTCAAGAGCACTACTGCTGTTACCAAGGTTGGTAATAAAATGTCTGCAAGAAAACCACCAAGCTCAGAGAGCAACAAGGACCCCCCACAGGACTGGAATTAAAGAAATGTAACCAGTGAAAGTATTTTGACATTCCTTAAACTGTTATTTAGTGTTATGTGAAGATGCCTCAACACACCACTGGGAAGGAACTCTGAGGCATTTTAACATTACTATTAGCAATTACATTCTTATCCTAACTGTAATGTTCTTGTGACTTTAGGTGAAAGATGAAGTTTTTAATAAAGAGGAGAAGTTATTCAAAAGCTTAGAAAAGACGGTCAAACTATGTGTGAAGAATATTCCATTGTCTCTTCAGCATTTAGAAGTAAGTGTTATGTAACAATATTGCAGCCTTGGTACTAACCGTTCACAAGTTGCAAATCAACATTTGACTGGTCAAACCTGATTTAAATCCTGAATTGATCTCACAGATGGGAAGAAAGTACTGAAGCTCTCCTCTTAACCCATATTAAAAATGTCAAAAACAATGTTTTGAAATGAATTCTCAGACCAGATAATTACATGAATATTTAAACTTCACTTAGTGAGTCTCCTGACAAATGCTCACTTTAAGACTATATTATGTTTGTAAAATATGGGAAGACATTTTAAAAAAATAGTTTGGCTATCTATTGCGCAGTCAGTTATGATTTGTTCAGTTTTTACAAACAATTGTTAAGCAACTCATGGCCTATTTTAATATGCAAGTCAGACCATAATCTTTGGGCCTAGGTTGTATGAGATGCTGAATAATGGATACAGTAAGTAATCTGAGAGAGTTTTCAGATTTATGTATTACATAATTTATGTACTACATAAATTACTCAATTTTTTTTATAAATGAGAACAATTAAATTAGCAGATCATTTGAATAATGCCTTCTTCTGTTGGGATTTTTTTTTCATTTGCAAGGAGCTTTTAAGTAATGATACTGTACTATTGAAAAATATAACGTCCCATTTGAAAACTGAAAGCTCCAGTCAATTTCCATACAGAGTAGATCTATGCTTCAGGTCTCATCCAAGGGATCATTTTCATGAACTAATCACATCCTTGCAGGCTCTGGAAAAGACTCATCTGCAGAAGTCAGAGTCACTACACTGGAGTCCAGCTGCATAGAAATATGGAAAACAGGATCAAAAGCTGAGATAGATGCAATATCTATTCACAACATTCTTTTTACCCTGCTTTGATTACCTGTATTTCTAACCTGTGTCTGAAAAGTTTTCTAGTGTAGAAAGTAAGCACCCACCCCTCCTAGAAGAATGAAGTATTTTGAGAAATATTTTTAAAAGGCTGAATATTATATTTCCCTAAAGGAGAAACATGTTTCTAAAGATAGAAATTCAGAGCCTCAGTAATCTGCCCCAAGTAGAAACTAAGGGGTCCATTTTTTTTCAGATTTGGTAATCCATTCAAGACAAGATATTCTGAACAAAGGTAGGATTAGCCCTCAGCCACAGTAGGAATTGCCCAACAAGCCCTTTCATTTGCATCAGCACATTTCAACCAAACTTATCTCAGATTCCTAGATGGGAATCTGATAGCAGCCAACAGAATACATGCTCTTGCACAGAAACAGGAAGCTCAAGTTCAAAGCCCAGAGAGGGTAAAAATAAACCCTCATTTTCAATGCCATGTAGTCAGCTGCCCAGGACCTTAAACCCTTGTGGTCCTGTCCACCAATAAAGCATCTTTCCAATTAGCCTCCATGTTTCCAATGTCTTTCTCCCCGCTTGGAACTGAACCAGTTGGATATTTCTTCCAACATTAGATTTATTGGTCTTCATCTAGACCACATCATCTTCTGGCTTGATCCCTTTTGTATCTAGTTCAGAATTCATTATCTTGGTTGTTGTTGTTGTATAGATGATTTATATGGCCACCAAACTTATAAAATGAGACTATAGGTGGCTGGGTGGTTGCTTTGGCCTGATGGACTCATTGAATAATTATGTGGCTTTAATGTCTTTGAAAAGACTGGTTTACCAGCTTTTAACATGCACCATCTGATTATCATTTTGCACTCACCTTTTTTTGCATTTTCACAAGATGAAACAAGATGAAAGGGGACGAAGTGCTGGATTTTTTTTTGTTTTTGCTTCTGTAGTTATGGCTTTAGAGAGTTAGTCTGGCTAGAAACTGGGAAACTATGAGTTCTAATCCTGTCTTAGGAACGAAGCCAGCTGGGTGACCTTGTCCCAGGCATTGTCTCTTAGCTCTAGGAAGCAGACAGTGGCAATCCCTTTCTGAGGTCTTGCCAAGAAAACTATAGTGACGAGTCCAAGCAGTCAACAGGAGTCAACAATAACTTGTAGGCACACACAAAAAGGGAGAAAAAATAGGGGTTTAATGCCTACCCAAAGAGGCATTTCATTTATTTCACGAATACTAGGCAAATTGGACTATTAACACACAAATCTACATAGCCACTTAATGAATAGTGCAGCAAAATGGTAGCAGATTTTTTTCATAAATAATTATTCACTTCTTATGGCAGATATTATTGAACAAGTGTACATGCATAAGGGTTTATGTGTATATGTAACATTCTTTTGCTTATATTATTTTTTTCCAGGACTCTGTATTTCTCGGAGCACAGTGCATAATTGATCTTCAGGATCTGCTAAATGAGAATGAAGATGGGGCAAACAGATCTTCAGATGCATTGATTAATGCTGGGCATCCCAGCAAACTGTCTGTAAGTTGTTGAATATATAGATTTAAAAGGATTGGGAATAGATTTTGTGAAATCTGCTGTGTATAATATTGCACAACAAATCTAATAGAAAGTAGTTTGTTTTTTAGCCTCGTTACCACAGATTCTGATTTACTGTAAGTCAAGGGTGTCAAACTCACGTCATCACGGTGTCATCACGTGACATATTGCAATTCCCCCCCCTTTGCTAAACTGGATATGGGCGTGGCCAGCACGTGATGCATCCGGCCCTTAGGTCACGAGTTTGACAGCCCTGCTGTAAGTATATACAAAATCTAGCCTTCCATATCAGAAGAATAATTCAAAAGGTATGAATTGAGAATTAATAGAAGGTAAATGAAGAGTGTAGATTAGGGAGACTTTAAAAAAAAATCTTGCTCAGCCACAAACTTTACTTGGTGAGTCAGGGCATAGCCCCACCACACATGACTGTTTTGAGGATAAAAGCTGTGTCACCATCTACCCTGTGATCTTCAAAAGGAAGAAAATCTAGTATGTCTTTTCCTATCTTTATTCTTACAATAACTTTGCAAAGTAAATTAAAATAGAAAATGTGACTCACCCAGTAAATTTTATACCTGAACAGAAACTTCAGCCCTAGGTTTGTAACTTAAATCTATGGCATGGAAAATTCTGTATTTTTTAATTAGGGTTTCACTTTATTATTCATTATCTAAATTGATTCTCCCCAAACAACCAGGAATTTGACAAGATTCTCCAAACTGGAAGGTTAAATTTAAAAAATAAATAGTAGCTGGCATTTATTACTAGAAAATATAGGATATAAATAACTTTACTATTTCACATCCTGAGATGTCTTCACTAACTCTATGAGAACAGATTATCTTCATTCAGATACATTGTTCTTTCTCTTAGTTTCCTGGGTACACAGAACATTTCCTCCTTCCTTCCTTCCTTCCTTCTTCCCTTCCCCCTCCCTCCCTCCCTCCCTCCCTGCCTGCTTGCCTGCCTGCCTACCTCTCTTCCTTCCTTTGCCTTTTGCCATTTAATTATCTTATGCTTTAAGTTACAATCTTGCATGTGACATTCTTTGCATGATATGATCCAGTGGTGGGATTCAATTTTTTTTTACTACCGGTTCTGTGGGCATGGCTTGGTGGGCGTGGCAGGGAAAGGTTACTGTAAAATCTCCATTCAGAGGTGGTATTTGCCGGTTCTCCAAACTACTCAAAATTTCCGCTACCAGAACCTGCTGAATACCACCTCTGATATGATCCCACAGATATTGATCTCTGCTGCCATCCAAGGTTCAGTTCAGACTTTCACATAATGCTTTTTAGCAAGATAGGCAAGATTAAAGTTGAATACTTTAATCTTAATGGTCCCTATGCCACATGTATCTCCCTCCCCCACTAATTGTAAAGGTGGCTCTAATCAGTTAGGATATATAGATAACCCTCGACTTACAACTACAATTGAGCCCAAAATTTATGTTTTTAAGCGAAACATTTGTTAAGTGAGTTCTGCCCTATTTTATGACCCTTCTTGCCACAGTTATTAAGTGAATCATTGCAGTTTTAAGTTAGGGTTAGGGTTGTTAAGTGAATCTGACTTCCCCATTGTGTTTGCTTGTAACAAGTTCGCAAAAGGTGACCACAAGACCCCGGGAAACTCCAGCGGGCATAAATATGAGTCAGTTGCCAAGCATCCGAATTTTGATCACATGACCAAGGGGATCCTGCAACGGTCTTAAGTGTGAAAAATAGTCATAAGTCACTTTTTCCAGTGCCGTTGTAAGCTTGAACAATCACTAGATGAACTGTAGGAGTTTTAGGACTACCTGTATTCTGGCCAGTATGCCACAAATATGAAGTTCAATTTCACTTACTTAGGCTAATATATGCAAGATATAGACTGCCTTATTTGCTAACATACTGCTGTCTGTAGCCCACAACTAGGAAGCATTTTGAATGTGCTGACATACTTAGAAATATGGGAGATAAGGCCTGGCTTACGTCAAAGTTATGCTAATGTTGTTTAACGAATAGGAACATTGCTGATTTCTTTGCTCTGATATATTATATCTTTTGTCTTTCCTTCTTCCAATGCATGAAGCTGAATCAAGTAGAGAAGTTGGTGTTGACTCCATTGACTGCACTACATGCTCTTTTCCTCAGTCCCCAGAAGCTCATCCAAAAGCGTTATGACAAACTTCTGGATTACAGTAGCTTGTATCAAAAGGCTTCAGGGGATGATACTGACCTGGCCAGGAAAGAATATGAGGCCCTCAATGCACAACTGGTGGAGGAGCTCCAGAGGTTCAATGAAGCAGCAAAGAAAATTGTGACCAGTTGCCTGTGTTGTCTCATCACTCTCCTGAAAGACATGATGTCATCGGCGTCACAGTCCTTTTCAACCAATGAATCCCAGTTGCTAGCCATTAAACCAGAGGTACCAACACCCTGCTGAAAGAAGTTTGCGATTCTTTCTTCTTTGAAGTTCAAAATGTGTTTTAACCAACGATTTTTGAGCTGAATTGATTGTCTTAGATAGAAAATTTAAAAGCAAATTCACCAATTGAATAATAAATTAAAAAAAAAATACTGGGGACAATTCTGAAGCAGTGGTATTACATTGCTGGTAGATGAAATGTTGATAGGGATGGAGTGTTTTTTTAGATTGGGTCTTCTCATTCTATTTGCAAAGGCATCATAGGAAGGTTAGTGAAGTCACCAAAACATGGAAGGTCATTTTCGCCTCTGGGATTTTTTTCAAAGGTAGTATGGAAATGAGTTGGGAGAGGGATTAATATTGATGTTGTGGTTTCTATCGCATATTTTCCATCATTCCAAAGTGTCCCTGGCTACACACACGTCCAATCTGAGCATAAATATATGAGGTTTAATATTGGAATGTGTCCAATCTTGGCAACTTTAAGATTTGTGGACTTCAACATGGCTGACTGGGAAATTCTGGGAGTTGAAGTCCGCAAGTCTTAAAGCTGCCATCCTTGGTTTAAACTAAAGGGTAGGAAGCCAGGGAGGCTGCAGACCACAGTACTGATAAGATTCTTGCATTGGTAAAAATACAGGACGTTGATAACAGAATACAGGACAAAATCAAATTCCGTCCATGAAAATTTTGTCAAGGTTTCCTTTGTCTCTGAAAGAAAATTTAAAAGCAAATTCACCCTCATCCAACTGAATAATAAAAAAATATTGGAGAAATTTTTGAAGAAGTAATATTACATTGCTGGTAGATGAAATGTTGATAGGGATGGAGTGTTTTTTTTAGACTGGGTCTGCACCTTTCACTTTCAAAGGCATCACACGAAGGCTTAGTGAAGTCACCAGAAAGTAGATGGTCATTTTTTGCTTCTGAGATTTTTTTTCAAAGATAATATGGAAATGAGATGCCACATAATTCTCGTTTCCACTGATTAAATCTCTTCCTTAATTCCACAACCAAAATTTAGTTCTCTAGGTTCAAAGAAGTTAAGGGTAGAAATGGGTTGGATGGTCCCTCAGAAGATACTTGTGTCAGAGTTCCAGCAAATCTCCATTCCAATCAGTAACTCTGAGACAAACATATCTCAAAAGTACCTTTATTAGAATAGCACCTGGCACATCTGTGGAATCTCGAATCTAAAAGTTTTCAGGCTTTCTACAATTCCCCAAACTACAAATCCATCCCCTCTTGGTTGTCATCACATCATGCGGCCTAATCACGATCCGTCTGAAAGTAAGATCCTTATTTCATCCTGCACCATACTAAATGACCTTGAACTAACAAAAGAATTTTATTTTGTCTATTTAGAGCATACATTAAAATGAATGAACATATGCAGATGAGCAATCAGTTCTTTCCCTAACTCCTTTTTGGAAGATACAGCAAGCACAGCTCATCCATTAGGCAATAGCATTTTGGAAACCTGGAAATGTGCTTGCAGAATGGCTGGTGAACACATGTAGTTAACAATGTGATAATTGTGGTAATATGTGTCTACCGTAATCTGTGATAGAGATATAGATCTTACTAGAAGCTTCTTCATACTTGAAGCTGGTGAATGATTACATAACCTTGGGTCTCTTTTACCATTTGCAGAAATCTTCTCCAAGTATCAGTGAAATACAGGATCAGGTTCTTGAAGATGTTCACAATTTGAATTGTATCAAGGAAAACCACTGTGTAACTTTTATTGAAAGAAAGCTGAGTTTTGAAAAAAAGAGGCCTGTCTCTCTCCAGGTATGCATTGCCATTAAATTGAGTAATTATGTCAAGCTAGGGGACAGGTGTTAAACTGGTGACCCGCATGGCCAGGATGAATCACATGCAAGCCACGCACCCTAGCTCCATGAAGGGGGAAAATGTCACGAAATGTCATGTGATGGCAATGTGACACTGTGACAGAGGTGGTATTTAGCAGGTTCTGGAGAACCGGTAGCGGAAATTTTGAGTAGTTTGGAGAACCAGCAAATACCACTTCTGACTGGCTCTGCCTCATCTATTTTCTGCCTCCCGAGTCCCAGCTGATTGGCTGGGTCTTCTTTTGTTGCCCTGCACAGGAGAACGGAGCTGGAAAGCAGGTTAGTGGGGTGGGGATGGAATGGGATTTTGCAGTAATCTTCTCCCAGGAGTGGGGAGGGAATGGATATTTACAGTATCCTTCCCCTGCCACACCCACCAAATCATGCCCACAGAACCGGTAGTAAAAAAAATTGAATTCCACCACTGCACTGTGAGTTTGACACCTGTGAGCTAGGGATTCACCATCTTTATATTCAATCTAGAGATATTGAGATCTCCTTTGGGTATACTCTAAAACCAAAAATCTACTATGGCTAAGTGCCTACATGCTAAACCAGGGCTGTCAAGCTCCCAGCCCATGGGCCAGATGCATCATGTGCTGGCCATGCCCATGCCTGGTTTAGCAAAGGGAGGGGAAGTCCTGATACTTCATGTGATGCAGCCATGACAACTTGAATTTGACACCTCTGTGCCAATGACTGAGTAACCTGCACTGAAGCAGATACAATTCTAACAAATAGGCATTGCTTTTGGTGATGTATGGATCCCAGTTTCCACTCAGGCCTGCTTCATGCAAACAATATCAGATGCTTAGGAAGCAGCAGCTAAGTTTGATGTATATCTACAATTTGATGTATATCATTCCATGCATAAGACAATATTATCATGGATAGCTAGTTTCTAAAGAATGGCCTTGTGATGTGAATCACTTTAGGACAGAGGTCTCCAAACTTGGCAACTTTAAGACTTGTGGACTTCAACTCCCAGCTACGCTGGCTGAGGAATTCTGGGAGTTGAAGCCCACAAGTCTTAAAGTTGTCAAGTTTGGGGACCCCTGCTTTAGGATAGGGATAAGTTCAAATGCCTTATATTAATTCACTGAATGAATGTATTAAAACAAGAGAAGTAGACAAATTTAATATGCTTTGTAGAAGATTAATTTTATAGCTTCAAAAATATGAACCAGCACAAGTATGTGAATAATAAGACTGGATTCATACATTGGACTAAACCATAATGTGATTTTGAACATGAGTTTTGCTTTGGCTAACTGATCAAAGCTAAATAAGCCTTTTCTTATTTTAAACCAGGCCAGGACTGAAATCACATTATGTAGAAAATTGCAATTAACAGTGAGCATGCTGCTCCATGGTATATTAGTTCTTTCAATCAGCTTTTTGTTTCCAGCCTGAATTTCCTCGCCAGAAAGAAGTCCACCGGTTGATGCTACTTTCTATGTACAATGTGGACTTGCTATACGAAGCCAAGCGTAAATGCAATGCCACACAGGAATTGGATATCGATCTTTATGAAGGAGAGGTGGTGGCTCTCATCGACCAAAAGGATCCTTTTGGCTGTACAAGCAGGTGGCTTGTTGATACTGGAAGTAAGTACTTCACATTGTACTCTCAGCTTAGATGTGCCCTAGTTGCATAGACTTGACCTTTAAGATTGCCTTCTTGGGTTTAGATGAATTTTATAGCTTATAGCTGTGGTGGCGAACCTATGACACGCGTGCTGGAAGTGGCACACAGAGCCATTACTGCCAGCAATGAGCACTCGCCCAGAAAAGGTCTACTGCGCATGGGTGCATGCCGCCCGCCTACCAGCTGATTGTTGGGTATCTGGCACGCATGGGTGGGGGTGTGGCGGTGTGCAGGAGACACTCGCACATGTGCAGAAACACATGGCTCACATGGGGGGGGTCACACACCCATGTGCAGAAGCGTGCAGTGCGGGTTGTGTGGGTTGTGTGTGCATGCGCAAAAGCACGCAGCGTGGATTATGCAGGTTGCGCATGCATGTGCAGGAGGCATGGGGGCCGGCGTACATTGTCTTCTGGGTGATGGCACACGACCATGAGCATGCAAGCCTGTGTGCAATTATCGGCACGGGAGCCCAAAAAGGTTAGCCACTACTGGCTTATAGGAAGTGTCCATTAATAGGGGTTAATGGACACTTCCATTTAATCCCTGTTTCAACTCTTATTATTTTCATTTCTATATTGATATTCCCTAAATGGCTATGGGTTTTTGACTTAAATAATAATATTGTTTGTTTGTGCTACCCATCTGTCCAATGAAAGTGAATGGCAACAATTAAATACATTAAAACAAAATACGGTATTTAAATCATCTTAACTATCTTCCAATTCTTCTGAATCCAGTTCAACATGCATTTGGAATTTTTCAAAGTATTCAGCTCTCTAGAGCAGAGGTGTCAAACTCAAGGCCTGGGGGCTGGATCCGTCCCATGGGGTACTTAGGTTTGGCCCACGGGGCCGCCTTGGAAACAGCAAAGGACCGGCCTGTGGTACCTCTGCCATCCAAAAATGGAGGTTGCAAGGGCTGTGTTTGCCTCTCCCTCCGAGCTCTGACTTCGCTGGCAGAGAGTTGCAGGAGTCGTCACAGCTGAAAACAGAGCTCAGGAACCTGTTTTCTCTTGCAAAGCATTTGGACCATCACAGGCACCCCCCACAACATAAGCAACTACATCTTGGCCATGCCCACCTCTGCCATGCCCACCCTGGCTCCCCGAGGTCAAACACAACCCTAATGTGGCCTTCAATGAAATCGGGTTTGACACCCCTGTTCTAGAGCCATATTTCTCATCTCCTGCAACTTTAAGATTCATGAATGTCTACTTCCTGGCAGCCACTGACTTGAGAGTTATGTGAAATTTCCTGACTTAACTAGAAGGCAATCCATATAAACAGATGCAGCATTTATGACTGGTTCTTGCCCATCCTTAGAGAGATTGCCTTCTCTCTAACCCTATGGCAGCACCTTGTAGAACTTGGAAAAGGTATTCTAACCAGTCTAGTAAACATGTCAGAGTTTGCATCACAAGTACTAAGCCTAGCTTACCTGAATACTGATTAAGTATATGGGGATAAGGGATAAGGACTTGCCAAAATGGAACAAAACATAACACAATTGATAATATAATGTTAATTAGATTGTATAGTTTGCAATCTGGAGCATTTTCATGACTCCTCCAACTTTCACTGGGTTTTCAGATTGCAATGTATCTCTGTTTCTCTCTTTTAACTTGCAATAGTTTAAGGTTCTTACAATAAAATAAAAAACCCAACCTTTTGATACTCTTGGTGTTTTTTCCCTTCCCTACATATAGTTCTTAAAGGATACGTTTATTCTTCCTTCCTGAAACCCTATAAGCCAGCCAAGGCACCAAAAATCCTGGGAAATCCATTTCTGTGATGGTGACTTTGATAATATCAGCCTTTTTGTCTCTTCACGACAACTGGATGACAACAGTACAAAACCCACAGGACACAAAAGAAGTGGCAGTGACTCTTCCTATAATAGCCTGTGTGAAAAAGAATCTGTGAATGGCTCAGAATTGGACAGCTTTTGTGAAACAGATGAGCAACACGTAAGCATGGTTTCATGACCAGTCCTTTTATAAACAAAGGAGAGGGAATGAATTCAGGGCCGATTTGGATGCTGATCACCGCTTTCTAACTGTAGCTGTCTCTTCATTTTTCTTCTCCAGAGAAATGAATTACAGCATCTACTAATCTTGCCAACTGGTCTCAGAGAAGGAAGATGTGCAAAGGATCAGTTATGACAAAGGCAAATAAGTAGCCCTACTTAAAACATGTGGCCTAGGTCTTGTTTTTTCCCAAATCTAGAGCTGTACTGCTGCTAGATTATTTTAAGTCAGAGCACGTCATATTATATGGTGCTCAGTGTTCATCAAGACAAGTATTCAAAGACCCAGGGTGTAACTTTAATATGCCACTGTTTCATGGCTTCATACCGGTGGTGGTATGCTACCAGTTCAGACTTCTGCTACCAGTTCAGACCGGTAGTAAAAAACATCTGATGATCAGCTAAGAGGAGGAAAAAAATCCTGGGACAATCAGCTGAGAAAAAGAAGAGAAAAGCGCATTTTCTCTTCTTTATCGCTCAGCTGATCGGTGCTGCAAGTCTCAGCTGGTGTGGGGAAAGCTGCGTGCGGCGTTAGGCAAAGCACCCCACCATGCCGAGCCCACCAAGCCACGCCCACCGAACCGGTGGTAAAACAATTTGAATCCCACCACCGTTCATACTTATCTCATTGAGAAATAAGTATAGAGTTTGTAAATGTAGGGATTTGGGCCTAAGATTAGTGACATTACTCAAATACATTATTCCAAATCTGACTCAATTTTTTTAAAGAAACAAGCATAGTTGGATGTTGCTTGATTAGCTGAGTTGATTTGATTGGGTGCTTTCCCCCCAGTTTTTCACTGAAATAGGGAGCAGGATTGAACATTCATTCTCTCTCTCTCTCTCTCTCTCTCCCTCCCTCCCTCCCTCCCTCCCTCCCTCTCTGTTTCCTATCTCTTAGACTTTCTATGCCGTTCATCCATTTCAAGCAAGGAGTAAGCAGGAACTCAGTCTTCACGAATATCAGCGAGTTCAAATCCTTCGTTTTTCGGACCTAAGTGGCAATAAAGAATGGTGGTTAGCTGAAGCTGAAGGACAAAAAGGATATGTGCCAGCTAATTATCTTGGGAAGATGACATACACGTAAATATCAGATTTAGCTTACGGAATAAATTCTCAGATCCAAAAGACTTTTATTGTAATATTGTCACCCATGAATTTTTGTGCTTTAAAAAATGCAATAAGCTAAGAGCTTCTAAAATCCGGAATTGAAGTACTTGTGAAGAAGAATTTTTTATGGAATAGGTATATTTGCTTTTACTTTTAAACTTTTGTCACACTGGACTGGACAAGAACTCTCGTAATGCCTTCCACAGATTTCTGAGACATTTAATTATATTGAAGTCATCTGCTGAACCAGGGGTCCCCAAACCCCAGGCCGTGGTCTATTTGGAAGCGGGCCATGCGAGCGCTTGATTGTACAAGTAGAGTGTGTGTCTGCACTTGCGTGCTGGCCCGTTGCTCATGCAAGTTGAGCTGTGTGTGCATGTTAGCCCACTAACATGGGCTGTCACCTCCCAGCTGGGCTGCCAAGCTCCAAAGGTTGGGAATCGCTGAGCTAAATCACCTATAACAACAAAAATCTCATGACATAATAATCTAGTTCAGGGGTCTTCAAACTTGACAGCTTTAAGACTTGTGGACTTCAACTCCCAGAATTCCTCCTCCAGTCATGTTAGATCAGGAATTCTGGGAGTTGAAATCCACAAGTCTTAAACTTGCCAAGTTTGAAGTCCCTTGATCTAGTTGGTCCTTTAGGTGCCACAAAATGTCTTGTTGATCTTTGCTGTGAAAGCCTAACACAACTATGCCAGCTATAAATTTGACTTTTGTAGATTTGTGAATTAACCAGGAATGGGCAAGAACCTGCATTGTCCATAAAATTTTCTCAGGTTTGTAAATACTCTTAGAAACAGTTTAGACTCAGGTGTAAGGAACTGAAGTAGTACAGAGATGTTGAGAAAATTGAGATTTGTTGCACATGGAAGTGCCTTTTTGGTTACACAAGACATTTTTGGTTCCAAGCTTGTAAAGATTTCAAGAACTGAATGCACTTTTTGCTGACCTTTCAACAGAATATTACTTCTTAATCTCAGATTAAGAACTGTAATCTCAGAACTGTAGCTCTGCTGAAAATGCCTCCTGAAACTTATTTTAAGTGACAGCTGTTAGCCTCAATGAAGAGATAAATACAATTCTGTATACACTTATCAGGAATTATGCTTCATAAGTTCTAATGGGATCCATTTCTTGTTTCAGAATTGTATTTTAAGGATAAATCCCACTGTATTTAGCAGTGCTCACTTCCAATGAAGCATCTGTAAAATTATACTGTGTCTACATACTCTGCAATGGCACAGAGGACATGTTCCCCAAGAGCAAGCAACAGGATAGAGTTGGTGATGATGAAGCAAACTTAGGTGCCCCGGGAACCAAAGTTCTGGAGTACTGGATCAAGACAGTCATTAGAATGAAATCTCAGTATTTTCTTTAAACCAGATGTCTAAATTAATTCAATATTGTATTGCCCCAAACCATGAGTTTATTTTAAAAGCAAAATTTCTGTGCACTCCTGAATAGATTATACACATAAACGATATCCAGGATCCAATCTGGGCTGGTCACCAGGACCAGATGTTTTGTCTTCTGAGCTTTTGAACTATCACAGAGAACCTCCCTGAGTTGGGCTCCAGCACAAATCCAAAAGCTCAGAAGAAAAAACCTCCAGTCCTGGTGACCGACACAGATTAGATTCTGCAACATTCTCCTGGGACACTGATGACTCCCCCAGATGCTTCCCTAGATACCTCTCTAGATGTCAGCTTGGGGGAGGATGAACCAGTTCCTGGCACGGCAGGAGCCAAGTTGATTGATGGCTGTCTGTGAGGGATTTGGCTGAAGCACAGCTGCAACTGAACAATCCTGAGGCTCCAGGTGGGGGAAGGCAAGCAGCTGCAGCTGGTCAGTGATGAGGAAGAGGAACTGCCTTCTGCACATGATCCAAAAACACATAGGACAGAGAAAAGGCAGGAGGAGAGGTCAGCCAGATGCATTGCACCGAAAGTGGGCTATTTAACACAGCAGGCAGATGGAGCTGATGCTGGGAACATTTTTTTCCTAGCAGTGTATTTTCTGGTCATTGTGATTCTTGCCTCACTTTGGTTTGACACCATGCCTTGACTTGGACCTTGCCTTGGAAACTCTGGACTTTTGTGTTGTGGATTTAAATTTGCCGGGTGGCTTTGATTGAGGACTTTTTGGGCATTGCTCCATTGGTCTGCTTGTGGATGGATTTAATTGGGACAGTTCTGGGTTTTTGATGAAGGGAATTGCTGGGGAATATTAATAAATTCATTAAACCAGTTACTTGTGTGTAAGAGGGAGCGAAACAGCACAGTCACATATATTTGCCTTCATTCATGATAAATGATATCCTCCTAGGCAATTTCCAAATCATTTAAAAATAAAAATACAAAAGTCACTAAATCTGATGCTGTTTCCCATGTATTAAGAACTAGTGAAGTATATGTCAGTAGTTTGAGGAACTCTTTATAAATGGTCTCTAGGATCAATCCTGTAAGGATAGTTTACAAACTGTCTTAGAATCAGTCTGTCTCCAACAGGAGACCAACAGTTTGGAAGACTAAATCTCTGGTCCCAAACACCGACCAATTGGCTCCTGCAACATTTACCTGGGACATATATATTTACATTCATTCATGTCAGTCTCATATATTTCATTGCTGGGTTGAGAACTTCAGCAATAAGACTTTTTCAGTGACCCTTCATATAACAAGGCTCCATAAATAATTGATCTTTCTATTGCTTTCTCTGATTTCCAGACAGAGACTTCTACACCTTGTGTGGTACGTAAGTTTTTTTTTAGCTTTGCAATTGTGTGACTAATAAAATGCTCGCAGCACTGATTTTTCTTTTACCATAAACTTCACTCGAAAGTTCTAAATGTTTCCCGCCTTTCTATGAAGAAAGCCAGAAGTAAATATTGCTTTAATTCTGCTTTTTGTTAGACTTATTGCAATTGATGCAGCTTAGTGAGGTAGCCTCTAAATTGGGTACTCCTACCTTGCCCAATCTTTTTTTTTAATGATGAATAGAATCACTTCCTTTCAAGATATTTTACATATAAAATCATTAACACGGATCTGCCATCCAGAAGTACCTGAATTGTGCAAGTGGCTAAAAATATTGTACAGTGAAATTTTATCTCACAAGACCAAACAGTTGGTAAGCTATTTTGAATAAATTTCTAGAATTAGAGAGTTGGTGATACTGGCTAAAGTTTACATTTCAAATAGATTGAAAACATCAGCTTACCTGACTTCTATAGAGCACAAGAGAAGAGATATTTTGGAGACTGTATATACAGCAATATGTGAGATATTCTTTGGAAAGATGTGTAACTTAAAAGATAGGATATAAATTGCAAAATAAGACATGGTCTTGCCAGCAAATATCAAGGATGGAGCACACATGTGAAATGTCTGCTATTGTTTGCTGTTCCTTCATCCTCCTAGGAGAGAAGGGATGACCGCAGCTCTGAAGACTTTCAGCGTTCTGGAGAGATGGATGTTGTGTTGATAGAACACACTGGTGTCAACCACCCTGGTGCTTGCCTTGCCTTGTTGATCCTGATTTCAATTTCTTTGTTCAAAGGCCCTTCACTTGAGATGATGTTTGCAAAGTATATTTGAAGTTGTTTACATTTGTCAGCTATGTATTAACAACGGTGGTTCTATGGTCTTGGGATTTGGCAAAGGCTGATGAGTATTTCAGTCTTTCTCAGGCTGATAGTCAGGCCAAAACAGCATCTGAGAATTTGTTCAGGATCACTGTCCTTGTGGCCCAGGACAAGGAGTGTACCGTCATCAATAAAGAGGGTTCCTTGAATGATCCTACAGAATCACTCAGGTGGCATAGGTTTGCGTTCAAGTGGCATAGGTCAAAAGAGGGAGTTTTCCAATTGGTAACCTGATGTACATACACTCCCTCCTTCAGACCTGGACAGCATGTGGCAACATCAAATGAAGAACAGACTGAGTAGGATTGGGACTAATACACAACCTTGTTTATTCCACTGGAAATGGCAAATGCAGCTAATGTATCACCATTGTAGACAAACACCCCCAATACACACAAATTTCTTAGCATTCATAATGGTTTTGGAGAAGAGTAAAGCATCAAATATATTTTAAAAGAATCAATATTGTTAAATAGTATTTAATAATTGTATTTAATTAGAGCTATGGTGCCTGGACTACAAACTCCAGTAGTCATCTGGATTTTTGTAGCTTTAATTTAATGAGAAAGATACAAATAAGGCAGCTTGTCAGCCAATGGGACTTTTTACTAATATATGAATTCTTGTGAATTCTTGTGAGTACACACAAGGGTGCCAACTGAAAACACAACAGTAATTTATAGATCATTGATTTTACAGTATCTGGCACTTTGCAGATTAAAACTAATGACAGTATTATCTACTGTTTTAAAAATAGACCTGCTATTTTTTTAGCTTCTTCTGAGCTGCTTTCTTTTTGACCATCTGTAACCTCTTCATAGCATTGAGCTGTGATTCTTGTGAAGTTGGACCTTTCAGCGATGGGGACTGGTTGCCCGATTCTGAACTTGATTTGCTAGCGCTGCTCCCTGCTGCCACACTGCTGCCATTTCCACCAAGAGTTGGGCTGTTGCCTGGGGTTGAACTGCCGGCATTAGGAAGGCCTATTTTGCTTACGTTGTCACTGCTCACAGAGCGAGAGAGACCAATTTTCCCCAATGTCAGAGGTGGTAGTGGCTTCAACTGGCCAGGGCTTGTGCTATTGGCAGACGTTATTTTTGACCCTACGCCTTTGGTCGTGGCCAGCCCTGACAAACCAGCGGGTTTCTGATTGTTTGAGCCAGTGACAGGCTTGCCACCGGTACTCTGGGTGGCAGACCCCAACTTAGCTGTTGATGGGCCTGCAGAAGATGTCTTTGCTGCAAAAGCTGCCCATCCTGTAAGGCCACTATTTGAGGAGGAGGAAACACTGGCGGTGGTTGAGTTCCCTGACATTGTTGCCGAAGTCTAAAATCAAATAGAAACAAGTGTTACCTTACATGCATTTCAGCAGAGATCAGCATGCAAAGCAAAAGGGCCAAACATTTATCTTCCTATCATTATTAGATGAAAAACTCGGTGGACTCTAATATTTATTCAAAGTATCAGAATACAAAAGGAAGCACATTAATGTCTTTACAATGTTCCAGGCCAACCATAACCATAGCTTCAATTTTTTTCTTGTATGCACAATATACAGTAAATAGCTCAATGATCCATCCTCATATGCCAAAACCTCAGAATTATTCAAGTAAGAAAACTTGCTGGATCCATACCTAAGTTTTTTTTTAATCAAAACATATGTTAACATGAAAGTAAATGGTGGATCTCAAAATATAATTGGGACAAAAGTTAACAGCGGTTTAGGCATTTAGATGTAATAGGGCATGTTAATAGTACATGTATAGGTTACCATAGTACATAGATTTCCATAGTATATGTACAGGTTTCCATCACAGTTATTTGAAATTGTTTGACAGAGTCAACCACAAATGGTGCTACGCAAGCCTCATTAAAATTGTTAAGACTGCATGAAGGCAAGCAATGTTTTCTGAATGGCACAAGATGAAAAGATGGATTGTGCTTTTTGATTCTGATGAGAAGGGCAGAATCCTGACAAACTGATTCAGAATTCTCTTATCTATTACAAATATAAAACAACTCGTAGAATATTCAACCATGCGTCCTGCGTATTAATTGGATTAAAATACTATTGGTTTTTTAAATCTAAAGCCCAGGTGTCAAACCCGCTCATCATGTTGCTGTCATGTGACGTTTTATGACGTTTTTCCCATTGACAGAACTGAGGTGGGTGCGGCCTGCGTGTGATGTATCTGGCCCGCGGGGCCCCAGTTTGACACCCCTAACCTAAAATAACACGTTAATTTTGGTTCTGCATTTTTGGGGGCCAGTGATATTTCCAAACTTTCAAGAAGCTTAAGGGCCCTGGAATTTGTCTAGAAGCTTCCTAAATTGCAATAGCAGAGGCAAATATAGGTAGTCCTTGACTTACAACCACAATTGGGAGTGGAATTTCAGTTTCTAAGTGATGCAGTCATTAACTGAGTCATCACAACTGGATCTGATTTTACTACTATTTTTATCATTGTCATTAAGTGAATCAAGTGGTTATTAAACAAATCCAGCTTCTCCATTTGACTTTGCTTGTCTGATGGGGGTGCTGCAATGGTTGTATTTTGAGGACAAAATACATTTCATAACTTCAAACCATCATTAAATGGTCATAAGTCAAGAACTACCTGTAAATTTAGCACAAACTTTGTTGGTTATTTTCTTTTGTAATCTTTGCTTTCCTTCACTCTGTAACTAATACTGCAGTAAAAGACAAACATTTTAACATTACATTTTACTTTACACAACTTTTAGGTATAAAAATGTGATTTTCCCTATAAATAAACTTCCTACTACAGTAGCTGTCTTTAATCTGAATGCAAAGAAAGAACAATTACAAACTTACAGAGATACATTACTATTATATCCTATCTAAATCTAGAAATAAATATAGCTATATCTGAAAATAACCTATAACATTCTGTTTTTAAATTGAAAACAAAATCTTATTAAATGTAATTTTATTGATAATGTTATTTAAATTATGCAATTTATTCAAAATCAGTAACAAAATGGAACAAAATTAAGAATAAAAACATTTAATGTGGATTTCTAAATAAAAGTTGAGGATGATATTATGAGGTTAAGAACATTACCAAAACAAAACACTTCCCATTAAAAAAACAAAACAAAATTAAACTAAAAACATACCTATAAATTCAATCAAACTATCAATATTTCACAGTACATTCTGTACAGTACCTTGACCTCTGTCCTCTTAAATGCCAGGAAGGCTGGTGTAGTTTCCAATTTTTGCTTAATTTCTGGTTTCTTTATTAGTGGATCTTTCACAGCTGGAGCTACTGACACTACAGCAGGAGCTGGCTTCTGGGAAGGCTTCTGTGTTTTCTGAGCCTGTGTAAATTACATATTGTATATATGAAAAAATGTTAAAATAAAAAAATAGCTTTCTGCTTTAATACTACTATCTACTAAACATTCTGGTAACTAACAATGGGAAATCACAATAAAGGCACATAAGAGGTGTGCAAGAGATCTTAGATAACGACCTACTGTATTACTACTATACTTTTTTCTTCTTCAGAGAATTTCTCCCAAAGTGCAAGGTCCATTTTTTTAATCAATCAAGTGTTGATCCATTCGTTGTGACAGGAATAGACCAATCAACTTGTTGCTCAGGTCTGACGTGGGCAGAGAGAGAATGACTGGCCCAAAATCAGCCAGCCAGCATTCAAGCGGGACTAGAAATCTAACCTAATGTCTTAACCATTAGAATAAACTGGCACTTGCATTACTATAACAACTATTTATTACAATATTTATTCATCAACATGTTTCATACAACTAGGCAGCTGCTAATTTATATATCTAATGTACATATTTAAATTTACATGTATGGAAATAAACATTTAAAATTTAATAAAATTTCATCAATTGAAAAAAAGGCAGAAGAAATGGGAATGAAAAAAGAAAACTGAAGAATTGTGTAAGGTGGATTCAAAATTAGAATTAGAGTGGATTCAATTAAATTTACTTTTGGTGCTGACTACGTAATATGCAAAGGTCACTATTTTCTTGTGATAAAACAAAGAAAAGTGGAATATGAACCTACAGTATATCTAGTTTTTAAACTATTTCCACAGACACCTACTTGAGAACTTATAAAATTTTCATAATTGAACAATATTTTATTAGCTGGTAGAATATGATGACCTTTTTAGACAAAATATTCTTCATGACATTATTCCAAATGAAGATACAAGAGTTCATCTCTCCTTTGGAAAATTTTCTCATAATATTTTGATTTTTTTAAAAAATATTCTGTATTTTCACTAATAATATAATGGTTCTTCTTGCATCTTAATTTTACCGATACAAGTATAATAACAATAACTTGCATCAAAATAAAGCCTTTTCAGGAAAATCAATATAGGAAAGTACCTCATTTGTTATGAGATTTAAATATTCTTAATCTGATCTAATAAAAATCAGTCTTTTATTAAAATGGTTTACAAAATCATCATCATTACTGGGTTTAAGAACATGGTTTGGTGAATCAGATTTAGCCTAAACTTTTTGAGATAAAGTATTTTTTTCAGTATAATTATCATTTTAATTATTTTAAAAAAAATATTATTGCTATAACTATTTTTGTAAAGGTGGTATTAAACTATTAAAATCAAAACAACAGCAGCTTAAAAACAAAACAACATATTTCAAAACATTTTAAGGATATTTTTTATTTTATAATAAAACATCATTAGTAAAGAAAAGGCCATGTAGCTGTCAGTCTAATTTATTAAAGCAAGCTATTCTTCTTTCTAATCTTCATTTTCTAGTCAATTAAGGAATCTCTTCCTTAAATAGTTAAATTAATATTTATTCACAGATATAGAAAAAAATTACCATTTTTTTAATTTGCCTGGTACATCTTGCACAATACCAAACTACCCGTGGATCATTCATTTCCTTGTCTGTCACTTGAGGTTTGTGGCAGTCTTGGTGATAGAGGTTGTGACATTCCTGGCATTCCACTAACGGATTTCCAGAAGTCACAGTTATTTGTCTAGAAAACAAAAGTAGTCAATTAAACATCATTTCTTCAAACGATCTCTTGAAACATCATGTTTTTACAAATTTGTCAGTATAGAGGGATAGTATCAAGATTACCAAAAAAGGATAGTATTATTCTATACTCCACTAGTGAGACCACACTTGGAATACTGCAACCAATTCTGGTTGCTACAGTACAAAAAAGATGCTGAGACTCTAGAAAGACTTCAGAGAAAAGCAACAAGTATAATAAGAAGTCTAGAGGCTAAACTATATGAAGGGAACTAGGAACTAGGCATGTCTAGTCTAACGAAGAGAAATATTAGATATGATGGAATAGCTGTGTCTCGATATTTGAGGAACTGTCACAGGGAGGAGCGGATTGTCCTATTCTCCTAAGCACCTGAGGGCAGGGCAAGAAGCAATGGGTGGAAGCTCATTAAAGAAAGATCCAATCTGGAACTCAGGAGACATTTCGAGGCAGGGAGAATAATAAATCAATGGAACTGCTTGCCTCCTGGGGCTGTGAGTGCTCCATTGCTGGAGGTCTTCAAGATTGGACAGCCATTTGTCTGGAATGCAAAGATCTCCTGCCTTGAGTGTTGAACTAGAAGACCTCCAAGCTTCCAGCCCTATGGTTCTTTGATTTTGTATCTTTAGCTGTAGAGAATTAAGAGTAGCTATAAGATCACAAATGTGAAACTGGAAAAGATGGACAGATATGTATAGGGTAAGCAATGGAGGCCAAATTAGTGTTTCCAACTCCATATAACAAATCTGCAAGCCTAGGCCCAGTTCTTTCAACCAATGGTCTACCATAGATTTATCAATGGGTATAATGTTTATTACCTGTCAGCATATAATCTAATGTTTATGGGTCAAAGCAACATTATAGTTATCAAAATTCATCATGCTATTTTGGCATTTTATTACATTTATATGCCACCTATCTTGTGGTTCATAGCGACTCTGAGCTTCTTCCTCTTAAGCATATATGAAAACTGCAAGGGAATATAAGGCACAAGACAGGTAGATAAGAGGGAAAATATGTTCTTCTCTTCCTATCTTAGTTACATGCAAAAGAAAAACAGACCAAAATTGCCAACCAAATCGTAAGCCAAAGATTTTAACTGAAAGCAGATGTATAAAAAGTTGTTGCTCTCTAAATGTTGCTGACCTGCAATTCCAGTAGTCTCAGCTAGAATGGCCAATGACTGAATGTCAACAAAATCAAAGTGACCATTCTCCCAAGTCCAGATTAATTCAAAAAGGAAATGAATCCCAATTGCAGCATATATTTAATGGGGAATTCTAAATGTTAAATTGTGCAATGACATTGTCCAAATCATATTCTTTCAACTTATACAGTAAACATAAATAGAAGATAGTTTATAATTATCTAATGAATCAGAAGAAAAGTTAGGTTTTTAAATTATAAAAGTAAGGATACATCAGATAAGTATATAGAAGATTAATAGGAAATCATATGCATTAAATTTTATTCTACTGGAAATATATAAATTATGATATTAATCCTATATAGGAACGGAAATGTACCTTAACCAGATTAGCAAAACACCATTTCCCTAATGACTATTATTTTTAGATAACAAATCAGGTTACTTAATTACTAAGTTGTTTTTGTATATATCCCCATTGGACAGGTACATAGGTAACCATGGAAACTATCTGCAAAAGACCAGGTAAAAAGATTTTTTTTAATTTAATAGGAAAATTAGAATCAGCATACTGCATATATGGCTTTAGGAACATTTTGCTGCTATAAAAACCAACATAAGGCAAAAAAAAATCCCACGCAGTATGTGATTCTATGGAACTTTACTCAGGAGTAAGCAGCTTTGATTCTGCAGTAATCAGTCTTAGGAACATGAAATAAGATTCAAAATATAACTGAAAATTTTTCAAAATTAATTGAATCAGAAAGAATGATTATTTCCCAGTAACATAATAGAAGGGAATAATATAAATAATATAAAGGATAATTTTTACAAACTTAAAAATAAATGGAATATAAAGAAAATCTCAAGACATTTTTAAAGTTGCCATTCTCATGGACACAATTAAAATGGTCATAAATCCTGAAGACAAGTTAAAATACAAGTTACGATTTAGATACCTTTCTATGTATAAACGTTACCTTTTGGTAAATATTGTATTTGTAATCTCACTACCATGGAGGGTGAATATCAGAAGATGTTCAGGGGTATCAAACTCATGGCATCACGGTGGCATCATATGACATATTGGAACTTTTTTCTCCTTCGCTAAACTGGGCAGGGGCGGAGCCAGCACGTGATGCATCCAGCCCACAGGCTGCAAGTTTGACACTCCTGTTCTAACAGATGTGCTGCAGATACACATAATGCACGGATGTCAATCTCAATTTCATTGAGGGCCACATCAGGGTTGTGCTTGACCTTGGAGGGCTGGGTGGTGGTGTGTGGCCAAGGATGGGCATGGCCATGGTGGCTGTTTGTCACAGGGTCAAGATGCATTTTTTCTTTCCATTCTTACTATAACCATTTTCCTATCTCTTCTACCAGGTATTACTGGCAAACATGTATTACTTATTCTTCATACTCTACTAAATTTTTTATTTCTAAATTTATACCCCATTATTTAATAATAAATTGCTTTTCCAGTCAGGAAAGCTATTTATACTATTGTATTTTTATTATTCAACTAATCATAAAAATACAATCACATAAATAATATGATAATACAAGATCTAACATCAGAGGTAAATTTCCAGAATAGTAAATAGAAATGGCTGTCAATTATAGATTAAATGGACCTACAGTGTGTAAAATCTGGTATTAAACCACAATATTAACATAGGATGTTGCTTGTTTTCTGTCCAGATCAGGCACTTACTTAAGGCCACATAATTGTAATCCAATCCAGTCCAGTCCTCCTGCAGCCCTCTGCTGGCTGAAAACAGGCCATGTAGAGGCCCTGTGCAGCCCCTGCACAGCCCATTTTTGGCCTCCCCAGCCTCTTGCAGCCCTTTGCCAGCCCAATTCAGCCAGCAGATTGCTGCAGGAGACTGGGCAGGCCATAAATGGGCCGTGGGGGGGCTGCACACGGCCCCCCTTTGATATTTCCATGCCAGCCCCACAGGCCAGATTTAAGCACCCCCCGGGCTGGATTCAGCCCATGGACCTTGAGTTTGACATCCCTGGTTTAAGGAGTCAAGTTCTCTATTTAGATAAAAGGTTCAATTTACAATTAATATTTCATTGTGGTCTTCATATATGCTATAACTACTAAATTTAAAAAGCTTACCTGCAAACAACACAAGCCAGACCCATCTCCATTGCAAAATCATCAGCACTAGTTTCTTCAAAACTAGAAAGGTCTGCCATGGGCAAATCCTTGCTTGTCTGCACTGTGATTGATGAGGCATGAGCTTCTGGCTTTTCTAGTCTTGCTTTTTTTGCTTCAATTCCTTCACTGATTTCCACTTTTATCTAGCAAATGATAGTTACATAACAAACAAAATGTAAACTTTGAGCAAATACATATTTAATATATTCTGTCACATATTTGTCCCAAGTAATTATTTCTGTTTAGGGGAAGGAAAAGTATCCTATATAAGATAAAAATAGCTGCTGATAACAAAGGAACAAAAGGGTACAATTATTTATTTTTATTTATTAAATTTATATGTTGTCCCTCTCACCGATAGGGAAAACTGAAGTGTATGGTGCTAATAATAGATACCTTTGAATTCAAAGACCCAATACCCCCAGAAAAAAAGTCATTTTACAATATATGTGTAAGACTTGCAACAGTGCCACTATGCCACTATGTGTAAAACACTAGAGAATTCTGGGAAGCCTGACACTGACAAATCAGCTATCAACAAGCACATGGGGATAAACTGCATCTACACATCATTCAAAAGGGACAGCTAGAAGACCACAGCAGTTTTTCACCAGCAATCAACACTCATTTAAGCAGAGATGAGCATCAGGATTAATACCAACAATACCCCAATCAAGGAATCACCATATTAGACAAAATAATTTAATTAGTCTTCTATTAAGTTGAGAGTCTGCTGTTAAAATAACAAAGTGAAATTGCAAGGGAAGACTAAATAAACATAGTTTGAATAAAGTAACATGTTCTCTTAATCATTGAAAAGGAACAAAGTAACTTGTAGATAAGGAGACGAGCACCCTTTAAAAACCAAATGACTGGCAGAGGAAAGCACACACTATTTTTCTGAAATAAATTAACTATTGTTACGTAACTTATGGGAATGACATAGTTCCCATACGACATAGTTTATTTATTTATTTGTTTATTTATTTTTGGGACTTGTATGCCGCCCCTTCTCCAAAGACTCGGGGTGGCTCACAGCTAAAAACAACAACAATAAATAATTAAAAGAAGATTAAACCCAAATTCACAAGCCCAAACAGACAAATTTAAAATACTTAAAAATATAAAACCACCCCCAGGAAGGGTCACAGCCTCGATTGGTCAAACAACCAGGTCTTCAAATCATGGCGGAAGGTGTGGAGGTCAGGGGCCAGGCGGAGCCCCAAGGGGAGTTGGTTCCAGAGATCAGGGGCCGCGACAGAGTAGGCTCGCCGTTGGGGGACCGCCAGCCAGCATTGCCCCGCCGATGGGACCCAAAGGAGTCCTGGCCTATGTGCTCGCACAGGGCGGTTGGCATTCGATGTCGGCAGGAGTCGCTCCCTTAAATATTGAGGACCCATGTCATGAAGGACTTTGTATGTTAAAACTAAAACCTTGAATCTCACCCGGAGTGCAACCGGCAGCCAATGCAGGCAGCGCAGGAGGGGGGTAACATGGGAGAATCGGGAGGCTCCCATCACCACCCGCTGCCGCATTCTGCACCAGCTGCAATCTCCGGATGGTATGCAAGGGCAGTCCTAAGTAGAAAGTGTTGCAGTAGTCGAGTCTAGAGGTAACAAGGGCATGAGTGACTGTGCGCAGGGCATCTCGGTCCAGAAATGGGCGTAGTTGATGAACAAGGCGGAGCTGGGCAAAGGCCCCTGGCGATGGCCCCTACCTGCTCCTCCAACCGAGCCGTACATCCAGGAGGACCCCAGATTCCGCCCTATCCACAGGGGCCAACACCGCCCCCTATGGCCAAAGATGGATATTCCTGACTGGGCTGAGATGCCGGTATGCACAGCCACTCAGTCTTGGCCGGGTTGAGTCAAAGCATGTTCCCGCTCATCCAAATCCGCACACATCCAAACACTGGGTCATCAGGGAGAGGGCATCACTGATTTGGTTCGGGGTGGAAATGTAGTGTCATCCATGTACTGGTGGAATCTCACCCTGAAACCACGGATGATCTCACCCAGGCTTCATATAGATGTTAAATAGCAGGGGAGAGACCAACCCCTGAGGGATCCCACACGAGAGCACCCTCGGGTTGACCTCTGCCCCCCCAACATACTGCCCTGAGAGGTAGGTGAACTACCAAGCACAGTGCCCCCACTCCCAACCCCTCGAGGCGCAAAAGGATACCATGGTCGATGGTATCAAAAGCTGCTGAGAGGTCTAATAGGACCAGGACAGAGGAGAAACCCCTGTCCCGGGCCCTCCAGAGATCATCCATCAGTGCGACCAATGCCGTCTCTGTGCTGAAGCCAGGTCGGAAGCCTGATTGATATGGATCCAGGTAGTCCGCTTCATCCAGGAAGAGTGGAAACTGCCGAGCCACCACACTCTCAACAACCTTCGCCAAAAAGCGAAGGTTGGAGACTGGACGAAAGTTGTCTAACACGGTTGGGTCCAGGGCAGGCTTCTTCAGGAGGGGTCTCACCACCGCCTCCTTCAAGGCGGTGGGAAAAACACCCTCCCATAATGAAGCGTTGAATCCATTATACCAAAATAAACACCAATTTCTGGTGGCTCAGGCTGTTAAATGCCTGCACTTAAGATCCAGCTGTCTTCAATTACTGTAAGCTTGAATCCCACCAGGCTCAAGGTTGACTCAGCCTTCCATCCTCTCGGGGTAGGTAAATTGAGGACCCAAGATTGTTGGGGGCAACAAGGTAGTACTTCCAGGTTGTGAAATAGTCCATCCCAGTAATGTCATGGAACAGGATTCTCAGTGCATAGCATTTCCAGTTATATATTTTGGCTCACTGACGTGCTCTTGTGGACTTTTTGTGGCACACAAATGTGCATGATACAGTGGTTGAAAACCTCTGGTTGAAAGCTAGCAAAAATATTTTTATTTTTTAAAATATGTAACTTTATTGGAACCTCTTTCCTCAATATACCCACTTATTTAGCATTTAGTGACCATTTGCAAATACAATGGTAATAAAAAATCATTTTCTGGCCAATATGCTCATTTTGGGTGCCTAACAACATAGCGAGAGTAATGCTGGCATAAGTGTGTGAGAGAGCTTTAAATGAATGAGGAGGCAGAAACCAGTGATCTTTATAGCATTTTCTCTCTCTCTCATGGTCACTTAGCAGCCATTCTGCTTACAACCTGACTGCTGGAATGGAACTAGGTTATTAAATAAGGAATGGATGTAATGTTCAAAGTGTAACAAGGGAACTTACCTTATCCACATTCCTCTTTTCCACCTCTTTTTTCATCTTTTCAACTACAGTGGGTTTCCCATTATTGTTACTTGTAGGGAGGCTTGGAGCAGTCTTAACAGAAACTGGTTTTGGAATGGATACTTTGGGCTGATCTACTTCCTGAAAAATGCACAAAATGTTACATTAAGAGTAAAACTGGAGATAATAAACACATTTCACAAATACAAGGTTGATAGTATATGAATAAATAAAAATGGCTGAACTTTTCAAATTAAAATTTTAAAAAATGATGGATTAGTGTGATATGTAAACCAGATCAACTTCTGACATAGGTAATAAATAGACCTATCATATTTAGAATAATTTGTCTTATACCAGGTTCTTTAATATGGTTAGAGTATATTCTGGATAAAGTCAGGAGGATAAGAAAACATAGCATAGGACAGGGCATGTTATTTATCTATCTTTGAATCAAATCTGCAGTTTTCTTGGAGGATTTTCAAAAATGGTTTGTCATTTCCTCCTTCCTACAGCTGAGAGTACATGACTGGCTCAAAGTCATCTAACTGGCTTTAGGTCTAAAGTAGCATTAGAACTAATAATCTTCTGCTTCTAGTCTAGCACCTTTAACTGCTAAATCACAATGGGTCTCATTTATTGTTACAATATATGCCACTTAAGACAACATATAATTTTATTCATAAATTTCAGTACCTTTTGTTGTGGACGATAACATGAATCAATGCCCCTAGACAAAGATTCATCAAGAAGTGCTTTTAACTTTTCAGCAGAATCTTTGCTCTTTGAATGCAAGAAGCCCAGAGCTTTCAAGAATACAGGGTCAAGTTCCAAATTCACAGTAGCAGCCATAGTAGAATCTTTAACTAAAAAGAAAAAAGAAAATGTCAATTTCAAGTATGCATTTGGCCTTCAGATCTCACATATTTTTTAGAGAGTTTGGAAACAATTACATTAATAAAATCATTCCAGGTTGTCTGTTTGAAGAAAAGCAGGTTTCTTCCATCACTTTACTTTTTACAGTTTAAACTAATGCAAGCAAGTAATTCTTCAGTTCAGATACAATTTCTGATTTTATAAATTT
Source organism: Naja naja (assembly GCA_009733165.1). NCBI lineage: Eukaryota > Metazoa > Chordata > Lepidosauria > Squamata > Elapidae > Naja > Naja naja. The sequence goes on from CM019151.1 coordinate 26,353,506, forward strand.
AAGAAACCCAGTGTTGATTTCAGAAGCTAAGACAGCCTCAGTTAAGGCTCACTTGGAAGCTAGAGTTAACAGGAGAGGGAATAATGCATTCATCAGTGTGAAATATGCACATACTACACTTGGTCTTGCCATAAAGAAAATAACTTGCAATGCATTTTATCTCACATCTGTTTTGGGGTTAGAACTGCCACAGAATCTGAATACTTATTAAGCTTTTTAAAAGTCTCAGTTACAGAACGGCAGAAATTTGACAGTTCCCTCCTAACTTGTTCTAAACTCTGAAAAGCTGGAGTGCTCATGGTTTGAGGGAATTGCAGCCACTTTATATATTTGAATATTTTACTAATCTCACCATCACTTAAGATTCCATAATAGAAATATTACCATTTTTCATTTCATAATATCTACTATTTTGGCGGGGAATATTTCCCCTTGCCGATTCCCAGCCTGGTTAACCATAATACATCTTAAAAGCTGGTCTGGATTCTCCTCTTGTGCCAAGCCAGAAACGCTGTCTAATAAAACCAAGGGCTGGACTGATCCAAGATACAGAACAAACCACATTAAGACTGTTCTCATAAGGGCCAAATAATCTTTGGTTTATCCCCAGGCACCTGTCATTCTCCCCAAAAAGGGACATTTTTCGCCTTTCTGCTGCCATGTTCATTACCCATCGCGGGTACAATAGTAATAATAATAATAATAAAAAGAACCATTTTCATTCATAACAAGGCAGGGGCAGCGACCGCAGAAGCGGACCGAGATTTCGCGCCATTCCCCCGCCTGCGGCTACTCCTAAGCCCCCCAACGCCTCAAGCTTCGCTGACTTAAAGGAAAGCTACAAAGGCCGCCCTCTTTTTTCCCGCCAAAACCGCGATCGGCCGCCCCCGGCAGGTTACCGCTTTGGGAAGCTCCCTGCCGATTCCGGTTGGCCGCCCTTACTCGTCCCGGCGCCGGAAGCAGTGATCTCCAACCCGGACAAAGCGGAGGAAGGGGTGGAGCTTCGGGAGGGACGAGAAGCCGTTCGGTAAGGGAAACCCAGAGGGAGGGAAGAGGTCCGCCGCCCTCTCTCCCGCCGTCCCGGTTCAGGGTTGGGAACTAAAGAGCCTGGGCACCTGGACGGCTGCTCGGTTAGGAGCTCCTGGGGACCTGCACACCCCCGCCTATCGCCACATGTCATTCGGAATAATAATAATAATAATAAAATACTTTTTAAAAGCATGTAGAAGACAGTCATAGGATGGGAAGGGACCTCAGAGGTCCTTTAGTCCAACCTCCTGCTCGAGCAGGAGACCGTGTACAATTCCAGGCAGGTTGCCCAACCGGCATCAGTCTTGCCATCCCTGATAAAAAGAAGCGTGAATGTGCTTTATTTCCTTTGTTGTCTGCATGCTTGAGGCTAGTGGAAATATAAAATGGAAATTAAAATCTAATTTCTTATTTTCAATTATCTGCGGCTACAGTATTTCCTTTCTATAGCCGTCTGGGTTTTTTTTGGAGGGGAGGGTGTGATGTAGGCAATGTCTCCTTTGAGCAGACCTGATGTCTTCTACCTTTACTCTTTTTTTTGCAAGAAAAATGGTTTATTATTGCTCTTTTTTCTTTTTAAAAAGCTGTTTTTAGTCTAGCTGATAGTTGCAAGATTTCCTAGTGGTCACCCATCCAGATAATGACTAGCTCTGATCCCGTTTTCCATATCAGCCAAGATTAAGAATACTCAGGAAAAATACTCTGTATTTTTCTTTTCAAATGAGATTGTGGGTTCAGATTGAAGTAAGATTAAAATTCACATCTGATAATTCCTGAGGACAGAGCATAAAATTGCCAGAATAATAATTAAAATCTCATTGGATGAGTTCATACCTATTGGGGTAAGCCATGCAGCGTACAACCCTAACCCTAGCCCTAACTATTTAGTAAGATTGCATTAATATTCTTCTCAACTTTCCTATTACCTATCTCCTTTTCTACTTATGATTATAACTTCGTTGCGTGTACCTTTACGAATTACATTGTTTTATTTAGTTTCCTAGTATTTTATTTAGTTTCCTAGTATGATTTATGTTGATTGCTTATTTAGTATCCTATGACTATCACTTAAGTGTTGTATCTTATAATTTATGGTGAATGTATTTTTATGATGCCTGTGATCATGATTTTTCACTTTTATGTACAATGAGAGCTTATGTACCAGAGACAAATCCCTTGTGTGTCACACTTGGCCAATAAACTATTCTATTCTATTCTATTCTATTCTATGTACATAGTTGTTGGTGTAATGTGTTGACTACTCAGGAGAACCTCCAATAGAATCAGAAAGCTATAAAGCTGTTGCTAATCATTGTAGTTTTGCAATTCAATTTTATTTTATTTAATTAAGTAAACCTCAATCTGAGGATTTACTTAATTTTTGTACAAAGGCTTAGAGCAAGAGTCTTCAAACTTGACAAGTTTAAGACTTGCGGACTTCAACTCCCAGAATTCCTGAGCTAACATGACTGGAGGAGGGATTCTGGGAGTTGAAGTCCACAAGTCTTAAAGCTATCAAGTTTGAAAATCCCTGGCTTAGAGTTATCAATAGTCCCTGAGGCTGGGAGATGAGGGTGGAATGACTTTTGGTGACGAATAGAGTCATTATTCACACTACATTACATATGAAGCTATAGTATGATTTATTTGCTCTTTTTTTCCATGTACAGGATAAACAGCCACTGTGGTTTGTGTATATACAGTCAGCCACATATTTGGTTCAGGTTTGTTTCAATAAACACACTGAGATTGCAGTTTTATCTAGATGTGGTTCCTTTCTTGCTTTCTTGGGAAAAAGTTGGTGACCAGTCAGCTAGGTCCAATGCCAGCGGATTAAAACTAGTATAATTTCTGTGCAATTCTTCAAATTGCATCTGTAGGAGAAGGGAAAGAAATGCAAACAAAACATTTATTATGAAATTGAAAAATAGGAATTACAGTTATTTCAGTAACCAAAAGAAATCAAATCTAGAAAGATGAGATGAAGAAAACTTTTTCTAATGTTTTCTTGTATTCTCTTAATATTTTTTCTATTGAAGGGAGCTCTTATTGTTGGAACCCAGATGTAAATAAGGAATAATAGAGATTTTTACCTCTTTGTTTCTACAAAACAAGTTTAAATCTAGTGTAGAGAGCTACTTCTTTCTTCAACTAACTGAAAACTGAAATTGATGCATTGGCTGTAAAAGACCATATACAAAGCTCAGGCTGTAGTTATCGATATAAGATTATAATATCCTTAATGGGAAGAAACTGTAAACATGTAATTATTGCAAAATATATTTGTAGAAACTGGTTAGTGTTAATATTGCTAATTATATCAGTGAATCTCTTACAGTATTCTTTTCAATAATGGAGACCTGCTTTAAGAACATGTACCTATGTATTACATCTTTGTGTTACTTGAAAGTGTATTCCATTGATTTAGTGTAATTTAAATGCTTTGGGTTGCTATTTATCTGTTCAGTTCTGGGCATACTTATTCATGAATAAATGCTGTAATATTTATAGGGACTTAAAGTACTTAGAATTGCAATATCGTGTGAAGTTCTGAAAAACCATCAAAGTTTTATGAGCAGTGTTTAAGCATGTACATGTTGGGGTAAGCAACTGCAGTATGCCTGCAAATACACTTCTGAAACCAGTGATTACTTGTAGACAATTTTATTTTTAAAACATTATTTTTAAAATAATTATTGATATCGTAATTATAGCAAGCTGCTATAAATTTGGCATGAAGTTAGGATTAAAGTTCCATTCCATTATTTATTTCTAAAAATGCTTCCTTCTTCCTCAGGCTCCATGAATATTCTTGTAAAATAAAAATAGTGAAGTACTGCTCAGCAGTTTTTCAAATCATAATCTCAATTTAAAGAAGTCATACCTATCAGTCATGTGTTTTTGTGGCTGATCATACTCATATCACAGCCATCTTGTGAATAGGCCATTCTCCCAGGTGATGTAAATTCCTTATCTATAGTAAAATTGCCAAAAGCACTTGAATGAGATGCTCTTACAATATATAAACAGTATAATAAAGTACTATAATAGTAATGTGTAGACATAGATGTGATGCCTCTCATACCTTATTAGTATACCATATGGTTGGCTGATAAATAACTTTGCAGTATCTTAAGCATAAAATGTATTCTTCAAATGGTAACTGGCCTTGTTATAATGGCATTTTACATTCTTAAAACTAAAATTGTTTTGAAGGTATGCCATGTAGTGTTAAAATATTACCATTTGAAAGTGGTAAAATATTAATACACCACCGAATAATGCAAGGATATACCCATGTTTTTTAAAATTTGATTATGATAGTTATCAGTAATATGAAGGATGGAACAGCACACGGTAATGGTGTTATACTGATGCAATTTAAAAAATCCTAAATGTTTCAGAAAAGAGAACTCAGCATTGGATTGCTGTCCATACATAGCATGAATCATTTCTAATTTATATGTTCTAAAAAACCTCTCAAATGATCTATTTTCCGTGAGGTCTCTAATTGTAGAATATAGTACATTGATTTGTAAACAGATAATTTTCTACCTCTTATTTTTTTAAATTACATTTCTTGCTTTAAGGAAAAAATGAAAAGTGAAAATGAAGACCACCTATATCTAGACTACTTGGTCACAATGAAGACTGTATCTACCCTCTGCACACATCTATATCCTTGTTTTTGTTGGCATATTGTGATTGTAAGATCTTCAGGATATTTTTAGTAACTCCAAATGAAATAACTTCTGATATACAACAGACAGAAGAAATATTGTCAAAGAACCCAGAGATTAGCTTCATCAAAAGATCTGAAATTCCTGTGATGGTTCAAAGCTGCTGTTTACCTGCTGTTGTTGAAAAGAATGGAAGATTTTGTCGTGCAGGACTTGCTGTGGTATTGAGGTACATAATACAGAAAACCTATGAGGCAGATCCATCAAACAAAGGCATTTTGGAACTTTTGGGCTTTAAAAGGACCTGTTTGAAAGCTTGTGCTGAAGTGAGTTTATTATTGAAATCTTGAATGTGCTTTGCAATGAAGATTAAATATATTTCTAAATTACTTTCTGTTACATAAAAGCAAAAGATATATCTATATAGCACATCAATAAATGTCTAGAACAAGCTATATAAAATAGTTTACTATCATAGAATATCCCCTGGGGTTCTGTTTTTCTTTGAATATTAGACTTAACGTTATATCTTAAAAGTCTTCAAAACCAGCTTGTTGTATGTGTTTTTTCTGGTGAGACAGGTCTATCAGGCAACCTGGTGTACCAAAATCTGGGATGAAGCATATTGCTTCTGCTTTCACCTTTCAGTCCCAATCCAGGAGCCTTCGCAGGCAGTCGCTTCCACGACAAACTATTTTTGTGTTAAATTTAAATTTAAACAAAGAGACCAGTATAGCTTGTTATATGGTAAAACCAAAACTGTTTTTGAAGAATACAAACTTGGAATTACTTTAAGTATACATTGCTAGCAGTTGAATCTGATCCAGTGTATATGAGTAGAGATTTATTTCTGTAGCTTCAAAAACAAATAATTTATGCCTTTTCAATCCATTTGTTAGAATGCTTACTTTTTACAATTGATTGTTATTATCATACTAATCCCCAGCTACATGGTCAGTCTCTTTATAACATCGATGGTGGTGATGGATGATGATGATGATATATCCAGTATTTTTTTCAGGATCTCATGATTTACACCTCCTTTCATTTTACCCTGTATACCTTTCAGTAGGTTGGATTGAATGACAATGTCTATGCCAAAGTCACCTATTGAATTTACTTAGTTTGAGTATGAGGTAGAAACTGAATATTCTCAGTTGTAATCCAGCATTTTAACTGTTGCATCAACCTTATCTATTTCTAGGTTAGTGAATGGACCAGGCTTTGTGAGATCAGTATTCCTCTGGCGGTTGAAAACTTTCTAAAAGTATCTCATAATCCGCATCAGAATATTCCCAAAGAGATACTGCTGTTTGAAAACAAATTGGGAGAACCTGTAAGAGTGCACAACGATGACAAAATTAGAAGACAGAAAGTTCAACAGCAAAAGATGCTTGACAAGACAGCAAGGACTGATATTTCCTCAAAAGAAGATAGGACTGTGGAAAATCAGGAACCTGGTTCTGCAGATTTGGAACTGAGGACAGCTTTCTCTAAACTAACTCTGCAGAAGATGCCACTTGCTACCAACAGGGAGCCGTCTCACATTAGGAAAATAAAAACATCTGAACTTCCACCTCTGGAACATATATTTGCTGAAGGGCTTTATTTCACTTTGACAGACATAGTTCTCTTGCCATGCATCCATCATTTTTTGGTAAGACTGAATAATTTATTTCTACTCTTTTAAAGTAAAAGCTGAACAATGATGGGTGGTGGGAAGCGCTCAAACTTTGCAGCCTGTACCTAGATTTGTTCATCTTTACCCGTTAGATAGTCTCTTCCCTCCATATATTCACATCTGAAAGTAAAGACTGATAAGTACTAGTCTACTAAAATATAACTTCTAAGTAAGTGTTTTTAAAATTGCTGTTACTCCACAGGTCAATATATGGTAATCTAAATTTTAGATCCTTTGTCTACAATTGCCTGGGACAGCTTGTATAAGCAGGATCTATAACTTCTAATATTTTATAAGTAGTCATAAATTCTCATTGATAATCCTTCTTGAAACAAGTTCTTATGTAATTATTGCAGGCTCGAATCCCACCAGGCTCAAGGTTGACTCAGCCTTCCATCCTCTCGGGGTAGGTAAAGTGAGGACCCAAGATTGTTGGGGGCAATAAGCTGACTTTGTAAAAATGCCTCTTAGTAATAAGCAGGCATATATAATGGAAGGAAGGCTATTGCTGAGCACATTGGGTTGTATCCCAAAAATTGTAAGCCACCCTGAGTCTCCGGAGAAGGGCGGGATATAAATATGAATTTAAAAAAAAAGCTTCTTCAGTTCAAGAAAGGCAGTCCAGTTGCCTTTTGAAAAAACACCTCCTAATTTATACATGGCAGTAAATAGGCATGCGTAACTTTCCCATAAATGCATTCCTATGACTACTTATTTTCTAATATAAAAGCAAACTTTTCCTTTAGGGTTTTTTGTTTGTTCGTTTTAGTTGCGTATTTCATGCTTTTAATAAAAGTCAAAATATTCATTCTATTTAGACCATACAGCATTTCATCCAATCAACTCTCATATGTTAGTAACTAATATTGGTACCTGTTTTATTCTTTTCAGTAGCACTTATTCAAGAACAGTATTAATTATTGGATGATTTAGTAAGGCATAAGTATAATTCCAAACAAGAGTTTTGCAAATTTAGTAGGAAAAGCATTCTTTGTACATCAAATCGGTGCATAAACTTTTCTTTTATCACTTTAAGGCTGCCTGCAAGAAACACCAAAATAACATACTACAGCTGCCTTTAATATTGAGCTGGTACAGAAGGGTTCTAGAAGTACCTGGAATAAAGCAAGCCACTGTCAAATGCAATATAAAAAATATCCTGAATTGTCAATCACACTCTCTACCAAATGTATGCCAGCAGAATACTTCTACAGCTTTTAAAGAGCCAGAAAACATCCCAGAGGAAATTCAGTTTATAGGTGGACCAAGACCAACAATAACAAAATTAATGGTAGGTAATTATTTTATTAGGTTAGATACATTAACTATAAAATACTTCCTTATATTTGAAGAACTTACCAATAAAAATAGTTTGGAAATAGTTTGTTGATATTTTATCATGTTTGTAAATGGTTGTAATTTTTTCTTAAGTTATCCTCCGCAAAATAAAAGTATTCTGCATCAATGACATTGAAACTTTAACCAGAAAATAGATTTAAGTTTGGGTTGTTTTATTATAGTAATTTTGTACAATAACAGAAGAGGAGAAATGTATCACTTGTTTAATTATATAATTATTTCTATCTTAAGTGAAAAAAATATTTTATTTAAACTTAATTTGCAAACTTTGTAGAGCAGAAACATAATTTGAAGAGTAACCTCATGGCTGAACGATGATTTGAACAGAGAATGTTTTGGTTCCTGTTGTAAGAAAACAATGTCAGTTTTAGCTAGCTCAAGTCCAAATCTTTTCTGGGGTATCTACTTTGATAGATATAAAAGCCAGGACATAGTAACTTGTCTATAATAATCCTGTATTTTAATCATAACTAATATCAAGATAGCATTAATGCATGTTTTACATTGTACAGATAGGATATTTTGAATTTTCTAGCAGATTTCTGAATTGATGGTTTCTTTTCTTTGAAATGCAGGAAAAAGGGATTGAAGCAATATTTTCTCCTCATCCTTGCCCTAAATGGACCCTAGATTGGGACAGTTTACCTGCTGCAGTCAACCCAGGAAAAGGCAAGAATCTTGATATTCCTATAACATCATATTTTTTCATTCATTTGTCAAATGATGATTTCACATCCATATAAACTCTTTTTGGGGAAAAATATTTTTAAATAATTGAGAGAATATGTGATATTGCTGTTAGCAGTGAAGCTATTAATTAATCATAAATAATATATTTGAAAACAAATAGGATAATAATTGTGTACTGTTAAGAATGTTCTTAGACGAATTAATTGATTTATTACATGTCATCGTTATTTTCAATTCCAAGCAACCACATAGTCTAAAACAATTTGATAGCATGTAGTCAATCAATTAGGTCATCTAAGAAAATTATTTATTTCTATATTCCACCATATATTTCATTTCTATATGTAGGTTCCTTAACAGGCATTAAAAATCAGACCCCAAACCAAGAATGACATGTGATTCTTCCAAGCTGAGTGTCAGATCCATGTATCTGTCATTTCTTCAGTGAAAGAAGAAAAGGGGGGGGGGGACTGATAATGAAATTCTTCTTGATGTAACCTGAATATATTTAATCTTATATCGAATTTGTATAACCTACACATGATACAATGGAGGGATGAAACCCAGATGGCCGGAACCTATCACCTCTGGGAGAGACAGCCAGGAGATGAAGAGACCATAAAAATTCCACAGTGAGATGTGTCCTGGGAAACTCTGGAAAAGATCGTTCTAAAAAGGGGGTGGGGAGGAATTAACATGTTGGCTCTTTGTTTTACTAAATACACATCAAGATAAGGGGAGGGGTTTTAAACTCCCTTATCTATCTCTGCATGCCTGAGAGACGTTAGACGCTGCTTTTAACCCCTACATGAATTGTCTCATCTCAATAAAGGATTCCTTTTGATACGTTTTGATACGTTTTCAGAAGTTCATTCTAGTTGATTGAATGGGAAAAGTTCTGTAGCCTGACATTCTTTAATGTTTCACATCTGTAGACAAAATTTTGCCAGACTGAGCACTCTACTACCTGCATCTACAATATACTCTGAACTCTTAGAGGGGCTGTCTTCACTCTATTTCTCTTACACATAATATCTGGGCTGAATTGCCTCTTATTCCTCTGGAATGCATCCCCTCCCTCCTGGGAATCAACCTCCTTATTACATTCCACCACATTATCATTTAAAAAAATAATTGGCTGACTGCAAAACTCCTGTTTCACAGCATTTGCTTTTAATACTTTTTGTCTTCTGGTCAGTGAAGTTCATATGTTTTCTAAAATGGATGGTCTGTAAATTGAAAATATTCTTGTTATTAAGAATTTAACAAAGCCACCATAAATGGGTTGCTCATTTGAGGATGGTTCAAAGGAGCATCAGGCTTAACACCTTGAGTTGGAATAACTTATAGGTAGACTTAGGTAAAAAACAATTAAAATATACCTTTGGAAGTAAGGTGGTAAATTTTCAGTGATGATTTACAGAATTTTTGAAAATATAATTTCTCTTTAATGAGATTTTTGGGATAAATCATTGCTGTTTTATTTTCTTACCAGTTTGCAGCATTTGTAGACCACTAGAGGGCAGTAAAATATGTAGAAATAGTGGCTTATACCTTGTATTTATTCCTTGTAATTACAGTATTCCCAAAGTAAATAACATCTGATAATATTAACTTCACATTATGCAAACTCTTTGATGCAAACTCTTTGAATCAGTTAAAAATAGGGGGAAATGCTCTATTAAAAGAGTCAAAATCATGAGATATAATTTATTTTTAAAAGTATTTTGATTGTAGCCTGCCAGGAGTTGTATGATTTTTGTGATATATTAATGAAATACACTCAACAATATCCTACTAGGCAACAGTTTTTAAGTCCTTGCTTTATTATGGCAAATGTACACCTAAAAAGAAAATATCTTCTAAAATGATGCAGTATTCTAAACTGAGTTGCACTCTATAATTGCATCACAGGAATTCAATGCACAAAATATACAGATATTTTATAGCCCAGTGGATACTATATAAAACATTGTATTATGTCCAGTGGTAATCATCCAGTCATGGAATGCTATTACTAGCAAGAAAGATGCTTCTTCACCCTCCTAACTCTATGTAGCTATAGCCTATTTCAGTAGAGTTGGGACTATCTGGAGCAAATTTTGAGTGTGTAAGAAAAGGAAATGGAGAAAAGTCCCATCATGTGTGAGCTACAGTCCATGTGTGTAAGCTTAGATGGATCAGAAACTCTCTATAAATTACTGCAAACACATTAGCATTCTGTTATTACATCATAAATAGTGTGAATTTCCCTGAATGGCTCTTTTTGTTTATATCCTAGTTAGAATCATAGCAGATGAATCAGGGAAACATTGGCAAGTTTGTACACTTTATAGAAGAGGAAGTGTTCCTCCTCTTAGTGGTTTTAATTAGATTACAGGTCAGAAAGTATAATTTTTGTTGTTGTTGTGGCTGATTCTAAACACTTGATTGAGCAAGTGTTCCAAACTAAAATCAAGAACCATTGACTTCAACTAAGCTCTTCGTGATCTGTAAGAGGTTTTTTGTTTTCAGGAAGGTGGTAAAACATGTTGAGCTTCAGCAAGTTGTGCACCATCCTCATTTCATACCTCCTGATTTATTATCAGAAGGACTTTGACCATGTTGGAGGCCTCTAATTGCTTTGACAACATGACAATAGACTCTAATTATGATTTTTAGATTTTTGCTTAAAAATGATTAAAAAGAACTTTAAAGCCAGTCAGAATATTTTGGCAGGAGGAGACCAGTATATTTATTATCATATAGTATATTATTTGTCACATGGCACATTCACATTTTGATTAAAAAGCACAAGAGATAAAAATATAAAATATGAAATATAGATCTAAAATATTATAAACATATATCTTGATTACAGATATAATTTTTTGCTTCATTTGTTGTAGTCAAGAAATCAGCAAAGTCTCCGTTATAGGCTCTATTTTGGCACTTTGTCATTATATATTGGTCTTCAGGAATTTAGAGTTAAAACAGATAAAGGAAATCACATCTGCTGCAGTTGTTGTTTCCATCTGCCTTTGTAGCAGGTTTAGCTATCCAAATTAAGAAATGCAAACTGGAACCAATTCAGTGTTTAACAGCATCAGACATTTTTATTCATTCTTCCCTCAGATTTAAAATCTATTAAAGTTTTAAAAAGTATATTATCTGAAAAGGTAAATTCAATTTCATAAAATGTATTAGCAGATTCTGAAGAAGCAACATTGCCATAAAGTTTTTCATTATTCTAATTTAAAGTTAGTCAACTGTATATATACAAAGATTAAATAAAGATGGTTAGCCTGAAAAGTTGTTTACTTCCAGACATTATAAAATATAAACATTTAAAATAGATATTCACATACTTTTGTAAAGTAGCTGGTCATTTTTAAATATGTGTCTTTAATTGTGCTAAGCATAATAATAATAATAATAATAATAATAATAATAATAATAATAATAATAATTTATTTGACTTGTATGCCACCCTTCTCCCTAAGGACTCAGGGCGGCTAACAATAAAACAACAAATATTTACATAGAATTTACCTAAAAACAAATTAAATCTAAACAAGCCGAAATATACAATAAAACCTTAAAACCTTAAAATTAAAACAATTAAAACCCCCACCGGGTCATTCCAGGCCAGCCTGTTGAAACAACCAAGTCTTCAGGTCCCGGCAGGGAAGAGATCAGGGGCCAGATGGAGATCCACGGGAAGCTGATTCCAAAGGGTGGGCGCTCCCACGGAGAAGGCCCTAGCCCTGGGAACCGCCAGCCGACAATGCCTAGCCGATGGTATCCCAAGGAGGCCCCTCCTGTGGGAGTGAACAGGGCGATCGGAATGTGATACTGGCAGGAAGCGTTCCCTCAAGTACCCTGGACCCAAGCCATTTAGGGCTTTATAAGTTGTTACTAGCACATTGAAACTAACCCAGAAGGCAACCGGCAACCAATGCAGGTCACGCAGGAGGGTTGTAACATGGGAGTATCGGGATACTCCCATCACAGCCCGCGTGGCCGCATTCTGCACCAGTTGTAACCTCCAGGTAGCTCGCAAGGGCAGCCCCATGTAGAGAGCATTACAGTAGTCGATTCTAGAAGTGACGAGCGCATGAGTGACCGTTCGAAGGGCATCTCGGCTCAGGTAAGGGCGAAGCTGGCGAACCTGGGCAAAAGCCCCCCTGGCCACAGCCCCCACCTGCTCCAAACTGAGTTGTGGATCCAGGAAGATGCCCAGATTTCTCGCCCTATCCATGGGGGGCAACACCTCTCCCACCATGGCCAAAGATGGAACATCACCAGAAAACCGAGATGCCGGTAAGAACAGCCACTCTGTCTTGGTCAGGTTGAGTTGGAGCCTATTTCTCCCTTACCGCCTCCAGGCACTGAGACATCACAGAGAGAGCATCACTGATCTGGCCTGGGGTGGAGATATAAAGGTGGGTATCATCTGCATATTGCTGATACCTCACCCCAAAACCTCGGATGATCTCCCCAGTGGTTTCATGTAGATATTAAACAGGAGAGGCGAGAGAACCGACCCCTGTGGCACCCCACAAGTGAGGGGCCTTGGAACCGATCTCTGCTCTCCTGCCAACACCGACTGCGAGCAGTCCGAGAGGTAGGAGGAGAACCACTGCAGAACGGTGCCCCCCACCCCCAACCCCCGGATCCGCCGCAGAAGGATACCATGGTCGATGGTATCGAAAGCTGCTGAGAGGTCTAATAGGACTAGGACAGAGGAAAGACCCCTGTCCCGAGCCCTCCAGAGATCATCCATCAGCGCGACCAATGCTGTCTCCATGCTGTGTCCAGACCTGAAGCCCGATTGATATGGGTCTAGATAATCAGTTTCCTCCAGGAACAAGGGAAGTTGCTGCACCACCACGCTCTCAACAACTTTCGCTAAAAAGCTAAGGTTGGAGACTGGACGATAGTTATCCAAAATGGCTGGGTCCAGACAGGCTTCTTGAAGGGGGGTCTCACCACCGCTTCCTTCAAGGTGGCGGGGAAGACTCCCTCACTCAAAGATGTGTTGACAACTGCCTGGAGCCAGCCGCGTGTCACCTCACTGGAGGCACACACCAACCAAGAGGGACACAGGTCCAATAAACACGTGGTGGAGGACAACCTCCGCATGATCCTGTCCACTTCATCAAGGGAGACCGGGTCAAACTCAACCCAGATAGAATCAACCAGATCCGCCATCACCTCATCATCAGACCACTGCCAGTCCGAGTCCAAGCCAGCCCGAATCTGAGCGACCTTATCCGCCAGATGTAAACTAAATTCCTCTGCTCTGCCCCGCAAAGGGTCCGCCCCCTCCCTTACTTGGAGGAGGGAACGGGTGACCCTGAACAGGGCTGCAGTGCGATCATCATCGGACGCAATCAGGGCGGAGAAGTAAACACGCCTCGCCGCCCTGGTCGCTTCCAGGTAGGTCTTAATGTAGGCTCTTAACTGGCCACGGTCGAATTCGGAACGGCTCGTCCTCCACCTGCTCTCTAGGCATCTTCTCCGCCATTTCATCCCCCGGAGCTCCTCAGAAAACCAGGGAGCTGACCGGGGTCTGCGGCAGAGAAGAGGCCGCAAGGGGACAACCTGGTCGAGTGCCCTTGAAGCCGCCTGTTGCCAGGCGGCCGCCAGCACCTCGGCCGGGTTGTGGTCAAGGGAGGTGGGCAAGAACCCCAGAGCCATCTGAAACCTCTCAGGGTCCATCAGGCATCTGGGGTGGAACCATCGAGTTGGCTCCTCATCCCAGCAACGAGGGATAGCCCCCTGAAAGACTAGCCGCAGGAGATAGTGATCCATCCATGACAAGGGTAGAGTAGACAGAGAAGCCACCCCTAGGTCACTAAGCCAGTGTCCCAAGATAAAAACAAGGTCGAGCATGTTCCCCCCCTCGTGAGTGGGTCCTTGAATCACCTGAGTCAGGTCCATGGCTGCCATGGAAGTGATGAACTCCTGAGCCAAACCCGATGCCCCCCCCCCAAGAGAAGGCAGGTTAAAGTCCCCCAGGACCATAAGCCTGGGGAGCTCCACCGCCACCCCCGAGAGGACGTCGAGCAGCCCAGGAAGGGCCATCGCCACGTAGCTGGGGGACAGGTACGTCAGCAACAGACCCAACCAACCTCCCAGGCCCAGCCTGATGAGGAGAGTCTCACACCCGCCTATCTCCGGAACATTGGCCTCCCTTGGAAACAGGGTCTCTCTAACAATTATGGCTACCCCTCCGCCCCTTCCCTGGGCTCGGGACCAATGTAGCACACGAAATCCCAACTAAATCCTTAGATTAGTAGAATAAAATTAAGCAGGTATCCTAGTAGCACAGCATGTAATAGACTGTATGATACAGATTCAGGTACAGCTCCCCAAGGAAATTTATGATCAAGCAAATTTTATATCTGCTGCAATAAGAAAAACCTGATAATAGCAATAGTATTTAGACTTATATACTGTTTCACAGTGCTTTTACAGCCCTCTCTAAGCGGTTTACAGAGTCAGCATATTGCCCCCAACAATTTGGCTCCTCATTTTACTGATCTCGGAAGGATGGAAGGCTGAGGCAATCTTGAGCCTGGTGAGATTCGAACTGCCAAATTGCAGGCAGCTGGCAGGCAGTAGAAGTAGCCTGCAGTATTGCACTGTAACCACTGTGCCACCTCGGCTCTTAAATGTCAGCACCTTTTGTCTTCAAGCATACAAAGAATTGTAAAGGATGGTGATGTGACATGGAACAAAGAATTGTCTTCTCTAACTGTACCCTCTTAAGTTCTTCAACTAGAGTTATTTTTCCTGGGAGATAAAACAATCTTAAATGATGGATATGCTCTTGTGAATTCCTTGATTAATACTCATAATTTTTGAATCAATTGAATCCACTGAGAACTGTAATAAGTCTCCTGGGAGAACTGGCATGAAGCTACCTAACCTTTTCTCCAAATCATTTATTGGAGCAGATTCTATTACAGATGTCTGCAATTACATCAGTAGTCGTCAGTAATGTATCACATGTAATAACTATGATGAATAAATAACACCATCAGAGAGAACTATATCCAGAAAGCAAAAAGTAAAAAAATAATCCCAAATTGAAAATAGAGCCAAGATTAAACCAAGAGAAAAGTAATTAATTACTGCAGTGTCATAAAAATATATTTTAAAGGTTCCTGTGAACCATTTTTATATTCATCAGTAAATTTTTCAATAAAGATAAATTACATTAATAATAGGATATAGTGATTAAGATTTTTAATGTACTAAAATAGTTAGAAGGAAAGTATAAATATACACAACTGTATCCAGGAGATAACACAATTTTAAAATTAATAACATTGCTGAACATTGCTTTAAAAATAGGTTTGGACCAGCCCTTAACCATAAAAGTGTATTAATATGGGGCCAATGACACTCCCTTAATCCAGTTTATCTCACAAACTTGTTTTTGTGAGAAGGAAAGAAGGGAGATCCTGCAACATGAATTTTTCTGCTGTGTTGTGAGAGAATAATAATTACAGGAAGCATCTGGTTGCAATTATCACAGCTAAAAATGATAAAATCATTTACTGAATCCATTTACTAAATCCAAAGTAAGCCATTGCCTTATTTCATAGTCACATTACATTTTTATGTACCATCTATTTATTACTAAGTCTTAAATATTACTCTCTACATGCAGGCAATATTCTCTTGGTATCACAGTCTGACTTATTTTGCCTCTCCTGGTACAAGAGGAATGAGAAACTAAAAGTGGTTTATATTTCATTCTATACATATCTTTGGTTTACAAAAGAGCAGAATCAGGGAACAGCATCTGTAGTTATGCAATATATGCATTTAGAAGGACATTTCCATGGTTCCATGTTATCACTTCTGAATAAGGATGTCCATAAATTTTGGATTTGTCATATTCCACTCAATATTCTAATTCTATACTACTACAAAATTTGCCAAACCCATGTTACCATTCTTATATTTTCATCATCATCATGAATCAAATCTCCTAAAAGTGCAGACGTTTTTGTTTGCTTGCTTGATATTTTTTTGGCTGCATTTCAGCAAGTTTGATAGAATCAGATAAAATGTCCTGGAGAGATTAGTTCTCTTTTATTTTAACTGGCAACCTGTAAAATGCAAAGTCACTTCCAAGTCTGTCTTGCACAATTTTGTGGTAACAAGATTTTGGTTTATTTCTGCTTCAGTCGGGTGGTAAGCAGGGAAGAACAGAGAAAGAGAAAATTCTATGGCAACTGCAAAAGTTTGTTCATGTAAAGTTGGATATAACCCAATTGGTTTAGCATAACATATCCTTATTGCCATTTTAGTGGTGGTTTTATTATGAACTTCTAAGTGTCAGCCAAAACTCTAGTTGCAAAGTAAAAAAGCAAGAATATTTCCTAAAACAAAAGCCTGTCCCAAACCACAATATCTTCTATAAAAAAAGTCAAGTTTGTTTCCAACTGTTTCCAATAATTGTATTTGTGTATTAATATTCAGAAGTTTAATAGCAATAGCACTTACACTTATATACCACTTTACAGTGCTTTATAGCCCTCTCTAAACAGTTTACAGAGTCAGCATATTGCCCCCAACAATCTGGGTTCTCATTTTATCGACCTCGAAAGGATGGAAGGCTGAGTCAACCTTGAACCTGGTGGGAATTGAACTGCCAAATTGCAGGCAGCCGACAGCAGAAGTACTTCCCTTTGGGGGAAGTGAGGCGGATATAAATCTAATAAATAATAATAATAATAAAAAGTAGCCTGCAGTACTGCACTCTAACCACTGCGCCACTGAGACTCAAGGTTGACACATACAAGCAATTAAATGATGACTTAGTTATCTTTAGTCATATATGTGATACATAATCATTAAAAAAAGTGAAGGAGTCCCTGTGGATTTTATTCCGCTAATCATTACTGACTACAGGGGTGGTGCTCATCTCCATTTTAAGACTATTGAGCCAGAGCTGTCCAAAAACATTTCCACAATCATGTGGCCAGCATGATGTCACAAAGCTCTGTTACCTTTCAACTGAAGTGGTACCTATTTATCTACTCATATTTGCAAGCTTTCTAACTGTAAGGTTGGCAGGAGCTGAGGCAAGAACAGGAGCTCACCCTGTTGCGTGGCGCTTGGATCTCAACCTCGGCTGCCGGCTTTCCAGTGGACAAGCCCATCATCTTAATCGCTGAGCCACCACACTGCCCCCAGATACATAATCATCTATTTTTTTAAAAATGGGCAACATTTTAATGATCTTAAGAAATTGTTCATAATTGTTAATAACAATTCTTGAATGTTGTATTTTGAACACCAAGCATTAACATCTCTGAGTAGAATAGCTATTGATGAGAATTCTGGGGCTTGAATTCCACACAGGCCATGAAATTAGAGAAGGCTGATTAGCCCTATTTATTAAAGTCTGTTGCCCTAATTTATTTTCAAGTGTAACTGAGACAAGATTTAAATAGAATATTTTTGTTTCGCAATTGGGAGATTACATGAATTCCATGATTGTAATAAGTTTATTGTTTTACAGTCAGACCAAAGATTGTTTTACTTAGTGACTAGTCTTACATAGTGACTAGTCACAATCTTAGGGATCTCATAATGTCGCTATGTTTTCCTGTAATGGATTCTTCAAATTATATTCAATTATTATTTCAAATCATATAACTTCCCATTGCAAATTCATGACTCTGCATTGGCGTGAATTTATGACTCTGCGTATCTAACAAACTGTACAAAACCATGTAACAATAAAAACAGCATACAATACATATAGTCTTTAATTACAGTTAGGATAAAAGAAACAACAAAATCAGCATAAACACTGTTCAGGCTGTGCCAGGTGATATACGCTTTGTGAGTAAAATATGTCACAATCGTTTCATATCTTAAAATAAGAATCCACACACTATTATGTGGATAATTAATCTATCTCATTCAGGGATTATTCTTTTCCGTTTCCATTTAAAGGATTTGAAATTTAATACTAGTCTTCTGCTCAATCTCTCATCCAAGAGTATTTCATGTGACAAAGTGAATACAAAGGACAATTGATCAGAGATAGCCATGCTATACATGAAAGAACAGTCTCTCCTTTTTCCTTAATAATTCACTTCATTTGAGCTGTTTTATTTCCTTTAAGTTATTCTGGTCCATTATTTCTTTTATCATGTTATCATGTTGTCTATCAAAAATGTTCCTATTAATGTCAGTTCTCTGTATGGTCAACATTGTAGTGCATCTGATGATAAGTTATGACTGCTCAAAAATCTGCAGGGGGATTCATTCAGGTGTCATTTCATGCAACTTTATTGAAAGAGAATTATTTGTAAGACTCTCATATTCATTGCCAGGACTTTATAAAACTGGCTTGTAAGGTCAAGACATGTTATGGTAACTTATGGTGATCCAGAACCATACTTTTCTCTGGTTTATAAGTTATAATATATTCAATCAGTCCCATTCTCACATGGTCTATTGGGAATCAGGATATTATGAAGCACTCTTCCCTATATTTGACAGCAGGGAGATCCAAGTTCCTATATTTTCATAAATGATATTTTGGAAATTTATGACCGAAACTAAATTAAAACTCAGTCCATTGATGATGCCAGCTGGAAACTTTTCACAGACTTCATGTGAAATAAAAGATTTCCATTCACGATTCTCATAAACTAATTCTTTATCCATTTCAATTTACCTTTTAGCAATTACATTTTATGCTCTTATGGAACATTACAATCCACTGCTTTCTCCATTCCTTTCCTCAGCACTTTTTAGAAAGGTTTGCAAAATGTCTGCTCGTATCCCAATTTCTCCAGCTTCGAGTTTATCAGATGTCTTATCTATTTTCACAAAGGTTAGCTTTTTACTAGTGATTGCCTTTGCACATCCAGTAATGATTTAGAGTTTGTGGATTAAGAATAGAGAAAGTGGACTTGAGACTACTCAACTTTCTGCTGAAGTTGTTTCCAACTTAGGGTTAGGGTTAAGGTTAGGGTCTTGGCATCTTTTTGTTTGTTATGGCATGCCTAAGAAAGGCTAATCAATTTTACCATCAATTTTTTATTGGTTGAATTAAATATTTACAGAATCTTCTATTATCCAATTGTCTGTTACTGATACAATAGTGCAGGGGTATCATTGATTTCATTGAGGGCTGCACCAGGGTTGTGTTTAACCTCGGGTGGGGCTTGGCCACCTTGATGTCACTCATGTCAGGGGGGTCTGTGGTGGTCTGAGCACTCTGCCAGCAAAAATGGGCTCCCGATCTCCATTTTCAACTGGGACAGCCTCCTGCAATCCTCTGCCAGTGAAAACACAGCTTGGGAGGGCCACACGTGGTTCTCCTGAGCTCCATTTTTGCTGGCAGAGGCACCGCGGGCCGGTCCTTTATTGTTTCCAGTAGTTGTTGCATGACATCTTGAAAGCTGCTATTTGGGTTTGACCTCATCCTTTGTTAAACATTATCAACTGGGCATAGGAGCTTAATGTATGCTGCATTTATGTGGATTGTTGTTTTGTTATTATTGTTAAGGTTTTATTAAAGTAGGGTAACAGCAGTTCCTCAGAACACATGCACTGGAGAAAGCAAGTATCTGGATCTATCCAAATGCAGTTCAGCTTTATAATCTTTCAAATATAGCAATGCAGATACAGGATAATTATCAATACCTAGTTGAATCCTTGATATAACTCCAGTTATACTTAACCAGTATATTCATGTCTACCTCTCTTAAGGAGAATGAAATCTCTTGGCATATTGTATTCATAGTATTTGCACAATTTCCTGCTGTTTTTTTAATTCATAAGCACAGCAGCAAAAGTTCACAAAATAATATCATAGTTGGCAAGCTTGATTCTCTCTTTCATATTAGCTATTCAAGTATTAGCAGGATTAAATGCCATGGTGCTTAAAATAGAATGATCTAGAAGCCTAAGTAAGTTGTTTTTGCTTAGTTTCCAAAACTGTCTTTAAGTTTACAAAAAATAGCTTCAAGGAATGGATTTTTTTATTTAGAAATAGCATTAGGGAAAACATTAAAATGTCTGTTGCATTGTGTGTTGATATGAAATAGGTCTACAGACCAAATCAGTGGGATTATCAGTATCTTGTCGAGTTTAGACTATAAAAAGATAAAAAAATACCAAATTTAGCTCTTTATTTTAGTATGTAAATTGAATATTAAACTAACTAGATACCCTAAACTTCCAAAATTTAGTTACTTTGTTTTGTAGTTCATGTTGTTCTAATATCTAAAAGAACAGAACGTACTATTAATTTAAATACAGACAGTTAACATTTAGCAACCCTGTTTAGATTAGTGACCTGAAAAGTAGTTAGAAAACAGACTGAACCTATTTAAAAACCTCCATGGTCCAGAAGGGGGATGCAGTGGCTCAGTGGCTAAGACGCTGAGTTTGTCAATCAGAAAGGTGACAGTTCAGCTGTTCGAATCCCCAGCACCTGAGCTCCCATGTGCATGTGCAACTTGCCTTAGATATTGTGCTGCAGTATAATGTCATTCCACTTTGTCATGTTTTCGGCAAATCCATCTGAATGTTAAAACATTTATAAAACTATCGAGATAAAATGTAGCTGCCATTTGGAAATATAAGCAATGTGTATATATTCTACATTCTTAGAATAAATATATATTCTATTTACAATCTTATGAATAGTGAAAAGCAGGACTTTTTAACTATTACAATAGCCATTCCACATTTTAATTACTTTGTAAGTCTTGATCATAATATTGTTGCTTGTGTACTCTCTGCAGAGAGGGAGGGAGGGAAAGAGAGAGGGAGGTAGGGAGAGAGAGAGAGAGAGAGAGAGAGAGAGAGAGAACTTCAAAATGCCATTAAAGGCCTCTGGTTTTGTGGTAATTTTTTTCTCTGGTACTAAAAGTCTTGAAAGAGCCATCAATCATTTTGATTTATGTTATCTTTGGTTTTATATATATCTGTTAAAGTCAGCTGTTTATATCTGGCCAAAGTTCATCCAGAATCAATTTTTCCTTATGACAGTTGGATTTGGGATGTTAGAAGTTCCTGGCATCATAGGAATATTTTGTTACTAATTATGATGACAATATGATTTTTTTTTGGCTGTTGTCAGTAAGAAACATTACTTGATTCTCATGACAGAATTGTAGAGATTGTGTTCTTCACCATACTATTTTGTCTTACACTGTTAAGGGTATAATGAGT
Source organism: Naja naja (assembly GCA_009733165.1). NCBI lineage: Eukaryota > Metazoa > Chordata > Lepidosauria > Squamata > Elapidae > Naja > Naja naja. Next base: position 26,375,151 of record CM019151.1, read on the forward strand.
TAAAATGGTACTCATTGTAAAATGACTCCCATAAGGTAAGTTGTTCTGTCCCATCGACTTTGAAAATGCTTTTTAATTATCTAACAAAACATAATTAGCCACAGTGGCTAGGAATTCCCTCAGTTTTCAATGATCAATTAGTGATTCTCTCTTGTATTTTTTATTTCAGTTCTGAAGTGAGAGAGAAGATGAGTAACTGAAGGGTTATAATTTGTAAAACTTTACAATAGTTTTATTGTTTTTTATTATTTACAACTATAAATAATAATCTATGACATCTAAGATACAGTTATTGTCTAAAACATGTATACATTTACTATATAATTATTATTTTATTAGACTTGTATGCCACCCTTCTTTCTAAGGACTCAGGGCGGCGAACATTAAAAACCTCATACAATTACAGTAAAAAACAATTAAACAAATACAAGCCTAATCAGTCAATTAAAATAATTAAAACGAATAAAACAACCCATGCCCCCGGGTCAGTCCAGACCGGCCTGTTGAAACAGCCAGGTCTTCAGGTCCCAGCGCAAGGAGCGGAGATCAGGGGCCAAATGGAGATCCCCGGGAAGCTGGTTCCATAGGGTGGGCGCTCCCACAGAAAAGGCCCTAGCCCTGGGGACCGCCAGTCGACAGTGCCTAACCGACGGTATCCCAAGGAGGCCCCTCCTATGGGAGCGTACAGGGCGATCGGAGTGTGATGCTGGCAGGAGGCGTTCCCGCAAGTACCCTGGCCCCAAGCCATTTAGGACTTTATAAGTTGTTACTAGCACCTTGAAACTAACCCGGAAGGCAACCGGCAACCAATGAAGGTCGCGCAGGAGGGGTGTAACATGGGAGTATCGGGGCACCCCCATCTCAGCCCGCGTAGCTGCATTCTGCACCAGCTGCAACCACCAGGTGGTCCGCAAGGGCAGCCCCATGTAGAGAGCATTGCAGTAGTCGATTCTGGAGGTGATGAGCGCATGAGTGACTGTTCGAAGGGCATCTCGGCTCAGGTAAGGGCGGAGCTGGCGAACCAGCCGAACCTGGGCAAACACCCCCCTGGCCACAGCTCCCACTTGCTCCTCCAAACTGAGCTGTGAGTCCAGGAGGACGCCCAGTTTCCGCACCCTGTCCACAGGGGGCAACACCTCTCCCCCCATGACCAAAGATGGTACATCCTGAGAAAACTGAGATGCCGGTAAGCACAGCCACTCAGTCTTGGCCGGGTTGAGTCGGAGCCTATTACTCCTCATCCAGATCTGTACCGCATCCAGGCACCAGGACATCACAGAGAGAGCATCACTGATCTGGTTTGGGGTGGAGATGTAAAGCTGGGTATCATCCGCATATTGGTGATACCTCACCCCAAAACCACGGATGATCTCACCCAGCGGTTTCATGTAGATATTAAACAGGAGAGGTGAGAGAACTGACCCCTGCGGCACCCCACAAGTGAGGGGCCTCGGGGCCAATCTCTGCTCCAACTGCGAGCGGCCCAAGAGGTAGGAGAATCACCATAAAATGGTGCCCCCCACTCCCAACCGCCGAAGCCACCGCAGAAGGATACCATGGTCGATGGTATCGAAAGCCTCTGAGAGATCTAAAAAGACCAGGACAGAGGAAAAACCCCTGTCCTGAGCCCTCCAGAGATCATCCATCAGTGCGACCAATGCTGTCTCCGTGCTGTGCCCGGACCTGAAGCCCGATTGGTACAGATCTAGATAATCAGCTTCCTCCAGGAACAACGGAAGTTGTTGAACCACCACGCTCTCAACAACCTTCGCTAAGAAACGAAGGTTGGAGACTGGATGATAGTTGTTCAAAACGGCTGGATCCAAGGCAGGCTTCTTGAGGAGGGGTCTCACCACCGCCTCTTTCAAGGCGGCGGGAAAAACTCAAGGAGGCGTTGACAACTGCCTGGAGCCAGCCACGTGTAACCTCCCTGGAGGCGTAAACCAACCAGAAAGGACACGTATAAACACGTGGTAGAAGACAACCTCCGCATGATCCTGTCCACTTCATCCAGGGATACATAATAAGTCTAGCAAACTTGAAAAAGGGAATGTTTTATTGTTTGGTCTTGGTTATAATGGGTGGGTATATCTAATACATTCTTCTTGCTATTTATGAATTTTTTTCCAAATTACTTGCTACCTCATTGGTAAACTTAAAGTGACAAGATCAAGAAATCAAGAAACACAGTTTAAGATTTGAAGAACTGTTAGTAAGAAATACAAAAAAGGAAAACAGAAAACAATTTTAAAAATTCTTTTATAATCAGATTTTCAAATATTTTTAAATAGAAAGAATTAGAAAAAAAGTTCATTTCTTTTTGGACTTTTAAAATAAAAGCATTAGATTGAATGATTCAAATAAGCATTAGAAGTTTGTTGGTATGTATTGCTTTATCAGATGTTATAGAAATGTCTCATGAGAATTAAATAAAAGTATGTACCAAAGGGGAGAAAATTGATTAAACTGTCCCTTCAGTGAAAGTCTCACTGATTACTATTTTCATAAAGTTTGTTTTGATTTTATTTCATTTAGTTTCCCAGATTAAAAATAAAATTTATGAAAGGGAACCTAGTCAGGACATTATTTTATTTTATTTGTTAGATTTATACTTTCTTAATGTGTCAGTGTATTTTTAATAGCGCTTTGGCCTTTCTAGGACATAATTGGAAAAGCTGTATAGGAAAAGGCATTTTTCTCCAGCTTGAAATCTTTTAAGAATTTATCTTAATAGAAAACAATCTGGCTAGAAGAGCTAAAGCAAACAATAAAAGAGTTAAGAAAAACAGATTCATTGTAATGTCATTCTGTCCTGAATTACATTTTAAATAAACTTTTCAAGCATTGGTTGTCTCTTATGGTCCCTCTTCCATACCTTAGGAGGTGTGGTACCAATCTAAGGGATATTCCCCAAATTGTTAAAGACAGTCACAACATATAGTTTTAACTCAGATGTATTGGCTGTTGTTCTTGCATGACAAGTTAAAGTGGAAGGAATTAAAGAAGTAAAATGTTTTATCTTCGGGCACAAATTATTTTTTTAATATGCTAGTCTGGTTTTTATTCTTATGATTTAAATTACAGTTCCTGTTTATGGTCATTGCCTAAATTGCTGTATGTTTGTGAAGGAAAATTCTGCTTTTCACAAAAAACCTAAACATTAAATACGAGTTGTGTTTTGCAATAAGTTATAGCCATTTGCAGAACACTGCCAAACATAGTAAAAGGTTAACATTTCATAAAGCCAATAGGAGACAAAAGATAATCTATTGAGAATGCTCTTGAAGGGTTTTTTTTAATCTACTGTTGCTGTTGCTATTGTTTTTAATATGACTTTGATATTTTATCAGATTTGTATTTATAGGGATTTAAAATCTGCTTTATACTATTCATATTGAATCTTTTGCCTCAAGACAATGCATTTTTAAAATAAATAATTGTGAATTATGTTCTATAATATGCTCATTGCTGCAACGACAGTGCCAGGGATATGAAATAGATGGCTGGACAAGCCCAAATACATCCTTTCATCTTTTCTGAGGATCTTTTTGTAAGCCATTATTATTCAGGTGGTTTGAAACAACCTTCAGTGGAGTGATTACATGTAGTCCTCGACTTACGACAGTTCATTTAGTGACTATTCAAAGTTACAATAGCGCAACATATAAAGAAAATTTATATAAAATGTTTTACTGATGGCATTTAGCCCTGGCAAGATTAGCTAAGATATACCCGGACTCTAACCCAAAATGCTGGAAATGTCAACGAGTTGATGAGTTGAAATGTCAACGAGTTGGTACCTTTTATCACGTGGTGGCTGTGCCCCAAAGCCAGGACTTATTGGATTAAAATTAGAGATTGGATACAAGAAATCACAACATCAAATTGAATTCAGGCTGGAACTCTACTTACTTGGGATAATTCAAAAACAATATCAAAAAAAATACTTAATGTTACATATATTGACAGCGGCCAGAATAGCCTATGCGCAAGTGTGGAAAGATCATATGGTCCCAACAGAAGAATTAATTTTACAAAAAATAGCAGACTGTGCTGAAGTGGATATGCTCACGCTAAAAACAAGAGAAAAAGAAGAATAGGCATAGATGGTACATGTGGCTAGAAAAGAGAGATAAGAATTAGAAAGGATGAATATAAGAAAATTCTAAAGAGTGATACATAATGTGTAAATGGATAGACAAAAGGGTTAAAGGTGAATAAAGATAGTAACTGTAAATAAAGGTAATATGTATTAATGCTATGTATGAATAGATGATAGAAATGTAAGATAATAGTATATTATATATATTACTCAGTTTGGCATAGATGGTACTTCTGGCTAGAAAAAGAGATAAGAATTAGAAAAGATGACTATAAGAGAACCTGAAGAGAGTGATATGCAATATGTAAACAGATAGACAAATGAATAACAATAATAACTTCAAGTAAAGGAAATAGATATCAACGATATGTACGAATAGATGATGGAAAATATGTTGATCAAAAGCTGTTGAAAAATCTAACTAAGATTTGTACTGGTGGAAAACAATAAAAATTTATTGCAAAAAAAAAAGTTACAGTGGCACTGAAAAAGTGATTTAGGGCCGTTCTTCATATTTACGACCATTGCAGCATCCCAGGATCACGTGATCAAAATTCAGATACTTGGCAACTGGTTCATACTTATGACTGTTGCTGTGTCCTGGCATCACATGATCTTCTTTTGTGACCTTCTGACAAGCTAAGTCAATGGGGAAGCCAGATTCATTTAACAGCCATATTACTTGCTTAACAGCTGCAGCGATTCATTTAACAACTGTGGCAAGAAAGGTCATAAAATTGGACAAAACTCACTTAACAAATGTTTCCCTTAGCAACATACATTTTGGTCTCAATTGTGATAGTAATTTGAGGATTACTTTTATAATTAAGTGTAGACTATGTGCTTCATGCAAACCTTGATATGGCTAAAACCTGGCTTCTGTTAAAAAGAACTTATGTAGTGTGCGAGCTCAGTTGGAGATAAATAATTTCTGGTTTTCTTGTTAATTGTGGGTTTCTTGAATAAAAGAAATCAAAGTGAACTGGACCTTAATTTTGATGAACAAACATTTATTTTAAAAAATGAAATAGAAAATATTGTAATCTGCCATATAGTGCATTTTGTGACTTCTGAATGTTGCATAAGGAACCAACAATAGCAGAGGCTGACATTTTATTCTTAGTAAACTGAAAGCACATAAATAAACTTTTTGTGTGCCAATTATTCAGATTACATTGTCAGATGAAACCAGGGGAGTAGAGAGAAGGAAGTTCTGTCAACTTTATCGGATCTCAAAACGCTAATCGGGATCACACTTAGAACTTGTGTGGGGATTCTACAGAAAATAATAAGGATGTAAAACAGACTGGGAATCAGTAGATATCTTGGAACAATGCAGTAGCAAATTACTTTTGTTTTGGCAAAGAAAATTACATGGATATGTCAGAAAAATCAACAGAACTTAAGCTTACTTGGAAAGCTGACTTGTAGTACAAGCCATTTTCAGCAAGTTTATTCATTTCTCCTTTTTTCACCCTATGAAATCTGAACTACTGCTAAACTTTAAAAAATAAATCAATTGCAAATCAGAATAAGTAGTTAAATAATTCATTCTAAAAAGGAACAATTTTTTCTCAGTCAATTTATATTTCTTTTTCTCATTCTTAGGAAAGATGTCTGCTGATCGTGCTTTGAGGAAACAGCAGCAACTGAATAATCTAATTGCTTTAGTGACAAAACTGGCTAAACCTGGAGATGTAATTGTGGATTTTTGCAGTGGTGGGGTAATGCAGTAAAATGCAATCTCAATTACTTTTCACGTATACACCTATACAAGTATACCACCAACCTACAAGACAGAGGCAAACTAATTAGTGGTTCATGTCTGTATCGCTATTTTGTTGCAATATATTGATATAAGGATATGCAAAATGTTCCATACCTATATCACAGGTTTCAATACTCCATGCCCAAGCTGAAGCATACATCTCTTGATCCATACATGGAGCAAAAGTGTTATTGTGTTTTCCAGAGACAGAGATTGTTCTGAGGTTTAGAGCAGAAGTGATATGGAAATATACAGTAAAAGTCATTGCCAGAAGGGACAAGTGTACAGGCCAATATATTGGCACTGCAGGTGTCTGGGGGAAGGAAGAGAAGAAGGTTTGGAGTCCAGAGTAAGATGATGTGTGGAGATGAAGAAGTCCCAGGCACACCAACCTTACCTTCCTTATCCTGTAAAATCACTTTGGGATCCCTCCAAATTTTGTTTTCTTAAATAACCAGAACATTCCAGATTATTTTTTTATGATGAACCATGGCTAATCAAAAATTCTTCTGGAGCTTCTGTAGTGTTAATTTCTTCCAAGTTCAAAATAAAGCATATTTTCCATTTCAAGTACATGCCCAATTGTAAAATAGTGGCTGTATAAAATTAAGATTTACTTCTTCATTTCTTGTCTTGAACAGGGCCATGTTGGAATTGTCCTTGGTTATATATTACCACTGTGCCAGGTAAAGTACCAATAAAATAAATATTGCTAATTCAAAATTTCAAATATGCAATTAGATAAGGGCTGCTTATATACAGTAACATGTTTTCAAGTACCTATTCACCTTTTTCTGGATAATCTTCTATAATTGATCATAATGTACTATCCTTCATTAATAATAATCTCCAAGTTTGTAGAGCATTATTTCTAAAAAAAAAAAGTCATCATCCTATGAAGAAAATTCGAACATAAAGGCAGTTTCCTGATTATATTTCCACCATTCTGTATTTTTAAAAAATAACAAAATAATTATGTTTGTGACCACATATATTTTTACACTTCTTCATGGTTCCCATTTAAAATCTTATAGATAGTGAGTAAAAAAGAAAAAAAATTAGTGTATGGAGGGCCAAACCAAAGGTAACATTTAGGTTAGCCTAAATATGACAAATTTTATCCATAAGTGATCAGCTGATTGTGGGAAGATATCAATTTAATAATTAATTAGCAATATTAGAACAAGCTCAGAAGATTCTCTAATAAAACTGGAGATCAGTCCTCTCACAACCTGGTGCAACAATCTACGACTCTATGTAAATACAATATGCATAACAAAATACTGCTGCTCTGCTGCATTTGTCAAGGAACTACCAAGAAGAAAACCACACAATTCCAACAACACTGGCAGAACATGCCATAGCACTGATGATGTTACCTAGTTGGGTAGTGAAACACCTGCAGGCAAGCAACTGAGTTTAGAGAGCATCCACATTTTGGTTCTAATTTTAATGAATTGTTTGTTGTCTTTTGGAGATGTTCTGCCAAGTTGTTTTTTAAGGGTGCCTCTTCATATACTTCAGTGCAGATGTCAAGTCTCTTCATAGTGTTGTCTCTTTTTTGGGAGAGTGGGGGCAGGATAAACCCATTGCTTTAAAACCTTACTTATAAAAGTCTGGAGATTCTCAATCATCCAAAGGTCATGGTTCTCCCAAAGGTGTTTTTCCATATGGCAACTGGACTTCCTTGGTTTTTTTTTTCTTCAAAATGTTTCACTTCTCATCGAGAACTAAAGAAGCTTCTTTGATGAAAAGTGAAATGCTTTCAGGGGGAAAAAACCAAGAAAGTCCAGTTGCCTTTTGGAAGAGCAGCTTTGGGACATTAGTTGTAATTTTTTTTCCTTTTGTGCCCTTTAACATCTTGACTTGGGAAGTGGTCCAATGTGTCAGTGTCCTTCCTTTATATTGTGCTTTATTAAATTTAAGTTGGACCTTTCTCTGATACATTCTAATTTGCTATTAGTACAGCTTCAAATCATTGTGTATCCTACATGATACTTGTAAAACTTTTACATAAATTTATATAATCTAATAAAAAGCTACAGCAATTGCCTGAATATACTTTAGCTTATAGCCTAGTCCATTCCAAAACTTTACATAATCTCAAACCTGTTGGCAAACTGGAAATCTTGATTCCAGTTTAATTTTTTAAAAACTCTTACTGTAATGGAAAGCATGTAATAGTTTTGTAACAGTGTAAAAAAACCTCAGTTTTTAAAAATATAAATATCTATTCTTATTCAATGTCCTTAAATATAGAAGTGTTATCTGAGAAATAGTGTGATTTAGTTACTAGTTCACTGAACTGTGCTGCTTCTATATGAACGATATGACTCTGTGTTGAGCCTCAGAGAGATTTTCCCTTGGAGATCTGTGTTGATCATTCTGAAGCCTGCAAGTGAACTTGAAAAAAACAGCTTCTTTCCAAATGCTTGAAAATGAACCAAAGAGGCCTGCTTACAAATTATTTTGGGAACTGCAGTTGCAAAGTTCTGCAAAATGTGAAAATGATCTTAACTGAGACCATCTGGTATAAATGTGGTCATGGATGTTTGATATGAAAGACAGTACATTTTGTAACTAGCAAACATCTACCCTTTATTTTTATAAGCTAACCGGATAAAACCTTTGTAGGTTTGGCACTTATACTGTGTTTATTACAATGGTTTTGGATGGCACTGCAGAATAACAACTGCACACAAAAATAAATACTAAGTTCTGAGAACTGCAACAAAAATATTCCTTAACCCTTTAACCTTAGGAAACACATTGTCTTTTTTGAACTTTAGGGCCACCATTATGGATATATTGCTATATCAGTGTTAGGTTAGAAAATCCATTCTTTAGAATTAGTACAATTTTTCATTATGAAAACAGTGAGATTTTAGTTAAATCTGATTTTTGTGACATGCCCAGAACAATGCATTTTAAAAAACTATTTCAGGTCATTAATTGCCTTTCACTTATGTTTATAATGGAAACATTTCTGTTCAAGGAAACTTTGTACAAGCACTTCAGTCTTTTGATTGTAAATGTATATGTGTTGCTTTTTTCATCCAAAAATTGACCAAGATTATTATTTTTTCTTTTTTAATGTAGGTAATTTTGGTGGAAAATAAAGAACAGTCACTCATATGTGCTGAAAAAAGAAGTGATGAATTAGGATTACATAATATTTGGTTCATCCAAGCAAATATGGATAATTTTAAAGGAAGTTTTAATATTGGGGTAAGCTATTTTGGAATTGTAACTATGACCTTGTTTGCACTTGAAAACTATAGATACTCTCTTAAAACACTGTTTATTTAGGGAAATTTATAGAAATTTACACATTTCCAAAATACCTGGAGTTTTAATTTTGTTAAATTTGGAATAATGACAATTGAGAAATTTCAAACTTTTAAATTCAGAAAGGAACTGCTATGAAATTATTGATTCTCCAACATTATGCTCATTGTACAAAGCTCTCTGCTGCCTTTGGTAGCTAAAGAGCTCTTAAACTATTAAAGCAGATGAAAACCATTTAAAAGCATGCTAAGTGATGTAGTCATACAACGTTGCCCTGCTTAGCAAAAGTGATTCTGGTCCCAATAATGTTGTACTCAAGAATTACCATTAGGAAATTATTTTCTTACAAATTAGCTAAAATTTACAAAAGTGCTCTATACGCTTCAGGGAGTGGGGGTGGAGGTTCATGCTATCTTATGTTGACAATGGAGAGAAGGACCTGTACATAGACTACCGTGCTGACTGTATCAAAAGTAAGTCACACAACCCACAACTCAGCATCCAACCCTACACCAACCAATCCACCATCACCCAAAACTAGGCACGCATACCCCTAACTACCTCAATTCCAACTACAGCTGGCCTTAAATGCAAGCTACTCAATGCAAGAAGCCTTGTGAACAAAATACCTGAATTCCTCCTACTAAATACGGCTAACTTTGACATCATTTTTGTCTGTGAAACATGGCTCAACGCATCTCTCCCTGACTCCATTACCACAGTAAGAGACTATCATGTTTACCGATCAGATCGTGAAATCCATAGAGGAGGTGGTGTTGCTATCTTCTATAAAAAGTCCCTACATCTAAAAAACATCCAAGTCACCCAGAAGCTTGCTCTTCCTGAGACCATCGTCTGTGAACTTTCCTTAAATATCACATTTTGATTCTTACTATGTAACAGAGCCCCTGATTATGACATAGAACATGTAAACAAGCTAAATTCACTACTAACATGGGCATTATCCTTCCCACATGCTTTTATCTTTCTTGGTGACTTCAATCTACCTCATATTAACTGGACCCTAAACGAATGTAATACTGAACCCATACATGCAACCTTCTACAATGCTGTAACAAATCTAGGACTGGAACAACTAGTAACCAACAATACTAGACTTAACAACTGCCTCGATCTCATCTTCTGCAATAGTTTGAACTCAATTTATGGAATACAAATTAAAGAACCCTTTTCCAACAGCGACCACAACATGATTGACTTTTGTCTCAACATACATCTGCACAAAAATCATCACAACAACGTGATCCCCAATTATAATTTCAAAAAAGGCAACTATGATCTTATAGACAACGATCTCTCATCCCTTGAATGGCAATCTCTATTCACTGAATGCAATACTGTTGAAGACTATTACAACATATTTTTACTTGAAATCCAAAGAGTCATCAAACTATATGTACCAATAACAACTCCCAAAACCAGAAAAAACAGATTACCCATAACAATAAGGAAACTTCAATACAAAAAAAGATAATTTGGTGGAAAAACAAATCTGGTCACGCTGCCAACTTCAAAAGCCGATACAAAAATTTATGCCACCAGATAAAGACTGAATGCACCAATTATCACATTAAACGAGGAAAACCTTCTACGCACAAATTCCACCTGCGCTTTCTACAATTTTGTAAACAACAAACTAAAAGACTCGAGATCCATTCCACCCCTGAAAGGACCTAATGGTACAGACTGCAATGATCACACCATTAAAGCCAACCTCTTTAACACATTCTTTGGCTCAGTATTTGTAAACAGCAATGGATCATGCCCAGTATTTCCTAGTCGAACCACAGAAACTACAATGATGTAATACATATCGATTTTACAGAAGACAATGTTGAAAAAGCACTACGCAATTTAAAACCATCTCTATCTACTGGACTGGATGAAATATGTGCCTACTTCTTAAAAAAGCTATCCACTGCCATAGCCAAACCTCTAAGCATAATCTTTGAAAAATCTTTCAGGACCAGCTCCTTGCCAAACCTATGGTCACAAGCCATGGTCATCCCCATCTTCAAAAAGGGAGACCCCAGTCTAGCAGAAAATTATAGACCAATCTTTTTATGCTGTGTCACCTGTAAAGTCATGGAATCAATTATTAACCAATCCATTATCCTCCACTTAGAGACAAACAACCTACTCTCCAACAAACAATATGGTTTCAGAAAAAACTATCCTGTAATCTGCAACTCTTACATTGCAAAAACATATGGACTACAGAACTTGATCAGGGCAAAGCAATAGATGCAATCTACATAGACTTCTGTAAAGCCTTCGATTCAGTGGTACATGACAAACTACTACTACTACTAAAATCTTATGGTATCTCTGGACAATTGCATAACTGGATAGAAGCATTCCTGTCAAACAGACAACAAATGGTCAAAATTGGGAGTGTCCTATCAAATTCTGTACCTGTCAACAGTGGTGTCCCCCAAGACATCATTCTAGGACCAACTCTCTTCATACTCTACATAAATGACCTCTGTGATCATATTAAGAGCAACTGCGTTCTCTTTGCTGATGATGTAAAGCTATTCAACACCACAGACAATACTGCTACCCTTCAAAAAGACCTCGACTATGTATCAGAATGGTCAAACAAATGGCAACTTCAAATCTTAACAAATAAATGCTCTGTCTTACATATTGGCAAAAAAAATCAGAAAATAAAATACAAGCTGAATAGTCAAGACTTGTTGATGATCCAAACTCCGTCAAGGACCTTGGAATACTCATCTCTAATGATCTAAGTGCTAGAGCCCACTGTAACTACATAGCCAAAAAGGCATTAAGAGTTGTTAACCTAATCCTACGTAGCTTTTCTCTGGTAATATCACACTACTAACTAGGGCATACAAAACATTTGCTAGACCAATACTTGAATACAGCTCATCAGTCTGGAACCCACATCACGTATCTGATATTAACACAGTCGAGAAAGTCTAGAAATATTTCACAAGAAGAGTTCTACACTCCTCTTGTTGCAGAATACCATATGGCACCAGACTTGAAATTCTAGACCTAGAAAAACTAGAACTATGCCGCCTTCAGTCCGATCTAAGTATAGTATATAAAATCATACATTGCAATGTCCTTCAGGTCAATGAATACTTCAGCTTCAACCATAACAATACAAGAGCACACAATAGATACAAACTCAAACTTGATTGCAGGAAATACGACTTCAGCAACAGAGTGGTCAATGTCTGGAATACTCTACCTGACTCTGTGGTTTCTTCCCCAAACCCCAAAAACTTTAACCTTAGACTGTCTACTATTGACCTCACCCCTTTCCTAAGAGGTCTGTAGGGGGCGTGCATAAGTTCACTAACATGCCTACCGTCCCTGTCCTATTGTCTTTTATTTTTCTTATATATATTCATTTCATGTATTCACAACTATGTTTATCCTTATACTTATTATCTTATAAGCGATTGAATAAATAAATAAATAAATAAATAAATAAATAAATAAATAAATAAAGTTACCAACCAAATCTAAGCCTTCTCAATAACAGGTTTGAGGAAATAGGTTTATTTTGCTAAATTTGTAGAATTTTGGTCAATGGCTGGAATATCGACTGCTCCATGTTGGCTTGTCGTTATTTAGTTTGAGTACATTTTGACATTCATTCTCATGTCAACTTCTATAACATTTTTCTAATCTGAATATGACTAATAAAAACACAATTAATGAGAGCCAATGTTCCAGTAGATAACTCAGCTGCTGAGAAAATGAGATGGGAATGATTGGTTCCTTAATGAGCAGTATTCTTTATATGCTTTCATTCATGAAAACATTTATCACTGCCACTGGGACTCTTCCCTCTCTGATTCATGCACGCTCCAAATATGCTCAGTGTACCCTCTAATTTTGTGGAATATATATAGAAAGCCTTTCATGGATGTTTGCTAGGGGCAGTATATTCCACTCATATTTTAGTCATTATCGAGATAAGCGGCCATAGAAATTGAACAAAGAAAATAAATATTTGGGTTTTTTTTCAGGTGGCACTGCATGCTTGTGGAGTGGCAACAGACATGGTCATTGAACACTGTATCAAAGTTGGTGCAGCATTTGTTGTCTCTCCTTGCTGTTACGGTTTCATACAGAATACATCCAAATTTGCATTTCCACAAAGGTCAGTTGCTTTTCCAATATGTTAGAATGTATACCATTTTATCAAACATCTGAAATTGCATTTTGGGTACACTGGTAAAGCTTTCTCACATAATAGAGAAAACAGAAAATCCAAGCATTATGTTTAACAGCTGGTATTTTAAAATGTTTAAAGTTGCTTACAAATTATATCAAAGTATTTCAGCTTGTTTTTAACTTAAGAAAAATACTAGTGCTGTGTTGTATAGAAAAGCAATACACAATCCCAACTCAGAGAACCCCAACTCAATGGTGAAATCTCAATTAAAGTATCCCAATAAATGTCTATCTGACTTCCACTTGAAGAGATCCAGTATAGCTCACTGGTCTTATTTTTGGGGAAAAAACTTTTTCTAACTTTCGGTTGAATTCTACCTTCTTGTAACTTAAATCTGTTCATCTGGGTCCTGCAACAGAACCAACAGAACCTTGTCTCTCTTTGTGATGTATTTTCATGTGTACGAAGAGTGCAGGCTATCCTTCTATTGTCCTCTCAAAGCTAAACAAGACTAATTTCTTCTAAATTTCATAGGAGGCTTAGGGGATCCTCTGATCATTCCTTCTCGTTCTTTCTTAAAGTGTGATGCCTAGAACTAGGTTCAATATTTAAAGTGTGGTTGGACCAGTGTATAACATGGCAGAATATTCCTTCCTGCTACTTGGAAATTCATCTTCTGTTGAGGCAGCATAAAATTACATTGCCTCTTTTCTTTCAGTCATGTCACACTCCTCATTTACACTTCATTTCTTTGCACCTACTATTCCAAAATGTTTTCCACGTGTAGTGTTACTAGTGAGATATTTCCCATTTGATCATATTAAGTTTTAATTTCTCTTAAAATTAAGAACCCCAACATTACACGGTCATTTTCTTCCAGATTCTCCTACTATTATTTCCTGAAAAAATTTCCTTATTGGTTGGTATGAACTTGGAAAGTGCTTCCTCCCTCTGAAGAAAAAAAAATCTGTTAGTAAGACAAGTAAAGAAACTTCTGGAAAGAACATAGCCTCCCAACAGATGTCTGAATGGTTGAAATCCTGTTATTACTCTTTAAAAGATTGGAGATTTATTTTAAAAGAAGTTGTTCACATTTTCTCTTTGAATCGACAGACAGTTGAATTGACAGACATTTGGAGAGACCAAAAAGAAGAATAACAATAGACATATACCTCTTCATGGTGCTTTGCAGAACCTTCTAAGCATATTTGTTCTTCCACTTATTTTAATCAAGATGGTCTCTATAGCATTGCCAAGTTGATTCACTTGGATTTGTACACAGGGGTGAACACTTTACTACTTCTGTTTCTTCTACAGCACATACATATTTAACTAAGCTACAAATATTCACATTTTTAACCCATCTCACCCAAGGATTCTGTTTTAAAGCCCTTTTAATCAAACATGTATTAAAAGTAATTTTTTGCCACGTCTTGAAAGTTGTTAGGCCTTATGCCAACGGTCCATTATTTAGATAATTCAGATTATGGTTCCCCCAAACCATTTTTTCCTGTCAACACCATTTGCATAGCCAACCATTTCACTTTGGTTTTCTAATTTTCCTCTCCAGACTCTTCTGTTGCAATATTTGGGGAATGTATTTTTGCAGATGTTATCATGTATACATAACTATGAAGAGATAAGGCAATATGTGTAACTATTCTAAATTATTCTTGTTTTTTTCAGGAACATTTCTACTCTAAGTTTTTAAGAGTGTAACATAGTTAAAAACAAACTGAACTACTGATCCATTTTTAGAGGATAGTATACTAAATAAAAGATGTTTTGGGTGCTTCTCTCTTATATTACTATAGGTGCAACAACATAATCACTTGATTAAAAATTTGTTTAACATTTAAAATAAGATCTTCTTTTCTGTTATAGCCATCAGTTCAAGAAAGTGCTGTCATACAAGGTAAGGAAAAGATAAACTTTGGGTTTAGAATTTCATTGTGCGTATCTTGTTTAGTTTAGTTTTACTGTAAAAAAAATCTCCCATTAAAAACATATCAAAATAGCAAACTTTAAAATGCACATGTCTTGTTCTCCTGTTACTAATGGAATAAAAATTTAATAAATATAAATGTATTTTTAATTTATTTTCTTATATCTTGTTTTTTAAATCCAAGAATCTCAAAAGCAGGTCATAAAATAGAGTTTAGAAGAACTATTAATAATTTAAAACATAGGCCAAAATACCCCTTCATTTTGGTATTAAAAAGCTATATTCATCCATCAATTGTACATACAAAAATAGCTGTCAAATGGGAAGTTTCTTTCTAATGTCTTCTATGGTATCTTAGATATGTCTGGAGGCAGTTTGAGCCCATCCAACAGTATTAGGCCAGATTCAGATCTGTGCATCTTTGAAACAGTTTCCTGTTTTAACAACCATTTTCCATATGCTTCCATATGGTTTTGTTCTTTCTCTCCTGGCCTTCTCTCCAGATTGAAATTGGACAGCGATAGTTTCTTAATAAGTATTTCTCAATTTGATGCTACAGTATTTGGAGTTGTACGTCAAATCCTTATTTAAAGAGCTGAATATATAACATTAATGATCTCCCTTTACACTTAGAATAACTTTAGAATGTACACTAATCGGCATATATTAAAATGAAATTTTGTTGCATACAGCTCTCAAAGGGTCTTTTAAAGCATTGAGATATTTGTATCAAATAACCATCCCACAAATTCGACAGGAATTAACTGTGGTGCGCTGCAACACACTTCCCACAGCAGTGTTGGAGGGCCAATATTAAAAAATACCATATGAGCTGAAACTGTGCTCCTGTGGACAATGGGCCATTGAAAAAAGTTCACATCCTGCTATACTGCATCTTCTATAAGGACTCACGGACTCAATTCATAATACTTTACCTAATAAAATGTCTGAGAAATACTGATCTTTTTTATGTGCAACTTTCATCGGATCAATATGAAGTAGTTTCTCTGAACGTGGTTAAATTTCTGCTATGCTGTATGTAAAATTAGATAAACTTTAACGGCACACTATTAATCTACCAGCAATTGCAATATTCTGTCTTTTATTTTTATTATTTACTATTATTATTGTTTTAATGCTTTTGTTAGTCTGTGACCATAATAAAAAATTGAAATTGAACCATATTAATGCATAGTTTTAAAGTTTCTAATAAATGAAAATATATTTTAAAGAGCTAATTCATGCCACTGCTTAAATCAATAATTCATATAGAACATGTTTTTAATTCACAACTAAGAAAGCAAGACAAAAAACAGAGGATTAAATATTTTCACAATTTATTAAATTATTCTGAACACTTATTTAGATGAAACCACTTGAGGCATTTTATTTACAAAAGTTATTTTCTACATATATTCACTGCAATGGCCATGTCTATAACCTCAACATGTTCTGAGATTTTTTTTAAAAAGATGTAAAGACTACATTTTACCTTTATTTTTGTGTATTGACAACATTTTACTTCCCCCCTGTTTGGACTGGAAGTACAGTATCACACCAGCAAAAAAAATAAAACTAAAAATTACTAATGTAAATTATTTGAAAACTTTTTTTTCTATCATGGGTGCAGTATATTTTTCCACTTTTAAATTTCTGAAAATACTTCTTTCATTGAGTACATTGAATATTGCAATGCTAAGAAAATAGCAAATTCAGAAGATGTGTCGTAGTGAAACATTACAGGTTCTAAGAAACAGATTGTTTTCATAAATATGCAACAGGGTTGTTTTTTTTTAATAAGAAGACATTTGTGCCAGGAAGACATTCCAAAACCAGTCCAATTTATTTGTAGCATTTTATGTGAATCTATACCAGATGGTACCTCAATTCCAAGTTTATATCTTATAACTTGGTTGTATCAGCACTAATGAGAACCCTTCCAGTTTGGACTGATATGCTTTTAATTATCCCCATAAAGCCAAATTGGTGGCTAGACATTGTCACACACTCCATAGTTTATCCCAACCTGATTTTTTTAAAATTATCAAATGAAACTAAAAGCATTTATATCCTTTAATTTGTTTGTTCAAATTGTAGTGACAACAACCCAGAGTAAAGAAGTGATCGTTGATCACTGAGATTATGTGAATTTTCTTATAGAAAATTCTTGGTATCACTAAATAAGATTACTTAAATATTAAATGCATATATATGTAATATAGAACAGTGCTTTTTAGAAAAGAGGAGCAAGGGAAAAATGATGGGATGAGTAACCCTTCATTAATTACCATTTTTTCCATTTACAGACCTTTCACATAAAGAGGTCTCTCTGTTTGCATTAAAAATAATGCAACATTTGACTCATCTTAAGATATACACATGGAAATAGAGGCATTCAACCAGTTTTTCTACACTTACAGCATAAGCTATGTGATATCATGTATGTATGCGGAGGGTGCCAGAGAAATTAGGAAAACCTGCTGTACAACTTAATCAAATGATTTTGTTCCATTAAGGGGATAAATATCCAGACTATAAAGCTTTTTTTTCATGAATAAAAAGTCTTAGTTTAAATAACCAGTTTTCTCACTTAAGCCAATGTTTCTTAAGAGGGAGCACTTTACACATAAAGCCATTAATGCATCTAGGGAGGCTTTATTCCAATTATGGCATTTTTCTAAATATTACATTTATCTTCTGTTTCCCAGACATTTAGAATTGAAAATAGCTAGTTAGTGTTATTTCTGCCAATGGTAGGAAAATCAAATTCTATTTCTATTTAATTCTATTTTGAATTACACTGTTAAACAAACATACAAACAAAAATACTGTGATTTAAAAATCAGGGTATGTGTACAATATATATATATATATATATATATATATATATATATATATATATTATATTACATTATTTTACATTATATTATTATATTAATATATAAAAGGGAAATACCGCTCACGCATCATCACAAAATTTCCAGAACCATAAAGCCTACAAACTTGAAATTTGGCATGTATGTTCCTCTTGACTTCTAGGTGCTCACTAAGAAAGAATTTTTCAAAGTGACCATCAGAGCATTAGTGTTTCTTATATTATTATTATTAACATGCTGTGATGCTGTTGAGTTCTACTCGCCCTCCCCACCTGAAAGAAATCTGTTCCAAATGCAAAACACAAGCTGAAGAGAGGAGTTTCAGTTTAATTTCACAGCACCAAGCAGCTTTAGTACAGAACAGTTGAGCTAAGCCACACCCAGGCTCCTTGCTGTCTCCTTGCTCACACAGCAAATGCTGTTTCAGTTTCCAAACAGCCCTCAACTCTCTCACACACTGACCGGACACTAGCCAGATGAATACCGATGGATGCTGGTAGGCAGAGGCAGAATTTTTTCCCCTTATTTTCTTCCCCAAAACAGCCCAGCCACATAGTATGCGTATCTGCCTATCTTCCATTTCATATAAGGACTAGCAATATATATTAACATTTCACCTAGATTAGTAAAGCACAATAAAATATAAATGTTAAAAAGATCTAGGTTCAAATATCAATATCTAGGCCATCTAATCATTGAAGCACAGCATCATTTATATTTTAAAAAATCAGATACTGGACCAGTATATGCTCCCTTGCTTACAGCTGGTCATGATGTGATCTACAGTTTGATGTGGGTCCCTGCAGTCATACTGAGGGGAGAATACTATGCCCATTTATACAGAGAATCCTGACAGAAGCCATATGAGGTGCTAATTCTATTCAGAATTGTCCATTGCTGATGTGGTAGTTCAAAGCCTGGAACCTTTTTTTTAGGATTATTTATTTGTCTTCCTATGTCTATATTTCCAATACATTTCGCTCCTAATTTACTGATTTCAAATTCTGTCTGTGCCAGTCTGAGGGCCAATAATTCGTACCTAAATCAATGTAGCTTCAAACAGCGTAGTTTTAAAACAAAAAATAACAGGTGTTCCACAAGATAAAGCATAAGTTTAAAAAATAAAAATAATACATATACTATCATGGCATCAATCTTTTATCTTTTCATTTAACAGAGAATAGACCCTACATATACCCACTTCTAAGATCTTCTCTGCAGGAAACATGTTATGCACAATGTATTCAATCAGTTACAGCATGTAACTGGCATTAATGAATCTCAGTTCCAGACTCTAGAGAGAAAGTTAATCTCTATTGGTAGAGTTTAATAACCAAACAAATCGAAACTTCAAAAGCTCATGGTATAAAAGTACAGTGTTACAAATTCATCTGGGAGTCTTGTACTCAATCTCAGAGTAGTATGCCTATCCAAGAGTCGGGATTAATGGAGGAGAAGGCACAAAATAATAACACAGAAGGCATTACAACTGGGCCAAAGTCATTTAATGCTTTAATAGTATAATAATAATAATTTATTAGACTTGTATGCCGCCCTCTCTCCCTAAGGACTCAGGGCAGCTAACAATATAAAACTCATTACAAATTTTACAATAAAAAGAAATTAAACCAAATACAAGCCTAAGAATTAAAATTCAATTAAAATTTAAAAACCCTCTAAAACAACGTTTAGTCCAGACCGGCCTGTTGAAAAAGCCAGGTCTTAAGGTCACAGCAGAAGGAGTGGAGATCGGGGGCCAAATGAAGGCTCAAGGGGAGTTGGTTCCACAGGGTGGGTGCTCCCACAGAAAGGGCCCTGCCCCTGGGCACCGTCAACCAACAATGTCTGGCCGACGGTATCCCAAGGAGGCCCTGTCTGTGGGAGCGTACCGGGCAATTGGAGCGTGATGCCGGCAATTTAGTAAAAGCAAAGAGGCAAAAATACAGTCCAGGATATGTTTCCTGAAGCAACCCTTTCCTTTTCCAAAGAGTGTTTGCCAATGGAGAAGTGCAGTTTTTGTTTGCAATTATAGTAGCTGTGTCTAGTTTTGACTGAGTCAAAGGAACATTGGATTAACTTTCTCTTGCCTCCTTTCATTGATTTTCAGTATAATCCAAAAGTATAACCCAAACCCTTATGATAATAATTTTTAACAGAACTACAGCTAAACCTTCTTTTTTGGATACTACTATTAAAATAATTCTTTTTTGTAGAGTAAAAAAAATTGCTTGTGCCCTTTTGTGGTTGTGTGTGTTTTGTTCTAGGAGCACATGATTCTTTGCAGATTTGCTGATCAGACAGCTGTTCAGCTGCCCCCTGAACGCAGGCAAATAGGTATGCTTTTCTGTAGAACAACTGTTGTGGAGTTTATATACACTATATTTGGTGATATGATTAGCTTGCTATTAATGGCTGGTTGCGACATGTTTATGAACAAGAAGTTATAATAGTATATGTCTGATTCCAATCTCTTGTCAACCATGCCTCCTCTCTCCTCTTTGCAAAATCTGCTTCCTGATTCTTCGGATAGATGTACAATAGGTGCTATCTGCGAAATTGATTTTCTGGTAATAATATCACATTCAACCACAAACTCTTCTTTGTGCTAAATGCTTATATCATTGAATAATTTAATTATGTATAATATGTAGTTAGATATCCAAAGTGGTCAATGACTCATAAAAAGCAACAATAACATACTTTAGTATGGATAGTATGGAAATCATACTATCAAAATCAAAATCAGACATAGCACTATAAAGTTTTTAGAAATAAAATGAGACATTATTTACAATAACAAAAGACAAAAAGTAAGCCAACCAACAAAAATTATTAGGTTCATTGTAAGGCAGAACAGAATAGAAATTATTAATCTTATTGGTAAGATCCCAGCAGTTTTCAAATAGTTGATGACATAGCTTGACCAGGCTCTAGGTCAGGGGTGGCAAACTTTTTGATTTGAGGGCCACAATGCGTTCTTAAACTGGACCGGAGGGCCGGAACAAAAGCATGGATGGAGTGTTTGTGTGAACTAATATAAATTCAAAGTTAGATTACTTCACGTAGCCTTCTGGGAGAGCAAGAGAACCCTCCGCTCTTTCGGCTCCGCGGGCCGGATAGAACAGCCGAACGGGCCGGATCTGGCCCCCGGGCTGTAGTTTGCCCACGGCTGCTCTAGGTTCATCCTTAGTTTATGTTTTTAAGACATATGACTAGTTAGGAATCTTTATGACATACCAATAATTCACTAAGGATTGCTGTCTGTTACCATGAGAATACAGCTCCTTATTTATCCCCACTCTAATTTTAGTTACTTCTTTCTCCTATCTCTTGTGTTCTCTGTAACAAACTCTTCGCTTTATGCTGATTAGTTTTGGAGCTTGCTGATTGTTTGATTATATCAAAGCTAATCATTCTGCCTTGAAAAACTGACTGTTGACCAAATTCTAATGCTGATTAATTTGGCTATTTTTAAAATTTTAAATGAAGTTTAAAGGCATTGGACCGGGGTACTTTCAGGAAACCCTGCTGCCGATAACAACTTCCCGACGCCCAGTGCGCTCCCACAGGCAGGGCCTCCTGGTGGTGCCATCAGCTAGGCAGTGTTGGCTGGCGGCCCCCAGGAATAGGGCCTTCTCTGTGCGGGCGCCCGCCCTCTGGAATCAGCTGTCCCTGGAGCTCCGGGTGGCCCCGGACCTCCGATCCTTCCACCGTGGCCTAAAAACTTGGCTATTTCAACTGGCCTACCCGGACTGATGGGGGGGAGGGTTTTTAATTGGGTGTTAATGTGTTGGTTTAATGATTATGAGATTTTCTTGGGTTTAATTTATTTTTAACTATTGTATTATATGTTTTTTAGTATTGTAAGCCGCCCTGAGTCCTTAGGGAGATAGGGCGGCATATAAATCTCATAATTAAATTAAATTAAATTAAATTCTACAGTTTTATTCTAGCTTATTTTATGTTTTAGTCATTATTAAATGTCTTAGGAAGCCATGTGGTTGAAAAGTGAACTATAAATAATTGAAGTAAAATATTTGCAATGTGTAACAGAAAAATTCATCTGGTTGCTAAGAGTGTCAGGAATGATTTGTTGGTGCATAATTAATCAGGAGAAAAAATGAGGATGGATATTAATGAAAGTAACAGAACAACAGAGTTGGAAGTTTACATCAGATTAGATTAACACTGTTGGAAGGGACCTCGGAGGTCTTCTAGTCCATTCCCCTGCTTAGGCAAGAAACCCTACACCACTTCAGACAAATGGTTATCCAATCTCTTCTTAGAAACTTCCAGTGTTAGAACATTTACAACTTCTGGAGGCAAGTTTCGCCACGAGTTAAAAACCTGGCTGTTTCTACAATCCGGGCTGTGCTGACTCTCTGGGGGTTTGTTTATTTTAACTTTGGGGTTTTAATTCCAATTCAGCTTGTAATTTGTTTAATATGTTTTTAGGTAATTTATTTATTGTATTTTTAGCTGTGAGCCACCCCGAGTCCTTTCGAAGAGGGGCGCATACAAGTCAAATAAATAAATAAATAAGTTGTTCCACTGGTTAATTGTTCTAACAATTAAGTGTTTAGTTACAGGCTGTATCACAGAGGTATTAACAACAATACAAGTGTTTGCTTTGACACCTGAATAAAATATGCAGTCTCTGTGGTTAAGAGTACATAAGGAAATTCCAAGATATTTTAACCTTTTGTATCTCTCAGTAAATCTGGCAGATTTTAAAGTTAGCCAAATTATGCTGTTATCAACACAACTGTGCATTTGAAAGGTGTCATTCACCAATTGAGAATGAGCACCTTTTCCAATACTTTGGTGATATAGAAAGGAAATGTGTCACATAAGGATGGGTGGAATGGCTGTGTCTTTGTGCGCTTTGAAATGTTGATTCAGCATTTCAGCAGTCCTTTCTCCCTTCATGGATAAAATAGGAAAAGGAGAAATTTCTGAATCTCAAACACCATTTTTCCCTCCCTCTAGCTTTTGTGTTCTTATTCTTGTCTTGTTAGTTCTTATGTGATACTTGACATTAGGCTCCGTTAAAAGTCTTTTCTATTTCAGTCATCTTTCTTCACCTTTTAAACTTGCTAATGGGTGTGTAGTTTTATTTTCAGATGACTGGGGGTGGGTTTGTCAGATCGGATTAGCACGAAACACATGTTCCCTAAAAACAGGTACTGAAATAACTGCTTAATCTTAACTAGTCCTCCCTGAAAGTAATGCTTTTTTGAACAGGTGGGACTCACTTTTGACTATTTATTTATTTATTTATTTATTTATTTATTTATTTATTTGGACTTGTATGCCACCCTATCTCCTGAAAGACTCAGGGTGGCTCACATTATAAAAACACACAATACAAAAGTTTAAAATTATTTAAAAGTTATTAAACCCAAGCCAAACAATGTCTAAAACCCACAAAAGACATTAACATTTAAAACAACTAAAAACCACCCCTCCTCAGTCCAGGCCGGCTTGTTTGAATAGCCACGTCTTCAGGCCACGGCGGTAGGAGCAGAGGTCGGGCCAATCGCAGCTCCAGGGGCAGCTGATTCCACAGGGTGGGCGCTCCCACAGAGAAGGCCCTACCCCTGGGGGTCGCCAGCCGACATTGTCTGGCCAACAGCACCCCAAGGAGGCCCTCTCTGTGGGAGCGCACAGGGCGATGGGCACTTGATGCTGGCAAGAGACGTTCCCGCAAGTACCCTGGCCCCAAGCCATGTAGGGCTTTATAGGTAAGTACCAGCACCTTGAATCTCACCCGGAGGGCAACCAGCAACCAATGTAGCTCACGCAGGAGGGGTGTACTATGGGAGTATCGGGATACTCCCATCACAACCCACATGGCCGTATTCTGCACCAGTTGAAGCCTCGCATGGTCCTCAAGGGCTGCCCCATATAGAGAGCATTGCAGTAGTCGACTCGGGATGTAACGAGCACATGAGTAACCGTGCGCAAGGCATCTCGGTCCAGATAGGGGCGCAACTGGCGCACCAGGTGAACCTGGGCAAATGCCCCCCAGTCTTCTGGGGGAGTGGAGCCAGCTGCAGGAGCCCCCCTGGTCACCGCTCCCACCTGCTCCTCCAAACTGAGCCGTGTATCCAGGAGGACACCCAAGTTGTGCACCCTATCCAGGGGGGGCAACACCTCTCCCCCCATGCCTAACAATGGAACCTCCTGGGACATCCGAGATGCCGGTACACACAGCCACTTGGTCTTGGCTGGGTTGAGCCGGAGCCTGTTCCTCCCCATCCAGATCCGTACCGCTTCCAGGCAACGAGACATCACGGTGAGGGCAATGAATGCTTATGTTTGTGCTGTCCACTTTCTCCCTTTAAGACTTTTGTTACATTCCCAACCCAAATTACTCTTCCAATCAATACATTTTCTTTTTGCTACTCTTCTGTTACTTCTACTTTCTCAGTTTCTTAACAAAATAAAATAATTTATATAGTATTCTGTCTTTGCATATGACTGTTACAGAGATTTACTTCTGTATATAATATAAAGCATGGTAGTCACCAGAAGTATAAAATTAGTTGATGTGTAACATTTTATTTAGACCAAAGACAGATTACAAAGTAGCATTCAAAGGTATTAGTATATTGTCAATTATTATTATATACCTCCAGAAATCCAAAATACATTCCAATTTCCTCCCAACAATAACCCTGTAGGACAGGTGACGATGAGAGGTTTCATGTTAACCAGTAAGGTTCTATGATTGTGGGAGATTTGGAATTTGGGTCTCCCCAAGTCTAAGTCTGGTTTTCAGAATTTTAAAAGGATAGCAGGTACAACACCATTTAGATTTCTTTAATTACTGTAAAGTTCTGTGGATTTTGGGCATGGGATACCAGAGAAAGCAATATTCCTACATGAATTCTCCCATTAAAAATGTTATAATGCAATTGCTGCCAGTTTCTATATCATGTATTATAATAAATAGAAATATATATTCTGTTCATATATTTTAGGTAAACAATGCATGGGACTGGTGGACCTTGACCGGGCTTGGAGTGTGGAAAGAAGCAACTACTCAGTCCAAGTCATAACCATGGAACCACAGTCATGTTCCCCAAAGAATAATTTGATAACCGGTATCCCAGTTTAGTTCAAAGGTTTTTCTATCAAGTTGAATTAATATTTAGTTCTCTTGATCAAAGTGCAAATAACATTTTGGAGACTGGAAAGGAAACAGTGTACATCTTGAATCTGTTGTCTCCAGAAAAAGGAAGGAAACACAGTAGGGGCTATCTTGCAAAGCTTCCTAATTCCTGCTTGAAGTATGTGATTAAATGACATCTGGCTCTCCCAAAATGTTAATCAGTCTACATGATAAGAGCAACCAATATATCCTTGGAAGAATGATTTCCTTTTCTATGAAAATTGGTCTTGCATGTTGGAAAACATATTTTGCAAGGGTTCTGGGCTCATCAGTATTGATCTAAAGAACAAATCACAGAATCTTCTTTTCAATGTTTTACAATTATACTTTCTGTGCTCAGTTACAACTGTATTGCTGTATTGATAAAAGTATCACTTTGCTCAATATTTTTTAGATTTTTTTTTTTTAGAAAAATAAGTTCTAAATAAAATAATCTTACTCTGAAGACAATTTGTGATCACTGTGTGGTCAACATCCACATAGTTTTCTTAACAACTGTATAATTGTGGTTTGATTGTTTGCAATTTCCTAGAGTAATTTAAGCTTTTTTGGGGGGTAATCTCCCATTAGTACTTACTAACCAGGTCCACAACTTCTTATTTCAAGACTGCCAAAGTCATCTAGAGAATGCTTCAGGTCAAATTACTCACTGTATTTACTGTATGCAATTTATAAGTAGATTATTAACTTTGATTACTGTGCTTTGTAGGACAAAGCAAACTTGCAAGAAATTCTTTAAATGTGTACGTTTACCTATTATTTCTGCAACTCTTCTCTTTATCTTCCTTCAGTGTGAGGATCCTTTAATGTTTTCCTTTGAGGATTATGTTTTGCTTTGGCCACATGAATGCTGGGGAGGAAGAGAACAGGGAAAAGAAAACAACAGTGGAATGACAATTAAAGTAGAAAAAAACCACATGCTCCTTTTTCATTTTTTTCCCCTGAGATCTGTTTCTCTAAGAAAGCTAATCATTTATATTTTGAGATACAGTATGTGATCACATGTGGGTTATAGGTTGGTCCTCCCGAAAAAACACTGAAATAGCACTCCTTTTTTCAGACTTTAATTTATATCAGCCCATTAACTAAAACCTCATTTTAACTTAAGGTATGTTGTAATTAACCATTCAGACAGATTCTTCAGAAGGTAAATAGAAATAGAATTCTTAATTGGCTAAGTATGATTGGACACACAAGGAATTCATCTTGGTGCATATGCTCTCAGTGTACATAAAAGTAAAGATACATTCATCAAGAGTCAAGAATCATAAGGTACAACACTTAATAATAGTCATAGGGTACAATAAGCAATCAAATCATACTAGGAAACAGTCAATATAATCATAAGGATACAAGCGACAAAGTTATAGTCATACAGTCACAAGTGGGAGGGGGTGGGTGATTAGGAGTGATGAGAAGATTAATAGTAATAGTAGTGCAGACTTTGTAAATAGTTGGACAATGTTGAGGGAATTATTTGTTTAGCAGAGTGATGATGTTCCAGAAAAAACTGTCCTTGTGTCTGGTTGTTCTGGTGTACAGTGCTCTATAGCGTCGTTTTGAGGGGTAGGAGTTGAAACAGTTTATGTCTAGGATGTGAGGGGTCTGTAAACATTTTCACAGCCCTCTTTTTGACTCGCTGTATACAAGTAAAGTAGTGTAATCAGATTCATAACACTTTTCAAAATATTACAATGTTTAGGTTCTGTTTGGTTTACTCAAGCAATGAAAACCTCCAGAATTAATTCATTTGAGCAGACTCAGTTGTTCCTCCATTAATGTCAGGGCTGGATAAAATTCATAAATATCATATACAGAGCTGAGAAATCTCTAATATTCCAGGCTTGATTATGTTTCATCTCTCATAGTACTTGTCTGAAAAATTAAACAGATTGCTCAAAGTTAATCAAGAAGAGAGCAATATGTGTAATAATTCTGTTAAGAAACACTTTGTTTTGAATGGTGTTTGTAACATTTTACTATTGATGATGGCACAACCAATTAGCATATTTTTCGTTCTCATTCTATTATGTTTTCTAATAGTATAATATCAGTGAAATGTATTTTTGAGACTCTTGGATTCTTTCAATAAGAAATTTAACATTTACTATTGAACATTTAAGATGGTCCCTTTCATATTTAATGATAGTTTTTGCTTGTATTACTTTATATTGTATGTTTAAGAGAGTTTAAAACTGAATATCAAGGCAAACAATCCCAAGGCAGTTTGTTTACACTTTATTTCTGTGAAGATAAAAGGCAGGAAGACCCAAATGTTTGCCACCTTTGATATTCCAGAATATAAATGAATCAATCTTAAAGGAAATATCTTTACTACTACCATTCTGTTTCATTACCAAATCATAACTGACAAAGGTGTGAATACAGTGTTAGAGAATTGACTGCTTCAGAGAGAAATTTGATAGGTAATTACTAAGATCAGCTTAAAAAAAAACTCTAAAAGCTTATTATCCAAAACGAACACACACACTGAAATGGAAAAATGCTGTAATTTGGAAGCAGTTGGAAGCCCTGAAAAATACCCACGTCACTTCTCCTAATCAGTGGGAGAAAGAGAAAGAAGCAGATGGCTAAGCAAAAGGGCTCAAAAGACATTTTATGAGCTGATAATGAAGTTTCATAAGTGGCAAGATCATGGCTGAAGAAGTCTACAAATACTTGGAAGTTCTTCAGTTGATGTTAGTGAGAGGAGTTTTTGTACATTGGTCACAGCCTCCTCTTTCTATTATGACAAATCTTCCCGTATATGTTTCTATTTACTGTTGATTCTTACCTAAATAAATTTTCCTTCATTTCAGTCTGAATTGTTAGGGAGAGCCATATGGGAGTGGAAATAAACATTTTCTCCAA
This sequence comes from Naja naja, assembly GCA_009733165.1. Taxonomy (NCBI): domain Eukaryota; kingdom Metazoa; phylum Chordata; class Lepidosauria; order Squamata; family Elapidae; genus Naja; species Naja naja. Next base: position 26,403,358 of record CM019151.1, read on the forward strand.
AAGTAATATTTTGGTAATCATCATTTGCTATGTATTATAAAAATAAATGGATGAAAATCAGTTTGAATCCACAAACTTTTCAGGGTGCCCATAAGTCACTCTACAGTAATCAAAACTATTATTGGAAGCTCTCTGAGATATTTGGCATTTGTTCACCATTGTGTATCAACAACTAGAGCCAATGCATATATTATTACATAGTTTCCCAATCTATGCTACTTGTAATTTTATCTGCCCAACTGTGGTTTCTAATTTATTCTGTAAGATTGTAGTGTTCCAACTGGGATCATGGTTTAGGGTGTGTTAACAAAGCATTCCAAATTGTTTTCAAATTGGCAATAGGCTTTCATGCATTCGTTCTTTTTTGCTCTTCAAAAAGGTCACAACACTTTTCATGCTTTATTTTTAGCTTCTAACTTTCTTGCTGGCATAAAGTTTAGTAGTGCAAGTATGTGTTAGAGAGACCAATGTGACAGCCCTGCCAAATTTATCTGATAGAGACCAAATAACAGAATCACAGACTAGGCCTGCTAATTTATTTTTCTAAAATTGTAATACCCAGTTACTTAAATGCTGTATGTCTACATGAGGATTTAACTAGTTTAACTAGTTTTTTTAATTAGGCAATTTTCCTAAGCTCCATATATCAATAGTATGGTTTAGTATTTAATATTATTATTTAATATTATTACTGCCATCTAGAGGCTTGGATATTTTGTTTTCTTACTTGTTTGTATATGGGAGTTACATTCAAGGACTCTGAGCTTTTCACTGAAAAGATAGTGGGATGAGCATGGCAGATTGTTTATACAGATGCTCTTCTGTGTAACTATTGATAGCCAGAGTCTGGAGTTGAAGTTAAAAGAAAGAAAGAAGATTGAAGTGACCTTGACAAGACTGGAACTGGAAAGTTTGAATTGATTTACTTTACAGCCTTGGACATTTAGTGGCAGTGACTTGCTTTTTGGAAGGATCTGCTATTTTTTTTTCACTTCCCCGCTAGCTAGATTTTTATGTTGGGATTTTAGCCCTTTAACCCAGGAACTAGATTATATTTTTTAACCCATTCCTTTTTACTTTATTTTTGGTTTTTTTTATATTAAGGGAACTACATAGATTATTATTGGGTTTTTTTCTTTTTTCTCCCTTTACTTCCTTTTAAAAAAATTTCATATTTTTTCATCCTTTTCTCCTTTTATCTTTTATCTTTTATCTTTTTTTTGCACATAGTTGGAACCAATTGGATTAAGGTATACAAGATATTGAAGATTTTCCCTTTTTTTCTTTTCTCTATTTTTTTCTCCCCTTTTTTCCATATTTTTTATTGGGGTAGTAGTTGCCTACTCCTGTCCTTCTTCCTTTTTTTTTCTTTCTCCCTTTTTTTCTTCTTTTCTCTTTTTTAATTGTCAACAACTACAAAATGAGTAGAAAGACAACAGCTCCAGCTTTTCAAATACCCACTACTTCCTCCTCACCATCTGGAAGACAACGATCAATACAGATGATATTGCAACAGGAGAAGGAGAAGGAAGTGACATTACAGATGATTATGCAAGAAATCCAAAAAATACAAGCAAAACAGATGATATTGAAAAGAAATGGAGAATATTGAGAAAAGAACTGAAAAGACAGATGAGAAAATTGAGAATATTCAACAGATGATGATGAAATATGAGGATAGACTTAAGAAAATTGAAGCACAAGATGAACGAAGAGATAAGAAAATTGGAGATGTCAACACTAGATTGAGCAAAGTCGAAAAAGGCAGGAGTGGACCATTAGGATGGGAGATGGACAGGTCAGAATTCTACCTGAGATTCCAAAATGTGGAGGAAGAAAAGGGTGAAAATCTTGCTGAAAAAATGACAGAAATACTGACAGAGGCACTAGAGATAACCGAAGAGAAAATGATCGATGGAATGGATGAAGTGTTCCGTGTCTATACTAGATATGCAATGAGGAACAAACTACCAAGAGAAGTTCATATTAGATTTACTAAGAAAATTATTAAAACATAGATACTGCAGGTGGCAAGAGAAAAGACGTTAAAGTATAAAGATAAAGAAATTGTGGTGCTGAAACAAGTACCAAGAAGAGTAAGAGAGATGAGAATACCTTTTTTTGACCAGAGTTACTTAAAAGAGGACTAAATTACAGATGGCTGATACCAGAAGGTCTCTTGTTCACTTGGCAGGAACAAAGACACAGAATTGACACAGTTAAAAAAGCGGAGCTATTCTACCTAGAATATCTCAGAGGAAAGGAAGATGCCTGCTCTTAAGATCCAGCTGTCTACAATTATTGTAGGCTCGAATCCCACCAGGCTCAAGGTTGACTCAGCCTTCCATCCTCTTAGGTAAATTGAGGAAAATTGGGGAAATTTGCTTAAAATACAGAAAGTAAAAGAGGCACATAAATAATGAGATTGATGACAATTGGGTTGTGCTCAAATTGAAGTGAAGAGAACTGTATAAATATAATTTAAAAAAAAAGATACAAGAAAAGGGTCTCTGATTGAATTCCAAGAGAGTGTATAGAAGTAATTGAAAGAAAAAGAAGAAGTGTAAGAAGGTGCAAAGAGACTTGAGTCTTGGAGCATATAAATAATTTAAAAAAAAAGATACAAGAAAAGAAGGGTCTCTGATTGAATTCCAAGAGGAGTGTATAGCAGTAATTGTAAAAGAAAAAGAAGAAGGTGTAATAGTGGTGCACCCAGAGAGCATTGAGAAGTAAGATCCACTAGAGCAACAAAACCCTCTTATAAAGTCTAAAATGGATGAGAGAAAATTGATTATAATGAACATAAATGGACTTAATTTAGCTACCAAAAGAAGGAAAGTATTTCATAAATTAGAGAAATTAAAGTTTGATATAATCTGTCTACAAGAAGTACATATTAAAAAACAACATGAATACATATTGAAACAAAAAAAGTTAAGGAAACTGTTCACGTCATTGGTACAATGTAAAAAAAGAGGTGTGGTCTTATATATTAGAGATACATTTCCGGCAGAACCAATTTATACAGATGATGATGGAAGGTTTTTGATGGTGGAAATAATGGACAATAATGTAAAAACACTTTTAATAGCAATTTATTCTCCAAATGATAATCAAGAATTTTTACAGGAAATTGCATATGAAAATAATTGAACTGGACTATGTTAATGTCTGTATGACGGGAGATTTCAATGGAGTAATTAATGAGCAATTGGACTATAAAACACAGAAATCAACAAAGAAAACTAGAAAGACACTACCAAAATCCTTTTTTTGAATGATAGAAGAAATAAATTTAAAAGATGCATGGAGAGAGAGAAATGTGGAAAATAAGCAATATACTTTCTATTCAAATAGGCATGCATCATGGTCCAGAATAGATATGATATGGATATCAGCAGATTTATTTTGTAATATACGAGAAATTGAAATAGAAGCAAGTACTTGGGCAGACCATAATCCAATGACAGTTACTTGGAAAGGACAAAAGAGGAAATCTAGATGGACCTTAAACAATACGATATTAAAAGACTTCAAACAGAAAATTGAAAGAATTGGTTTTCTTTTTAAAAGAAAACAAAAAAGAGGATACATCGTTACAGAATCTCTGGGACACGATGAAGGCCCACACAAGAGGTTTGATAATAGAATATACAAAAAAAAAGAAATATAAAACAGAAAAAGACTTAAAACACTGGAAGATGACTACAAGAAACTGGAAAAAGAATTACAGAAATCTCCGCAAAAAAAGACATTAAAATTAAAATGGACATAACTAAACTTAAAATGGGATTAATGGAAAAAGAGGAGCTAGCACAAAAGATTAAAAATGCTAAACAGAATTATTTTGAAGATGCAAATAAACCAGGAAGATGGTTATCTTATAAACTGAGAAAGGAAAGAGAATCAAGAAGGATTAGCCACTTAATAGATGAAGAAGGACATATCTGCTATGGAAGTGAAGAGAAGAAAAGAATCATACAAGACTATTATGGAAAATTGTATTATCAAGAGAATATTCAAGAAGAAAAATTAAGCAATATTTACGGAAAGCAAAATTACCACAGATACCCAAAGACATTGAAATAATGTTAGAAGGGAACATAACAATGATGGAATTAACAGAAGCCTTAAAGAAACAAAATACAGGGAAAGCACCAGGTCCAGATGGATTGCCAGTGGAATTTTATAAGACTTTTCAGGACGTGTTGAATCTTCAATTATTAGAAGTCATGAATGAAGTTATGTCAAAGAAGAGAATACCCAAAACATGGTCAGAAGCATATATTACACTTATACCAAAGGAAGACACAGATCCACAGCAAGTTAAAAACTATAGACCTATTTCCCTATTAAATTCAGACTATAAAATCTTTGCTTCAATTTTGGCAGAAAGATTGAAAAGATATTTAAATAATTTTATTCATGCTGATCAAAATGGATTTCTGCCAAAGAGACAAATTAAAGATAATATGAGAATAATCCTGGATACTTTGGAATATTATGAGGCATATCCTGAAAAGCAAATGGCTTTGATGTTTCTAGATGCTCAAAAAGCCTTTGATAATGTGAGTTGGCGCTTTATGTTATTGCAACTGGTACAAATGGGCTTTGGTAAAAATTTTATTCAAGCCATTGGAATGGTATATCATAAGCAAACCGCAAAAGTTATGATAAATGGAGAATTGACAGAGTCTATAAATATAAGAAAAGGGACTAGACAAGGTTGTCCACTGCTGTTTGTGTTAACACTGGAAGTGTTGAATAGGAATATTAAAGAAAACAAAGAAATAAAAGGAATGAAAATTAAAAAGGAAGAATATAAATTGCAAGCTTTTGCAGATGACCTGGTATTTATATTAGAGGATCCATTGGAAGCAGCACCCAAATTAATAGAAAGGATACAAGAGTATGGAAAGGTAGCAGGTTTGAAAATTAATAAGGATAAAACAAAGATATTAACAAAGAATATGTTAGCAAGACGAAAGAAAGAGTTGGAAGAAGTCTTAGAAATTCAGGTCACGAATAAGGTTAAGTACTTAGGGATATATGTTACATCAAGATGTAGTACACTAAAAGAAGATAATTATCTTAAACAGAAGATTATGACAGACTTGGCAAAATGGAAAAATTTACAATTATCATTGATTGGGAGAATATCAACAGTTAAGATGAATGTATTGCCTAGAATTTTATATTTATTCCAGACAATTCCAATTAGATTAGGGAAAGAGTTTTTTGAAGATTTAAATAAAATCGTGCTGAAATATATTTGGCAGGGCAAGAAAGCGAGAATAAAACTTAAACAAGATGCAAGAATAAGAGGTGGGTTCGCTTTGCCCAACTGGGAACTGTATTATCAGGCAGCAAATTTGATGTGGGTAAAGGAATGGATAACATTAAGGAACAGTAGACCATTGACTTTAGAAGGACATGACCTGCTGTTGGGATGGCATGCCTTTCTTTGGTATAAGGAAACTAAAACACAAGGGTACTTCAGAAGACACTATATTCGAGAGGCTTTGTTTTTAAATTGGGAGAAGATAAAAAAGCAATATTACTTAAAAATTCCATTATGGATATCTACTATTGAAGCTTTTTCTTATCCAATAATATATAAAAAGGAACAAACAGATATGGTGTGATACTGAATGAAAAGGGTGAACTTAAATCTATGCAAGCATTGGAAGAACAAGGTATAAAAATGAACTGGTTTTCATATTTGCAAATACAATCTAGATTTGATGAAGATATTAAATTAGAAGGTATTTATGATAAGTTGACTGATTTAGATAAAATCTTAATAGGTACTGATGAAAATGTAATTTAAAACTTTATGGACATTTATTAGAATTTAAATTGGAAGAAGAACAAGTTAAAGAATGATTGCTTGGGGGAAAAACTTTGGATATGGGATTGATTTAGAGAAATGGCAAAAATTATGGTTTCAAAATTATAAAATGACAATGTCAACTGCTTATAAAGAAAATCTGTATAAGATGTTTTACAGGTGGCACTTACCCCCGACAAGAATTGCGAGAATGTTTAAGAATAAATTGTATAAATGTTGGAAATGTCATCAGATACCTGGCTTGTATTACCATATGTGGTGGACGTGTTTGGACGCTAAAAGATATTGGACTAAAATCCACACATGGTTAGAAAAAATGATAAAACAACATATAGACTTTAAACCAGAGATATTTTTATTGGGAATTATACCGGAAATGTACAATAAAGAAGTGAAATATTTGATTGTAAACGTGTTGACAGCGGCTAGGATTGTATTTGCTAAGAATTGGAAAAATGAAAAAATACCTATGCAGGAGGAAGTTATTAAGAAAATTATGGACTGTGCTGAAATGAGTAAATTGACATTTGAAATTAGAGAACAAGTAGATAAACAAATCTACATGATATGGGATTTGTTTTATCAATGGTTGGATAAAAAGACATGGTAATGTAATACATCAGGAAATCTTATAATAGAAGTTTAATAGATTGATGTAAAATACAATATAAATATAACCATTGGAAGAAAGTGTAATATAGACTTTATAACAAAATTGAGAATATCTTGTATAAATGATGGAATAAATAGTGTAATCTTGTATAAGTAATAACTGATAAATATATAAGCATATGTTAGATTGACAGTGTGAGAATCTATATAAACTGTGAGTGATGACTATGAAAGGATAGCACAAAAGATTTGTAACCAACTGACACACTGTATGTTTATAAAATGGAAGATGGTTTTATGTTTTTTATGTTTTGTCTGTTCTTGTTTGTCTTAAAAAATAAAAATCTTTAATAACAAAAAAAGAAGTTGAGCTCAACTTGAAGAAAGCTTAATGGAATTTGCTAAATTTTGCTAATGTTTAGAGTAAGAAATGGCATGAAGGATAGGGATTGTGTCAAAAGCAGCTGCAGGATTTGGATGCAATCTTTAGAGTTCTGTCCGTGGCACCATCATTGCTGCAGTTGCTCGACCCATCTCTGTCTTCCTGGAAAAGACAGCTGCACCTCTTGACTTGATTTCCTGTTGTTCAAGATGTGCACAGTTCTTATTTTATTTCAGTGTTCTTCCTTCTACTGATGCATACTGCTTTGTATACCAGATAACTGAAAAGCAACAGAAAATTATAGTTAGTACAGTAAGTTAAATGAATAGTAGGGGAGGGTAGACAAGGGAAATTGTAAACAATATGGCCCAAAGATGTGCAGATATGAAATTTGCTAGCAGAATATATTTGATTTATCTGAAGCAATCTGGTGCCTTCAGATGTTTGGGGACTGCAATTTCAATCAATTCCAGACAGTTTAACATGTATCTCCTTTTAGGGATAACAAGAGTTTTAAAAGAGTCCTTATTTCAAAGCTAATCTGATCACGGTAGATGTTATGGGACTCTTACAGGATTGTGCAGCTATTCAGATCCAAAATAGAAAAAAAATGCTTTGGAAGTGATGTGGTTATGGCTTGCTGCACCTTTTCCTGATATCAGGAAAGAATGTGTTTGAGCTAAAGAAGGAGGTGGTGGCAAAGACATGCACCTTTTTAACACATCTGAGGTGGAAACATTTTCCTGGAATGATACAGCTATCACGAAAAAATCAAAGAAAGATATAGACTCTTTAAAGAGGTGCCAGCAGGTGCAGTAACTATATTCATCTTATTGGTCAAACACCATCTGACACATCTGCCAATTTTCTGTATTTGCTGCTGCATTCAGGATGCTGAGAAAATGTAAGGATACACTCAGGATACCGTGCACCATTGATCAACAAACTCTAGTCAGGATGATAGTTGTTATCGCTCTGGAATACCTTATACATTTTTTATCCTGAGAATTTCAATGTCCATGCCGAGGTTGCCCCGTGAGAAATGGTTAGGATTTCATGGACCTGTTTGGTATCTGACTCTGCATACCCAGCAGGATGCACAATGGATTTATATTTGGCTATTCTGTTTGGCTGGTGTGCTAATGATCTGCTAGAGCAGGGGTGTCAAACTCGTGGCCCACGGCCAGGATGCACTTTCCCTGGTTTAGTGAAAGGAGGAAAATTCACGATATGTCATATGACGACACGTTTGACACCCCTGTGCTAGAAGATCATTCCGTAACTCAGGTTAATGGGCAGATCATTTTCTGGGCATATTTAGAGCAGCAGCTGCTACAAAACTTTGTTTAAAAATTCAAACATCTGGATATATATAATTTGGGGAGGGGGAGGATGAACTTGGAGAATCTCCCATCTAATATGTCTTTATTATTATCAAAATCCTGATCTGTAGAATATAGTAATGGCCTAAATAGTTGATACTATAGCATCTAAATGCCCTCTTCTCTTTAGCAGAAGTTAGTTGACATCTTGGTTATCAGAAAACAGAACAATTAAGCAAACAAAAGCACAAATGGAGGAAATATAATGAGCAATCAGGCTGAACCATAGGAGTTTTTTAGGCCCATTTATCATTTAATTTTTAGACTGCTGCACTCTTAAGACACTTGAAATATCTGCAGCAGCAATTGCCATAAGGACATGCCTCTCTCCATTATGTCTGCACAGGACAGTCTTATGCTTTAGAAAAAAATGCTGTTAACTCCATCAGGATTTTGGAGGAGTGCCAAATTCAGAATCCAGCTCAGGAATTTTCATGTTGGTTTGTTTGTTTCTGCAAATAAAACTGATCAGATCTGCTTCAGTTTGGACTCTCTTCTTGAGACAAGTCATGTTCATATTCTTTTCACCTGAGGATATGGACAGGATGTGTGGTGATGAAAGCTACCACTTACTTGTTCATTCCTTATTCTTCTGAGAATAAAACAGCCATGTTCCGACAGACTTCATAATTAAAGCAGGTGAGCAATTCTTTCCCGAGTGTAGAATGTTACCAGCATACTAAACAGAAGGCAGAAGCCTTTATTTAAAAGGCCCCTTTCCCTGAAAAATCTTAATAATTATAGGTTACTCAAATATTCTACTATTGGATGAGATATTAATAAAGTGATGACATCACAATTCCAGATGCATCATACTCATTAGTGTTCCTTCCAAGATAAAATATTGAGACACCTTTGATATCTGGAAAAATGATCTATGCCAGAGATCACAGCTGGTGGAAAATGCACCTTCTACTGGACCTCTTGGCTGCTTTCTACCTTCCGGGCTTTCTAATGGGTTGGGCCTTGGGGATATGGTTTTGGAGGGACACCAAACTTTATTTCAGAATGTGTCCAGAAGGTGGTGCTGGAAGAATATTGTTTGACCACTAGATATTGACCGATGGAATGCTACATGGTTCTTTCATGGTTCTTTCATGCTGTTTAATATCTAAGATATCTAATATCTTTTTGGAGAAATGTTATCAGGATGCCAATGACAATTCTATCCTACCTACTTTTTAACTCCAAAGGAACAATCAGTACCCTTGAATGCTGTCTTGATGACGGGCTGCATTAAGAAAGCTGAAATTAAATTCAAAGAACAATGAGGTGCTTAACTTGGGATCAAAGCAAAACTTGTTCTGGGTGAGAATGCATCCCCCATGAAAAGCAGACTCACAATTTGGGATTGCTCCTTGATCTTTAGCTGACTCTGGATTTGCAAGTGCCAGCTTTGGCAAGGAGCACATTTGCACAATTATAGTCAGTGCATCACTTCCTGAACTGCTTTAACACAACATCAGTGATCAATGTCTCAGTTACAACCCATCTTGATTAATATGAAGTTCTTTTTGTAGGTTACCCTTTAAAGTGACTGGAAATTACAACTGGCTATTGACCTGAGCAAGCTACAGAGATAATGTGGATTCTGTGGTCAAGCTACTATAATATGGATTCTGTGGTGCATGATCTGGACTGATGCCTATTGCTTATAGGGGCCAATTTAAAGTCTTCATATGGACCTTTAAAAGCTCTAAGTAGCTTAGGACCTCATTTGTTCCTGTCCCTACAGAAATCTGCTGGAACTCTTCTGGAGACGCCTTCTCGCCCTACCTGAACCTTTGCTATAGAGATGTGAGAAAGAATCTCCTGCGGCTCTGAAGTTATGGAATGTATTCCCTACTGAGCTAGTTTGAGTCCTACACTCAAAACTTTCAGGAAGATAGCCCAAAGCATCTCTTTCAGCAAGCTTTTCATTGTTAATTGTTTTAATGACTGGGTTTCATTTTCACTTATTTAATTTTGTTACATTTATTTACACTTCTTGTGGCAAGACATCCAGAGTCCCTTTGGTGTAGTAGTAGTTAAAACACCAGGCTGGAAACTTGGACACCCTGAGTTATTAGACAGCTGGATGACTTTTCGCCAGTCACTTTCTCGTCAGCCCTAGGAAGCATTCAAATCAACTTCCGAAATCTTGATCTTGACAGGAAAACTGCAGAGACAAATTCAGGCGCTCACCAGGAGTCAGAAACTGACTGGAAAGAAACATGAGAGGGGAAAAAAATCATCTGAAGCGTTGGGATTACATGGAATAAAATAATTTGATTGTTACCCATTATTTGCTTTCCATTATATTTTAGCTCATTAATTTATTGCCTTGGATGAACGGTAGGTACTTCATGCTTCCCCATGAAGTGTGACCGGGCTGATCCCTCGTGCCCAAAGAACAAATTGACCTTACTTCATACTTAAGTGGTCAGAGTACATAAGTGCACTAACACGCCTGTCGTCCCTGTCATTGTATTTTTATTCTCTTATTCTTGTTCTCGTGTTTCGTTTGACAACTTCCAATACATAAATAAAACAAAGCAAATAAATAAACAGACCCTGACACGGGCAGTTGAAATCTTCATCAAAGGTGAGCTTCCTTGGGGACACCCACCAGCAAACAACGACCGGAGGCCCCGCACTTTTGCTCCCTAGTCCGTTTGTTTCCAAGAAAGCCGTCTGAAACGGCCACCGGTCTCGCTCTTCCTCAGGGAACTCGGCGCTGGGATCGGCCGAAGGCTCTCCGCCGCGCTTCTCCCACGCCACCCCGAAGGGCGAGCGAGACGCGCACGCCTGCGCCCCAGACTCTTCCCGGCAGCGGGCGGCATGACCGCCTTCGAGCTCGAAGGGAGGGGAGGGGAGCGCCAGGCAGGGACGCGCGGGGTGTGGGTGAGGGGGAGAGCGGCTCCCTCCTGCCGCTTGCCTCGTTGCCGACCCCTTCCTTTCGCCTCCTGCGAGGACTGGAATTAGCTGCAGCCGGGCGCCCCCAGAGGGCCCCGCTGGCGCTCAGTTCCCGGCGCGCTGGGCTGGGCTGGGTTGAGGGCGCCTCCTAGAAGAGCGGGGGCGCTCCGGCGCCTTCGCTTCTTTGCATCTCCTCCCAACCTGCCGTTGCCGCCGGTGGTCGAGAGACCCAGGGCTGTTCTCCCTCTCTCTTTTCTTTCTTTCTCTCCCCCCCGCCCTTCTGTCTGTGTCTGTCTGTCTGTCTTCCCTTCTCGACATGGATTTCTCTTTGAGGGTCCTTGTTTTATCCTGGCTTTACCTGGAGACTTTAGGGGACTTCGACGGAAGGTAAGTTGAACGGTTTCCTGGAAGGAAAAGGTTGGGGGAAACGAAAGAAAGGGGGGCAACACCCGGAGCCCACCTTTCTTTCCAGAGCTGGTGGACAACGAGAAATGGGCCAATTTGCTAAGGGAAAGAAACAGTTCACAACCTTTGGCAATGTCTTCTGTTTTCCTCACTAACGTCTAAGAGTGGCTCAGACGGGGCAGAAAACCTGTTGGAGGTGGAATCGGACTGAGCTCCGTTTTCTTTGCACAGGATCCAGAACATGCTCCGTTCAAAATCTAGCAGTTTTCCAAAATACGACTGTGAAAGTTTACACTTAATCGAGGAAGCAGAGCTGGAAGGGATCAGTAACAGAGGCACCTGCAGTAGGAAGTTTGCAAGACCCTAATACCCCTAAATAGATAAATGAAACACCGTGTTTTATTTTTGTGCTCCTTTTTAAAAATAAAGTATAGCCTTTAGGTGCAGAAAGCAGTTCGCGTGCCTAAAAAGCCTTTATCACATAATGATTGGCACATGCTTCCATATAGTAGTCCATTTAATCAAATGCATGACTTATTAATGCACCTCTTTAAAGTTTCCGGAAGACTCCTATTTGTTATTTAGCATTTTTTGGTTTTGTTTTGTTTTTCACTAATTTAAGGCTATCCCTCTGGAAATCATGAACCTTGAATTGTTACAAGGATTCCAGCAGTCCTTTGAAGTTGGTCAGTTTCAAATTCCTAACACAGGGGAAAAGCCACTTTGTGAATGGGAGACTAATTCAGTGCCAGGTTTTCTGATTTGTAGTTTGGTCTCTGAACAGCTGGACTGCACTGATTCTCACTGAGGAGGAAACCATCTAAACTAGGAAGGCTTACAGCTGGCATCTTGGCATTTATTTGAAAGTAATTTCATCCCTTCCAATCGAACTTACCTCTAATGAAATGTGAATAGTCTTAATCTGAACTGATTATTTTTTGACACAGGTAGCTGTAGTAGTCCTATGCAGATCACTGGAACAGTTGAATTATTTTAAATATTTAAACTGACAGATAGGAACTCTGTGTTATTAGGTATATCCACCTGAAGATGTCTGGGTTTAAGTCTACAATCTTCTGTAAAGCTTTTACTTTAAACATCCTTGCTAGTAACAGAAACCAACAGTACAGTGGCTTTTTGATAGGGTTGGGCATTTTACACATTAGTGTAGATGGAAAGAATCTAATATGCATTTGAATGTACAGGAAGAATACTAGCAAGCAAAATTGTTCTAGTTTAATTGATAGGCTACTGACAGGTGTGCTACTGCATCTGTAGGGATGGTAAACATAACATGATTATATTCTATGGATATTAATCACATTCTGTTGCATGTTCTTTGTGAAAATAACTTGTTCTCAAAAGGTAAAAATATGGAAGAAAGAGCTTTAGAACAAAATACTTTAATTGCTGAAGTGGTGATTTCCCCATTCATGCATAATTATATGGATTGTCATACCAAGTAAATGCAACTTCAGAACTCTTAAGTTTAGCATCTGTGTAGCTTCAGTGTTTGGGGGTGACATGAGAAAAGAATGGCTATCTCCTATCAGATAAATTATGCAGTTGACAATAAACTAGGGACTATTTATAACCCTGTAAATTTTTAATTTGTTTTTATACCTGTTTGTTTTCCAGGAATATTTGGATATCTCTAAACACATATGTAAAATAAACATTAATCAGACAAGCTGTAACATTAAGGGCACAATTATATTCCACCATTCAATGCAAATATTTCAGTTGTGTAAAGATGCATGATAGGCAAGTCTTGACAGGCTTAGGCAGTCCAAGTTTCTTTTGAAATACATTGCTTAGTTGCCACAACCTTTCTGTAACTGATAGACGTATATTATCTTTGTGCAATTGTTGAATAGATCATAACTACAGTACTTTGACCTCATTTAGCAAGCCATTTTCATTGGAACAGATACAGATATGGAGCTGTTTTTTAACTAGGTATCGCAATGCAAACAGTCAGGAGGAACAAATCTAAATGGGATCCTGTACATGGGAAGTGTTTATCTCTCCCTGTGATTTGAAGCCATGAAAAGAACGCACACCTGCTCTGTTTATTGACTAGAACTGATATAAGTCTCCAGACTTACTTGTTTTTTGTAATACATGAAGACATTTAGGAATGGTGAAGAAAACAGACCTTATGGCTCTACCAGTAGGCAAATCTCATTGTAAAAAGCAAATCCTTCTTTAATATTATACCAGCCCTTTGGTCTCTGGGTATGGACTATGTTCCAGTCTCCAAAGACTCAGGGGCTGGGGACCCAGAAATGAAGTGAAGCCCAGACCTGCAACACAAACTATTCTGGTTATACTATAGACCAGGGGTCTCCAACCTTGGCAACTTTAAGCCTGGCGGACTTCAATTCCCAGAATTCCCCAGCCAGTTTTGCTTTGGGAATTCTTTGAGTTGAAGTCCTCCAGGTTTAAAGTTGCCAAGGTTGGACATCCCTGCTATAAACCCCTGTGGGCTTGGAAACACAACTGCAGATCCTAGACTCATGCCACTGGTAACTTCATAGAAACCATCATCACAATAGGGCTCACCCTGTGAAGTCAACTGATTTCCACTTTGAGTTGAAGCTATTCATGGTTGATTTTTGTGTCCAAAGCCCATCTCTAAACACTCTTTGCTATTTAATATCAAGAACCATCAGGATAGATTTTATGTAGCCTTGCCATCACATTTTCTAATAGTCCTGGGGATGGACTGGCTTCAAACTCATAATGTATATATTAATTAGGACCAGAATGACTTAGCTTTTGGTTCACCTGCCTACAAAGCTTACAGCCTGCAGGGCTTTAAACCACCTGCATTGCATCCTCTAGCAAAAGTGTCCTTCTTTGCCTGGCAAATACATGGACCTTGTTTTATTTATTTCTTGTTTAATTCAGTTTAGGTACTGCCCAACTGCAATTGCTCTGAGCAGTTCACAAACAATAATGTTGATGTGTTTAGAAATGGAGAAACAGTGACTGTGACACCCATCAATTTTGTGATTGTACTTTCTGTCTTATTCCTGAAACTCGGATTCTCACCAAACATCACAAAGACAGTTGGATACCTAAAGGACTTTTATTAATGAGATCTTGCAGAAAAACTTTATCTGCCCATTTGCTTCCCCGTAAGTGCCCTGCCTTATTGATACCAAATCCTTGACCCTATACCCGTTAATGATTATTATCGGGTGGGCTTCAAAAATTTTAGCAACGGGTTCTCTGTCTGGTTGCTGGGTGGGTGTAATCATGGTGGGCTTGGACTAGTCAGCCTCCTGCACCATGGAAGGGGCATTTTTGCCCTCCCTGAGCTCCGGAGGCTTTCCTTGAGCCTCCAGGAGGGTGAAAATGGCTTCCCGGGCTCTGGAGGATCTCTGAAAGCCAGAAACAGGCCCATTTCCGGCCTTCCCAAACTTCTGGGAGTCCCATTTTTTCACCCTCCCCGAGCCTCTGTGCTCAGCCTGTACATACCTGCATCTAAAATAGGCTGCGTGGGGACTCCGGGGAGGGGAGGGGAGGGCTGGGCAGAACCAACCAGGAGTGGGATTTGGGGGTTCTCCGAACTGCACAGAATCTTAGCTAGGGGATCTCCCGTACCTCTGAGCAGCCCCAGCAGCCCACCCCTGCGTTTATTATCATCTTCACCTTCTTGTTGAAATCTACAAAATCTACACAACAGATCTCAGAAGAGCTTTCAAACTGACATGAAAGAGGGTTATAGGCGTCTAATTCCCATTGATACTCATTAATGAAAGTTGGAGTGTTTAATAATATTATTTGGATTGGATAGTTCTTCCTCAGCCTTAATTATATTTATGAACCATGTTTATCGAGACATATTGGAGACCATTCAGATTATCTTTTTTTTTGGATAATTTGTTTATTTACTCATTATCCACACGAGAGAAGTATGTGCAATTCTGCAGTGCCTATAAATACATATCCTCTAGTCTATACCAAGGCTCTCTAACCTGCAGCTGTGGCCCACTACCGGGCCTTGAGCCATTCAGAACTGGACTGTGGAAGTGGTGGGCCAGTGTGAGCAAGTATATATGTGCACATTCCATTTGCCTGAGCAGTGGATGTGCATGCCCGCCACTTGTGCAAATGGACCCATGCATGTGTGTGTGCTTGCTCGCCACTCATGTGGAACCATCCCCTCTCCCCTCCCCCGCCGGTCCCCAAAACCAGAAAGGTTGGTGAATTCTGCTCTATACTATGCTGAAGAAATTGGCCTTTCTTTGATCTGTCTGTCTAAGCTATTTTATTTCTTCAAGGAGAATTCAGATGGATTCAGTTAAAGATGAATTTAGTCAATTTTGGAAATCTCCCATCCTGTACACATACACAATCCTTTACAGGTAGTCCTCAACTTACAACATTAAATGACCATTCGAAATTACAACATCATGGAAAAAAGTGACTTATCACTGTTTTTCACACAACCGTTGTAGCATCTCCATGGTCATGTGATCAAAATCCAGATGCTTGGCAACTGGCTCATATTTATGCTGATTGCAGTGTTCCAGGGCCCTGTGATCCCTTTTCATGATCTTTTGATAAGCAAAGTCAATGGGAAAGCCAGATTTACATAAAAACAGTGTTACTAACCTAACAACTGGGGTAATTCATTTAACAAATGTAGAAAGAGAGGTCATAAAATGGGGCAAAATTCACTTAACAACCGTCTCAGCAACAGAAATTTTGGGCTCAATTGTGATCGTAAGTCGAGGACTACCTGTAATGGACTTTGTCATCTTTTAAATCTTACATTTTTGGCAGTTTGGCACTGCTTGTGTGTTTTACTAAGAAAGGTGAGCCTTTGTCTATTCAAATGAACATTCACTTTTCAATATACCCTTCATTATCCAGATCTCTTATGTCTCTCTATGGCTTAGTCTGATACCTCTGATTTTCCTTTGAGTGCTGTGCTTTTGTAATCTGATTAAAAGTTTAATGAGAGCTTGCTGTACATTTTTCTTCCCAAATCTTTTTCTGTCAAGCAAACTGAAGTTTCCTTTAAAAAGAAGCTTTTGGCTACCAGGGATAGTTTTCAACATTGGAACTCCAATTGCTGTCATATCTGAAGGCACAACACATTCTATTGAGGATTAAATTGATCACAGGGACCTGATACATTTACAAACATCTCATAAACTTATATATCATCAGATCAGGAGAACACATTTTTCCCATTCTATACATGTATCACTTGCAAAGCAAGAGATCTGATCTTCTGCCACATAATTATTTATTAACCCCGAAGCCTTCTTACCAAATCCATTTGGCTCCTGAAAAACGTAATTCCCCTCCTAGTATCTTCCCTGCCTTGCGTGAATGACTTGGAGGAAGATGGAAGATGCCTTCCCTAACTGACCTCATGTATAACTGCACAACAGCAGGATCCATATATGGAGGCTCAAACAGATGACTTTAAGGGGGCCTCTGTCATCTTCTGTTTTCTTCCAAGTGGAGAGAATTGCTTCACAATGATCACTAATACGTTCTTCTTCCTTGAGGGAAGAAATCTTGTTGCTCTGGACATTTCATTCTATTTAAAAACAACTTATCTTCTTTTCTATGAGACTGTGGCTTTTTTTGGCTTCTTGGAATAGTCAACATTTCTTTTTGCTACACTTGTCAACTTGCCAAATCTCTTACCAGAAGCTGCCTGCACTGTTTGTCTCTTTCGCGGGGGCCTTGAGACACTGTTTCATTGGCTTTTATTATTGAATGACCTTATGTCAAGGATCTGGATGCCATTCTAGTGGTATTTTATTTTTCCTCCACAATGGCCCATTTCATTTCCTGTTAGGGCCTTTCCTCTGCTTTGGAAAGAGATTATCGGCTCATTCAGCAGATTTTGCAGAACCACATGTTATGAATTTGTTTAATTCAACCATTCATGGCATCATTTTCTTTCATCTGTTGGATGTACAGTTCCAACTATCTTCTGCCTGTCACCTATATGATGAAACAGAATTCCTCCATTTTCTGTCTTAACTATCAGCAAGATCATTGGACAGATATTTTGCCTGGGAATGGTTCTCATTTAATATGTCAGTTAATGTCTCTACACTAGTGTTGCAATTTTAGGTCATACACAGTTATTATCCATGACTGTTGCTTAATGTTTCCTGATTGTTCCCTTTCCCCGAGAGCTTTTATATTCTCCAGAATAGCAGACAGATCAACATCTCCTCAACGATCAGTTGTATCAAGCCAAGATCTCTAACAAATGTTCTGCAAACTGACATCATTAAGAGGGTCCCTGCATTGCCGAAGTCTCTCCCTTGTCTCCTGGCTCTTTACCAGATTTCTCTCTGTCATATGATCATTAAGAAGCTGCACCCTTTCCTATACATGCACATATCAATCCTGCAGCCTTTTATCCACAGCTTCCAGCTGCTCTGAACATACATCTGTTTGTTACCATTTGAGCTTGGAATCTTAGCCTTATGCACCACTGTTCTACTGTGCAAATAGGGACGAAGAATTCAAGGGGGGAGTTCTTTCAGACCCCTGATGCACAAGAAGCGATCTGTAATATTTGATTCATTGGAAAGGATACCTAGAAGAGAGATATCCTGGGAAATAGCCAAGGATTCCTTTGATATGGGTGCAGTACTTAAGGCATCAGGCTGGAAACCAGGAGATTGTGAATTCTAATCCCATTTTAGCAATGAAAACTGACTGTTTGACTTTGGGCCAGTCACACTCTCAATGCAAGGCTATTGTAGGGAAAATGAGAGTAGGAAGGAGTATTAGGCACTTAAATTATCAAAATAATAATAAATGCATTGCCCTCAGACCTAATTGATTATATCCTTCAACTTTAGTGCATGCTAGCAGCTTTGATTTTGTGACAGAAGCGGGCTGGTTTGGGAATGAGGAAGCTATAATTATGCTGACTAACCCCCTTATAATGGAGGGATGAATTCAGGAGTAGGCAGGTGCCTAACAAGAGGGTGCAAGAGTGAATGCTTGTGGAGGAAAAAATTCTTCCCAGAAGAAGTAATGGACATAACCCTCTCTCTGGAGATCTCAGGGAGGAACAGCTTGAAAGAGGGGAAGGGAGAGAATCCGATCCATAGCTTATTTATTATTAGAATCATTTCCACTCCACTGAAAAAAGGAGTTGGAGATTGGTTCTTTCAGAGATCCTTGGCCAGGAGCAGGGAAGGTTTCAGAGGGCTAGCAGTGGGAGAGGCGTTATCTGCTCTAGTTCAGGAACCTTGGTAACTTGGATTCTCAGCCAGCTTTGCTGGCTGAGGAATTCTGGGAGTTGAAGTCCACAAGTCTTAAAGTTACCAAGGTTGGAGACCCCTGCTCTAGTTGACAAATAATGGAAATGAAAGGAGTAATATAGTTCCTTCTTCGTAGCTCTCCAGTCTTTTGATGAGAGTGGGAAGGAGAAGGGAGATTTTCCTAAAAAGGCAAATGGAAGAGGCTCAGGATTTAAATCTGGCTATTAAAAGGGGTTTAATAGCCCATCAGTTAAAGACTCTGAGCTTGTTAGCTGGAAAGCTGACGACCCAGGTTTGAGATCCAAGCACTGCACAAAGGGATGAGCTCCCATTCCTGCCCACCTAGCAGTTTGAAAGCAGGCAAATGCAAGCAGATAAATAGGTACCACTTTGATTGGAAGGTAACAGCATTCTGTGCACCTCAGAGTATGGATATGCTGGCCACATGAACACGAAAGTGTCTTTGGACAACTCTCACTTCCTCGTCTAAGAAACAGAGATGGGCACTGCCCCCTAGAGTCAGATACAACTGGACAGAGGATACCTTTACCTTTATTAATATATATTACATAGGAAGATATTGGGGTGCTGTTACACAAAGAACTCATATGTTTATATGGCTTTCCAATTTTTAATACACTTACTGGTTGAAACTTCTGTATCAGAATCCTTCAGTAAATGACAGTTTAAATGCCATCTTTGGATGAGAATCAAATTTATGCCTCTGGGTCTTAGTTTTGACAACTATAGGATGCTCATCCAGAAATCTGTTTGCCTATATAAGTTAAATGGACAATTATGAATGTCTGCCCCTGATTTCAAATCAACAGTTTTCTAAAGATACTATGATGGTTCAGGAAAAGGCACACGTCTGTTAAGAACTGTGAGAATGCAAGGCATCTGGAAGGTGCTAAATTTCTGCCATCAGATCTTTATTGTGTGTATAACACACACACACACACAGGGACAGGTAGATTACAGGAATATTAAAGGAAGAACAATTTAAATGTCTTTGCAATTCCTATTGCTATCAAGTAGGTCTATCAAATAGTAAAAAATCTCAATTAATGCTGAATAAGTCAGAAGTTAGTGATTTGAGCACTAAGTTGATGAAATAGCATGCTGACAAGTTTGCAGCTCAAGTTTAAACATGAATGCAGATAAATGAAATCTGAAAGTGAGGGCTGAAAAGCAGGAATGTGCATGTAATTGCTACAGTTATAATGTGTCAAAATTTGATGAAAAACTTTGATGCAAATTAGGGAATAAGTCATGCAGACTAGAAGAAAATATGTTGGATGGGATCTTAGTTTAAAGCTTACCCCTTACCTATCCTTTTCACAATTTGTTGAGTAATCACTATTTAGTCCATGGAGTCATTTGATTTGCTCAAGTAAATCACTCTTTACTATTACTTTATAGTGTGCTGTGCTTTAATAGAAGAGGTGTGCAAACTTTGAATAGCATTGGTAATCAAATAGCTATTGCTATAGCTAATCAAAGGACAACACATCATAAACTATTTGTAGCTGCTCCAACTTTACCCCTTTACTGAGATATGGTGCCTTCATCTTGAATATGTATTGCATCCGTAACTTTTAGCATGTTGGAAGAAATGTTTTCTAGCTCAGCTCCATAGATAGAACGTCTGGTCTTATCTCTGGCATGTTGTACATCCAATATATAAATAGAGTACAGGATGGTACACAGAATGTTGACCTGATCCTAGTTTTAGATCTGGGAAATAGCTTAGAAATCAATATCTTCCTGCTAAGCTGTTGGTTTTGTGGTGAATGGCTAGAAGTAAAGGCTGATTAGGTAGAAGAATTTCCATGCAACATGTGTTTTAAGACCCCTTATCAAACTTTGACTTATGTGGTTAAGTTATCTTTACAAAAAAGCACCACTGATTTAATTCCCATGGTAAACCTACATGGTATTGGATATGTTGAGCTAATAAGAGATGGAAGGAAAGGGAAACTAAAAAAAATAGCCTAAGAGAGAAACATAGTTTCCCAGACCCTTTAAAAATGGGATGAAACAGTAGTTCAAAAACATATGAAAACTTTATGACAGATGGTTTCAAGATGGCTTACCAAGATAACAAGAAGAGTAAAAACATGCTTTCCAAATAATGATAAAATCTGGAAGCTTAAGAATATTATTTAATAAATGACAGCTGAATATCTGAACCAGTTCCAATTAAAAATACAGCATTTGGGAAGCAGTGAAATTCTTTGAAAGGTCTGTCTATTGAATTAACATCTGCAATAACCATCATATACTAGATGTGTCCTGTTACTTGATGTTGCAGTTATCCAATAAGGCAGTATGCCTCAGCCTTGGCAACTTTAGGAGGCATGGACTTCAACTCCCAGAATTCCCCAGAGCTGACAGGAGAATTCTGGGAGTTAAAGTCCATGCCTCTTAAAGTTGCCATGGTAT
The DNA here is from genome assembly GCA_009733165.1 of Naja naja. NCBI lineage: Eukaryota > Metazoa > Chordata > Lepidosauria > Squamata > Elapidae > Naja > Naja naja. The sequence goes on from CM019151.1 coordinate 26,424,592, forward strand.
AGAGCATATACAGGAGTTAAGCAGGAAGATATCTTCTTCTGCAAGAAGAAAAACTCACAAAAATAGAATAAGGACCCAGAAATGCAATGATTGGTTTCTTTCTTGAAAGTTTATCATAAAAAGACTGGGCAAAAATATTGGTGTAGTGTAACTGAACAAAAGTTCCATAGTGTACTCCTTTCCTTTCAGTCAGGCTGAAAATTGGATCCAAACATTATACGAAACCAAGTGTTGTGCATATAGTTCTGTACTGGTATATTGGGTAAACTCAGCCATTTGGTTTCTAGTATCATAAGTTAGTACATTGTGTAAACCCAGCCAATTGAGGTTTATTCAGATCAGCGCCATTGGACCATCTGTAACAGGGGTGTCAAACTCGATTTCATTGAGGGCCACATCAGGGTTCTGTTTCACCTCGGGGGCTGGGGTGGACGTGGCCAGGGTGGGCGTGGCCAGCTCAACGTCACTCATGTTGGGGGTGCTTGTGGTGGCCCAAGTGCTCTGCCAGTGAAAACGGAGCTCAGGAGGGCTGTGCATGGCCTCAGGAGCTCCATTTTTGCTGCCAAAGGTAGTGTAAGCTGGCCCTTTGCTGTTTCCAGGTTGGCCCCGCGAGCCAGATGTAAGCATCCCATGAGCTGGATCTGGCCCGCAAGCCTTGAGTTTGACACCCCTGATCTGTAACTTAATGTGAATTGATTCATTGGGCTTATTCTTTAAAGCTTATTTTTGGTGCTGGTGCAGGTGGCCCAGGCAGATCCTTCCCACAACCGGATTGTGTCGTTTTGGGAGCAGAGTGGATTGCTGTTGGGGCTGGGCTCGCCACGCCTGGGGCCACTGCCAACGTGAGTATCACTACTGCTGGGGCTTTGAGCCATTCCTCATGGGGCTTGGACATCTCTAATGCTGTAATAGCTTTTCTGAAATCATGGACACTCACCTGATGAAGGGCTTATAATACATACTGGCTATTTCTTTTTCCTGGAGGGACACTGACAGGTTAAAAACTCTGGCCATTGTAAACTCCAAGTATTCATACAAACAGTACTGTAAGTGGCAAAAATAAACAATGGAATTGACTATTTTTCTTTTTTCTTTTTAATCTCAGTATTAAATTTGGTCTATCAGCTTTAATTGTCCAATTAATTTTTAATTAATTTCAATTTTTTAATTCACATATTCTGTGTGTGAGCAATTGCTCTTTAAATGGAATTTCGTGGAAATATCCTACCTTTTTTTAAAAAACTACAACAAAAACAATTCAGCTCATCTTTTATCTTTCATTTTTCTATTTATCCTGACAGTGTCCTGTAGTGGTCATTTATTAATACCATTTCTCACTTTTTCATTGTTCTATCAACCCTACAAACTGCCACTCTGAAAAGGTATGTTAGAAGCTACAGAAGTGATAAAGATACAGAAATGCTGGCTATTAATTGAATTAAGACAGTTAGCTTGTTAAATCACTATAGGCTTCATACAGCAAATACATCTATTAGATATTTATGCTTTTGACAAATGGTTGCAATGTTAGATCTGTGATCTTCATAGATCCCCACATTATGAAGCACATGACAGTCATAATCATCTAGTAATCTATAGGCAATTTTTTCACCATCATAAAAGGAGGCATGGGACTCAGTGGCTTAATGATTCTGGAAATAATCTCAGCTCTGGACATTCAAGCCCAGGTACTATGAGGAGGGGAATTCCTGTCATTTGCCTCAATCCACCCAACACTTCGAAAGTGTGTTCTATCAAGGTAGATAGAAAGGTACCACATCAGCGGGGAGATGAGTTGTGCTTTGACCAGGCAGCCAGATTCCTGACAGCTCTGAACCTTCCCAGTTGCGGCCCCCATTTGCAAGCCAGCTTCAGGAAGGGACGGGACCTTGGGTGACACTGCAGGAAGAAACAGCTCACCCCCTTTGATGCACCTTGGGAAGCATGCAAGCGTGTCTTATAACAGGGCTGGTACCTTGACAAGCCATACTACTACTGTGCAATATCATTGAGGTCTCCTGGCTACTGTAACTATGCCATGCGCTAACAACAACAATAATAGTAATAGTAATAATAAATACTACTACACAAGCAGCTATTCAATATAATACTGAGGACAAATTGTGGTTTTAAGAAATACACTTTTTAATGAGAGTATAATAATAATACCCTCATTAAAAGTGTATTTCTTAAAACCACAATTTGTCCTCGGTATTATATTGAATATTGCTTGTATAGTAGTGTGACGCTTATTTATTTATTTATTTATTTATACATACATACATACATACATACATACATACATTGTTTGCCCATCTCGTCTCAAACAATTCTGGGTGGCTCACATCATAACAACATTAAAATCACCAGATATAAAATGATAAGGTAGATAAATTAAAATCATTAACACAAGATGGTGAAGGAGAGAGCCGGATACATGGGGAGGGAGAAGGGGGGAATTCGCTTTTAATTAGTCAACCACTTCCAGTATGAAGGTGTCCCACTGCCATCTTCATGTCTTAAGGCTCTTACAAAATGTTAGGAGGTGGGACCCAATCTCACTTTGAGGGTACGGTCTTCCAGAGAGCAGGAGTTACAGCAGAAAAGGCTCTTCCCTGATCCCGCCAGTTGAAATTCCTTGACTGACGGGATCCCCAGTAGGCCCCCTCTGCTGGCCTGGGTGGATGGATGCGAGATAAGTTGCATATGTGGCAGAAATCAGCTTTTCTCTTGGCCAAATTAATATATTATTTTGTTGCCCAATATTTGGAAGTTGCCTTATCAGAATGTTATTCACCAATTAGGAATGTACATAAGTGCAAACAAGACTTCAGAACTGCATCTCTCATGTTTTTTTAAAAATGAAACAAACTGCATGTAAAATTATCTACTGAAATCAATTTGAATTTTAAATACTTAATCATTGAATGCCTTTTTTCTTCTTTCCCCTTTTTTCTTTTTTCCTCTTTTTATTCTTAGTCTCTCCTGCAAATTACAAATTAAGTCAAATGCAAATCTGGCGATGTAAACTTCTTAAAATAAAAAGTTAAATGCAAAAAAGAGGAAGAACTAAGAAGAAGAAGCAAAAGATTCAGAAAAAGCAAAATTAATATTTGCTTATTCCTCCCATATAATATATATTTATTTGAGGGTAGGAGAGGGTGGGATTGCTTGCATTTTGTAAGTGTCTTTGTGTATGTTTTCCTAATTGTGGTGCTGCTTGAATATTAATTTCTGTAAATTAAAACTGACTTCTGTTTAGGCTTGTTTATAATTGCAGAATAGTGCAACTGATGAGAACTAAGTAGAAATAAATGGGAATGCATCTATCTGATCCAGTAGCATTTTCATTGAAACAATTTGTACTTTAAAAAAAATCCAGCATGAACAAGTCTCATATTTTTCAAGCCATACAATATGCATATTGTATTTTATATAAAATACTATATTAACTATAATAGCTGTTATTTAGGCTGTGGGAAAACAAAATATTTGATATTAAATATGCCTTTTTAGGATGCTGCAATTTAAATGGAAAAAATTGAGTAAGATATATAAAGTGACTTCATAAATGAACATGATTTCACTGGATCAAGTGCCTACCCCAAAAAAGCCTGTTTCATGTGGTCAGACAGCTCTTGACTGAGGTAATCCTCGCTTAGCAACTGCCACAGACAGTGACAGTGTGCAATAATGATGGTGATAAAAAGGTAATTTTCAGTAGTGCCAATCAATTCTTACATTTATGACCTGCGCAGGTCTGTAAATTAAAGGAAAGCTAAGGTAAGATTTCAAACATAGTAGTTCCTTCACTTAGCAACCATTTCACATAGCAATCAAGTTTCAGTCCCAAATGTGATCATTTAAGGGGGACTACTGATATTCATTTGGCACACTGAGGCCTTAAAGAAGATCTTAAAATTCAGAGACGCTGGCTGGTTGGCTGGTTCAGGGGTCTCCAACCTTACCAACTAAGATTTGTGGACTTCAACTCCCAGAATTCCTCAGAAAGCTGTCTGAGGAATTATGGCAGTTGAAGTCCACAAGTCTTAAAGTTGCCAAGGTTGGAGATCCCTGGGCTGGTTGGCTAGTTAGCTAGTTTGCTTGCTAGGAAGAAGGAAAAGATGGAGAAGGCAGTTCTTCAAGTACAGGCAGTCCTTGACTTACAACCACAATTGAGCCCAACATTTCTGTTGCTAAATGAGATATTTGTTAAGTGAGTTTTGCCTCATTTTACCACCTTTCTTGCCACAGTTGTTAAATGAATCACTGCAGTTGTGCAGTTAGTTAGTTTTATTGGACTTATATGCCACCCTCTCTCCCTAGGGACTCAGGGCGGCTCAAAATATAAAAATGCACAATACAAAATTAAATTAGTTAAAACAGAATTAAACTCCAAGCCCAATAGAATCTAAAACCAATAAAACTTAATATAAAATATGTTATGTATGTAGGTTTAAAGTCATTGGTTTAGTATGAACTGTTCTTGTAAAATGTAAGAAATGATTGGTTTAAAAAGTGCGGGAAAACCCTGCACTCTGATTGGCTGGCAACTGCGGCTGCTGGCTATAAGTAGCAGCCACAGCCCAGCCAAAGTGGGTCCATTCTGAACTGTAGTCACTAATAAACACAGAGCTTGAAGCACTCCGCGTCTGTCTCTTCATGCAAACTTAACACTGGCGACGAGGGTGGGATCTCCCTGAAGAAGAAGGCAATGCGGAACAGAAGAAGAGAGAGATGGCTGCGCTGAACACCCCCCCAGCCCCGTTCGATCCGACGGCAGAAGACTGGGAGTCGTATGCAGATCGTTTCCAAATGTATCTGGAAGGAAACGATCTTGCCGACATTTCCGAGAAGCAGAAGAGGGCAGTCTTTCTCACGCACTGCGGTCCGGCAGTTTTCAAGATGGCGAACGCATTGGCGGGAGCTGCAGTCGTGAAGGTAATGGAATGGCCTGACTTAGAGAAGCTGTAAAGAGCCCATTACGCCCCACAAGTATCGTGCCTCATTAAGAGACATGAGTTTTACCGTCGGGATCAAGGGGAAAGCGAAAATGTAAACGACTTCGTGGCAAGTTTAAGAGACATTGGGGGTGCATGCGAATTTAACAATTTAGAAGAGGCCATGCGTGATTGATTTGTTCTGGGCCTCAAAGACAAGGTGCTTCAGAGCAAGTTATTACTAAAACCTAAGATCACGCTGAAAGAAGCAATAGAAGAGGCCTCTTCAGCAGAAGCTACCAAATCCTCAGCAGCAGCCATGAAAAAAATTAACAAGGCCACAAGCCATCCTGATGTGGAAAAGTCCACAACAACTCATTGTGAGCAAATAGATTCTGAGTTAGACTGTAGTGAGGTGGAGGAAGGAATTTACAGACTCAGAATGGAGAGGAAAAAGAAAGACCCAGGGAGAAAGAGGCAAGATTTTTACTGCAGAGGTTGTGGGGGAAGCCACCCCCGCACTGAATGCAAGTTTTTAGACACCATTTGCCTCCGTTGTGATAAAAGAGGACACCTAGCAAGAGTCTGCAAATCATCCAGAACTCCACCCATCAGAAGAAAGTTTGCTACAAGCAAAGACAAAGAATTCAAGCCTAACAATTTCTGTGAGAAAATGGGACGCAGCACAGAAGCAAATGGGAAGAATGAAACTCATCAAACAGTCACCATTGGTCATTCATCACCCTTAAGAAGTAGAAAAGTGCATGTCAAGGCATTTATTGAAGGAAGGCCTTGCCAAATGGAAGTGGACTCAGGCTCATACCTATCTATGGTGTCATGGGACACTATTCACAGTCTTCTTCCCAACATCCAGAAGAAGCACTTCAAGAAGCAAGCATTGACTCTTAAAGACTACCAAGGGAACAAGATTCCAGTAGTTGGAACAAGAGAATTCAACGTGAAATTCAAGGGCCACACCAAACGCCTACCACTGACCATCGTGGACAAGGACCGCCCAAGTCTGCTGGGCCTTGAGTGGTTCAACCCGCTGGGCACCGAGGTGACTGGCATCAATCACGTGAGCAACACTGACTGGGAAGAGGCTTTGAAGTCTGAGTTTCCAGAGATCTTCAGCGACAGATTAGGCAAGTACTTGGGGACCCCTATCTCCTTTAACCTAGATCCCAAGGTACAACCAATCCGTTTAAAACCCAAAGGGTCTCATTTGCCTTAAAGGAGAAAATTGATGCACAGTTAGATAAACTAATAACCCAAGGGGTTTTAGAGCCCACTGATCACTCCAGGTGGGAGACACCCATAGTCACACCAGTCAAGGCTGAGGGGTCAGTGAGAATCTGTGGAGACTACAAGGGGACATTGAACCATGCGCTACAACAGAGCGCATATCCAGTTCCAGTAGTGCATCATTTATTACATTCCCTTGAGGGGCACAGTTTTTGCCAAGTTGGACCTGGTACAGGCATATCAACAATTAACAGTTGATGATGCCACTGCTGAAGCCCAAACCATTGTAACCCATAGAGGTGCTTTCAAATGCAAAAGATTGCAGTTTGGAGTAAGCGTGGCACCAGGCATCTTCCAAAGCCTTATGGAAAGAATGTTACATGGATTGCCAGGGGTGGTGCCCTATTTTGATGACGTTTTAATTTCTGCTGAAAATGACACTCAGTTACACGAGAGACTCAGGGAAGTCTTAACCAGATTCAAAAAGCGGGTTAAAAGTCAAAGAGGAAAAATGCACACTTAGAACAGATAAAGTGGAATTCTTGGGTTACATGATTGATAAACATGGCATCCACCCCACAGAAGTAAAGGTTCAGGCAATCAAAGAAGCCCCCAGGCCAAAATGCAAAACAGATCTGCAAGCATTTTTGGAACTCATTAACTTTTATCATATGTTTCTACCTCAGAAGGCAACCATTGCAGAACCCCTACCTAGGTTGCTGGACAAGAAATCTGTTTGGGTCTGGGGGAGGAAGGAACAAGCTGCATTTAACAATATCAAGAGACAAATCACGTCTGATGCTGTGCTGATACAGTTCTCTGAGAATCTTCCTGTTGTTCTGACTTGTGATGCCTCCCCTTTTGGAGTGGGGGGGTATTGAGCCATATGCTTCCCAGTGGGAGGGAAGCTCCTATTGCATTTTACTCTCGCACCTTGACGAAAGCAGAGAGGAACTACAGCCAACTGGATAAGGAAGCCTTGGCAATTGTAGCAGCTGTCAAGAAATTCCATGAGTATTTATATGGGAGAACATTTACTGTTGTCAGATCACAAACCTCTTTTAGGCATTGTGGCAGGGGACAAACCAACGCCCACAATCATGTCACCAAGAATGCTGAGATGGACTGAATTTCTTGCTTATTCATACAAACTGATACACAGACCTGGTAAAGACATTGGGCACGCAGATGCTTTGAGTCGCTGCCCACTTCCTTCACACATTGAGGACCCTGTTTCTGAGACTCACACCTTTTTTCTAGAAACTGTTGCCAAGCTTCCAGTACATGCTGCTCAAATTGCCAGAGAGACTGCCAAGACACTTTATTGGCTCCTGTTATAGGCTGGATTAAGAAGGGTTGGCCATTTCAAGATCTACCTCAACTCAACCTTTCAAATCCAGGCAAACTGAATTATCTGTATTAAGAGGATGTATTTTGTGGGGTAACAGGGTGGTTATTCCTGCAAAACTACAAAAGGAGGTTTTGGAAATGTTACATGAGGGTCATCCGGGAATTGTCAGAATGAAGGGATTGGCCAGGAGTTATGTATGGTGGCCAGGTATTGACAAAATGGTTGAAAACTGGGTTGCATCTTGTCCCAACTGTCAGGTAGTCAGGCCTGCCCCACCTCTCGCCCCCACACAGGAATGGGAATGTCCTAGGGGCCCATGGTCTAGGATTCACATTGATTTTGCTAGCCCTACCAGAGGGTGCACCTTCCTTATTATAGTTGATGCATATTCCAAATGGCTAGAGGTTATCCCTATGGCATCCACCACAACTGAAGCTGTCATCAAACAGCTTAAAAGCTTTTGTAACTCACGGGTTACCTGATGTGCTTGTTTCTGACAATGGCCCTCAATTTACATCCAACCTTTTTGAATCATATCTAGCACAACAGGGTATCAGACATGCCCTGACAGCCCCTGGGCATCCTTCGGCTAACGGCCGGGCTGAACGTATGGTACGATTTACCAAGGAAAAACTTCAGCAATTGTGTCCAGGGGATATCACTGAGAGAGTTGAAAAACTTCTCAGTGTTCAGCATATCACTCCCAACCCCTCAACTAATTTGTCCCCAGCTGAATTGTTGATGGGTAGTAAACTCAGGTCTCCCCTTGATTGCCTTCATCCCACTTACGCGCCCAATGCACCACTAGATTCCACTAGCAAAATTCGCACATTCACTGTGGGTGATTCTGTTTATGCTAAGAACCTTATGGGTGAACCATTATGGATTCCTGCTGAGATAACCCAAATCACAGGCCCCAGGTCTTACAGGGTACAAACAGAGGATGGTGTCCTCTGGAGCAGGCACATTGATCAGTTAAGATCCAGATTGACTCAGGAGCATCGCTTTTGCTCCTCTTTGGTTCCCATACCTACTGCCTCTTCTAGGGGAAGGGAGGATCTTGAGTGTAATCAGCAAGCAAGAATCAACCCCATGTGTAACGAGCTAACACGACAGGAACCATCCCAAAACCTGTCACAATACCAACAACCATTTTCACAAATGGAAGATTGTACATCACTACCTGATTTAGGTGCTGACATTGGGTTGGAGATGGATTGGGAGGAGAGACCAGGTTGTAGTAACCGAACAGGTTCTACCATTACTATAAGTCCTAGTAAGGAAATGTCAGCAGACACATTTCCTCCCTCACAAGGTGAGAACCTTAAAACATCTGAACCACGTAGGTCTCAACGCATTACCGTAAGAGGCCCACCTATTTAAAAGAATACATTAGATAGGCTGGGGTTTGAGTATGGGCTGAACATAGTGGGGAGGGGTGTTATGTATGTAGGTTTAAAGTCATTGGTTTAGTTTGAACTGTTCTTGTAAAATGTAAGAAATGATTGGTTTAAAAAGTGCGGGAAAACCCTGCACTCTGATTGGCTGGCAACTGTGGCTGCTGGCTATAAGTAGCAGCCGCAGCCCAGCCAAAGTGGGTCCGTTCTGAGCTGTAGTCACTAATAAACAAATATATGCCACCCTCTCTCCCTAGGGACTCAGGGCAGCTCACAATATAAAAATGCACAATACAAAATTAAATTAGTTAAAACAGAATTAAACTCCAAGCCCAATAGAATCTAAAACCAATTAAACTTAATATAAAATAGAATTAAAAACCCATCCCACTTCACTTCAGTCCAGGCTGGCTTCCTGAAAAAAACCAAGTCTTCAGATTGCAGCGGAAGGAACGGAGGTCTGGGGCTAATCGGAGCCCTAAGGGGAGCTGATTCCACAGGGTGGGTGCTCCCACAGAGAAGCCCTGCCCCTGGGTGCTGCCAGCTGACACTGTCTGGCCGACGGCTCCCCAAGGTGGCCCTGCCTGTGGGAGCATACAGGGCGATGGGAAGTCGATGCTGGCAGGAGACGTTCCCTACCCGGACCCAAGGCATGTAGGACTTTGTATGTTAACACCAACATCTTGAATCTCACCCGGAGGGCAACTGGCAACCAATGTAGCTCGCGCAGGAGGGGTGTAATATGGGAGTATCGGGATACTCCCATCACAACTTCTGCACCAGTTGAAGCCTCCGGGTGGTCCGCAAGGGCAGTCCCATGTAGAGGGCATTGCAGTAGTCAATTCGGGAAGTAACAAGTGCATGAGTAACCATCCGTAAGCATCTCGGTCCAGATAGGGGTGCAACTGGCACACCAGGCGAACCTGGTTACACGGTTGTTAAGTGAATCTGGCTTCCCCATTCACTTCGCTTATCAGAAGGTTACAGAAAGTGATCATATGACTCCGGGACACTGCAACCATTATAAATCTCTAGTAAAATCACTGTTAAATCACTAGTATTTTAATATTTTTAAAATTACTCAATATTCCACCATAAATCCAATGTCCCAATTGTTTAAAAACGCCAATAGGACCAATCATTAACCAAATTTAATTAATCCCAGGAATATATCTCCAATCCCCTAAAATTATAAATTTTAATATATTTTAACACATCATTAATAATAATAATAATAGTTAGATTATCACATCATAGACTTCCACCTTCTAACCTTAATTTGCTTATGATTATAGTAAATTATATTATCTATCTATATATGTTCTACTGTTTTTCCAATTTATATTTTCTACTTCTTTTAATTTGTAATACCTTCACCGTATTTAGAGTTATTTTATCTCTATCCATCATCTCTTACTCTTTTTGAGACTTCATCATTTATTGACTTTTTGATCCCTCTTTTATATTTCTCTCTTGGGACCTTACTTTTCTTTCTGCCATTTTTATGCCAACTAAATATTCCCTCTAGCTTACCCCTTGTCTCCTTCTGCCGTATCATTTGAGCATCATCCATAGTCCTTTCATTATTTTGGGGAGACTTCCCTCCCCCCCCCGTTCTATTGTAAACTCTTAAAGAATTATCTATTTGATTCATACTTATTAGTCTTGTCCCTTCAATGTCTTCATCTTCTTGCAATTTGTTTTGTTTTGTCAGTTGCTAAGCACCTGAATTTTGATCATGTGATCATGGACATGCTACAATGGTCGTGTGAAAAACAGTCAAAAGTCACTTTTTTCCAGTGCCGTTATAACTTTGAGTGGTCACTAAATGAAGTTTTGTAACTCAAGGACTCCTGTATACATTAAAGTTGTCCAGGGCTTTATAAATTAAGATCTGTAGGGAAAAGGCTAGAAGACTGTTTATCTGACACTCTATGTATACAATGTGATTAAAATATTCAGTCATATCAACAAACTTGGGAATTCCTTGTGACCAGCTACAATTTCCAAACCACTTTTAAAAGTAACCCTAGATGGTATACAGGACACTACTATAGAATGGAGGCAAGAGAGTTTGTATTATTTTGGCAAAACAATATTACAACAGAAAAAAATGGCAAAAATTCACTGTATTTTTAATAAGTAGCCTGTATCAAGATATACAGGTAGACTGGGGATCTGATTGTTTATGCTTTATATATTTAAAATATCCAGAGTAGGTTGGGATCCACTCACCATGGTGGATGAGTCATGAAGCAGATAGGAAATGTGCATCTCTATATCACTTGCTCAATCAATAACACCAAAGGCAGAGAGCATAATTTTTTGTTATCATACGTGGGAGATGACTGATTTTTTGGGCTTTAGAGCAGAATATCTAAGCAGAATATATTAGCAAATAAGCTGTATGTTTTGGCATTTTTCATAGTCTGCCTAAGACATAGTGCATCACTTTAAAGTTAATATGGAATCTTAGATCCATAAGAAAAAATACCTATTGTGCTATGGGATGGAAAGAGAACTTCAGTCTCTTAGGTGGGGCACTAAACAAATTACATACTGTAGATTCGTAGTTTTCTTTCAGGTGCTTTTCAATAATACCTGGATAATGCCAAGTTGAAGGATTGGGTTGTACATCAAAATACTGTGGTTTTGCTGTTGCTATTATACAATAGCAAGGTATTCTTTTGATTTTTTTTCTCTATTCTTTTACTTTCTTATTGAGATCCCATTGAAATTAGTAAAGGTTAAACTGTTTCACTGAATCAATAACTCAGTTTTTATAAAAGTAATCCCTGGCAGCAGAACGTGAGATTTGACAAAGGAGTTGTAAATCTTTGCAAAGATTCTTCTGGATATAGTGAGGCACATAATATTGCCTCAAAACCATTCATTACCAAGTTGAAAATGCTTAGTCTATCCTTCTCTAACTTGGTAAACTTCTTCATGTACAGGGACCGAAGCTCCCAGAATTTCTACCTACCCAGTAACCCCCAACCCTTTGGCACAAGGCTAAGTTGCAAGAGAATTAGTCAATGTCTAGAATAATTTTGTATCTCATATTTGTGCATTTGTATTTTTTATCTCTTCTCATATCTGTTTATATATTTCTTTCAAATGCTAAGTAAGTAAGCAAATTAATAGGTGGAGATTGTGGGATGGCTAACTTAGCCAGATTACAGGTCCATCTAGTTGTAATGTTAACCTTTCTAGGAAAAGGACCAGAGAACTTTAATCTTTTATTATATTGGACACTTTAAGGCTGTCTTCTGTCATCAGAGGAAATAGTTGCCACAAATGCATACCCATTCACAAAATGGTTAGCGCAGCTGATCCAGCTATCTTGGGGAGACTAATTTATGATAAGACAAGCTGGTGAGGTTGTTCTCTGTTGTCCGTGCTATCTCTTCAGGATAATCACAGTCAACTATGAACTAGTCAGTAGTCACTTTACAAAGAAAACTCTGGCCTAGCATCATTCACCATTTTTAATTTCTAAAACTGCCTATGGAAACTCTACAGGATCCAATTCTGGGGCCACACATTGCTTTGCAGATTGACAGATTCCTTTTAATAGTTATTTAATATCAAAACAATACTTTAAAACATTGAAAAGTAGAATGGGATAAGAAAGACACCAAAGAGGTCCACAGATACCCTGAGGATCATGAGTGTCACTGAAGATATCAAAACCGACTAGATGATGACTGAAATAAGGTTTCTTAATAGCTAGAGCCTACTCAGTTAAAAGATGTTTTCATTAGCTGTTGTAGAAGATATTGTGAACAGCTGGATAAGTCAGCATCACAACCTATTCAATATCTTTGATTAATTATCCTCTTTCAGGTTAGCACAAGAAGGTCAGTGCTAGGTTTCTCTCAACATCTGTCATAATGTCTAGACAAATTTTAGGAGATTGTGATCTAAGCTTTGAAGTATTCTCTTACAACAGTTCCTGAATAAATTTACCAGTTTGCCATGTCTGCACAGTAATCAACCTGCCATTTGGACTGGCATGTTTACTTTTTCCATGTTTCTTTGACCCCTTACCATTCTTCTGAAGCTATTTTCACAAATATGCCCAAAAGAATGACCTTGGAACAATAGTGCACTACAAGGGAGAGATAAAGAATTAAACTATTACGAACTCTGGTACAGGTAAAGTATATTCTTAATAATTCCTTTCAGCTGAGTTGCCTTGCTACAAGGAGAAAGGGCAGTTGTTAGGCAGCAAGTAATTTGAAAGTCATAAGAAACTTAGGGCAAATTAAGGAAAAGGGAAAAAACAGAAGCATAGCACATTCAACTAAAATAAATTAAATTTAAATGATATTGTCAGACATTACAAACTCTCTGGATTCTGTTTGCTGAAAATTCAAGTCAATTCATGTATTAGAATCTATTTGGATTATATCCGTTCAGTGTATTTACCATAACATGTGAAGGTAAAGTTTTCAGTGCAATGAAACAAAACAAAAACAAAATGATTCTGATTTTCTGGCTTCAGTTTAATATGAAGATAGTATCTTCATCTCTCTCTCTCTCTCTCTCCTCCCTCCCTCCCTCCCTCCCTCCCTCCCCCCTCTCTCTCAGTGTGTGTGTGTGTTTTTATATGTGTCTATTTAAATTAAAAGGCTATAAACCTGATTAATGTGTCATGTTCTGTATAAGTAGCATAATTACGTCAGAATTTAATTCTTCTATATAGCTCAAGAGGACGACAAAAGCATTTAAGTTTTTTCTTATTAAAAGATATGGAAATAATAGATTCTGATAAAGAATATATACCTTAGGGTTGAAAAAGAGATATCTTTGGTTTCTCTGAACTTGGTTGTTTTCCTGCAGACATTTCATTACCCAAAGTAGATAACATCGGGTGCACTGCATCATCAGTGCATTGATAATATTACCTATTTTGGATAATGAAATGTCTGCAAGAAAACACTCAAGGCTCAGAGAGCATCAAGGACCCTTCTTAATCTTTTCAGAAAGCTGATGATAGCAGTCAAATATGTGTGAAAATTCTAGCATTGTTCCAATTTTAAATTTTACTGAACAGATTATCCATCTGTATTATATACAGTGTGTTAATCATCCTGAAGACAATAACTACAGAGTAGTTCACTAAATCCTGATAGACAATTCTGATTAATTCCATATATTTATGTGGATTTGTTTTGCCTTTGTTCTGGCTGGAAATTTAACTCTTAATGTTTTTTTCAAGATTTCAACTAGCTATAGTGGGTTTTATTATTTGGTAAGCTATTTCTGTTTGATTAGAAAACAATCAGGGTTTGAGGTGAGCCAAGGTTCAGAGGCTGATTCAAGCTCAATCCAGTGATGGATTTGTGCATACAAAACTATTCTGATTTCCTGGCTTCAGTTTAATGGTGTCATAATTGTACACATCTGATTGTCTGCTTTTCCCGCTGCTACTTTGTTAGTGCAAGTAGAACACAACAGCTGAAAAGCTAAAGAGGAAGGAAACTCCTAACTTCCACAGGAATGTAGTTTCCCAAGCCTTCCTATCTTCTCAGAACTATCTGAACATAGTCCAGCTATCTCTTTGTTCTCCAGTCAGCACAGAATGACAGTTTAGGAGACACACTGAGGTCTTTATAAAAGCAGGAACAGCAATCAGTTCTTATCTTCATCTCAGGCCTATGTGCAGGTCCAGCACTAACCCATTTATTTCCTGTGAGAAGCCAAATTACCAGTATAAAAGTCATTATACTTTATAATGAAAAACATTTTTAAAATCTATTTGGATTTTACCCATTCAGGTTAGTTCCGACAACATGTGAAGATAAAGTTCTCAGTACAATGAAACAAAACAAAACAATTCTGATTTCCTGACTTCAGTTTAATATGAGATAGTCTTTTCATATCTTTTTCTCTCAGTGTGTGTCTGTATGTGTGTATATCGACTACTGCAATGCTCTCTACATGGGGCTGCCCTTGAGGATTACCCTGAGGTTGCAGCTGGTGCAGAATGCAGCTGCACGGGCTGTGATGGGGGTGTCCCGATACTCCCATGTTACACCCCTCCTGCGCGACTTGCATTGGTTGCCGGTTGCCTTCCGGGTTTCCTTCAAGGTGTTAGTAACAACTTACAAAGCCCTAATGGCTTGGGTCAAGGGTACTTATGGAACGCCCGCCAGCATCACATTCCGACGCCTGCTCCCACAGGAGGGGCCTCCTGGGAATACCGTTGGTTAGGCATTGTCGGCTGGCGGTCCCCAGGGCTAGGGCCTTTTCTGTGGGAGCCTATGGAATCAGCTCCCCACGGATCTTCGTTTGGCCCCTGATCTTCGCTCCTTTCGTTGAGACCTGAAGACTTGGCTGTTTCAGCAGGCCGGCCTGGATTGACCCGGGGGTGGGTTGTTTTAATTGCATTGTTTTAATTACTGTAATTTTAAATTGTTTTAATTTAACTTTTAGTTATTTATAGACTTGTAGCTGTTTAATATTTTTTATTGTAATTGTATTCTCTTTTTATATGTTCACCGCCCTGAGTCCTTAGGGAGAAGGGCGGCATACAAGTCTAAATAAATAATAATAATAATATGCATGTCTGTGTATGTGTGTGTGTGTGTGTGTTTAAATTAAAAGGCAACACTGCTGATAAAGGTTTTAAATTCTGCACAAGTAGCATAGTTTATAGCAAAATTTAATTCTTGTATACAGCTCAAGAGGAGGGCAGCATTTTTTTTCTAATTAAAAGATATGGAAATATTGGGTATTTCCTGATAGAGAATATTTGTACCTTAGGGTTAAAAAGAGGTGCCCTGGTCCTATCCGAATTTGGTTCTTTTCTTGCTGATGTTTAATTATCCTAATTAGGTAACATCAGTAGAAACAGAACAGTGGATGGGTATCAAAAATGGGAGCGGTTTTAAAAGTTTGCCCTCCTATATTTATTTATTTATTTATTTATTTATAATTGGACTTGTATGCTGCCCCCTCTCCGAGAGGACTCGGGGCGGCTCACAATTGAAAGACAGCAATAAATATTTTAAAAAAAATTAAACCAAGCAAGCCCAATCACTAAAATTGATTTAAAATTAATTTAACCACCCCCAAGAGGTCAGTCCAGGCCGGCCTGTTCAAATAACCAGGTTTTCAAATCACAGTGGAAAGAGCGAAGATCAGGAGCCAAACAGAGCTCCAAAGGGAGTTGGTTCCACAAGGCGGGAGCTGCAACAGAGTAGGCCCTTCCCCGAGGCACCGCCAGCTGACACTGTCTTGCAGATGGCACCCCGAGGAGTCCCTGTCTGTGCCTCGCACAGGGCAATTGGTATTCGATATTGGCAGGAGACGCTCCCGCAAGTAACCTGGACCCAAGTCATGAAGGACTTTGAATGTTAATGCCAACAGTCATACTACTGAAACTTCTGCTTATGCTTTCCAAGACTGGAAGCTTCAGAAGAGCAAGGATTTCATTGACTTCAAAGCAACAGATGCAAAGAATTAAATACTCCCTTTGTGCAATATGATATTCCAGTTCTAAGAAGGCCTAGGAGTCAAATCTGTACAACTGAAGCATCCTCTTCAATGACCACTAGAAAGTAGCAGGTGATGGGTACTGTGGCATGCAATCTGAATAGCAACTATGGGCTAACACCAGTCACCATAATATCCCTCTCATTTTTAACCATAGGACAGCCCTTTTGGATCAGTTCAATTATAAAAAACCCTAATGTTAAAGCAAGCTTTTATTATTTCTTTTAACAACAAATTAGTGCTGTCTGAAAGAGCTCACTCCCAACCTTCCCCAGCTTTATGTGACTATTCACATCAAAAGTAAAGGAAAAGGGTAAAGATTAGACAGTGTGGTTTTATCTAAGAATTTGAAAAGAATCAAAAGGAAAAACAGTACTGTCTAATATAGACACAGGCCAATACACGAGAAATTAACATCAGTAGCTGTGGCTCATATATGTGTGTGTGTGTGTGTGTGTGTGTGTGCACGTGCACGTGAAAACTGTTTCTAATAACCACATGTAGTCCTTGATTTACAACAGTTCATTTAGTGACCATTCAAAGTTACAAGGGCATTGAAAAAAGTGATCTATGACCATTTTTCACACAACCATTGCAGCATTCTCATGGTCACATGATCAAAATTCAGGTGCTTGGCAATTGACTCATATTGATGATGGCTGCAGTGTTCCGGGGTCATCTGAGCCCCTTTTGCAACCTTCTGATAAGCAAAGTCAATGGGGAAGTCGGATTCACTCAACAACTTTGTCACTAACTTAAAAGCTGCAGCAATTCACTTAACAATTGTGGCTAGAAAGGTTATAAATAGGGGAAAATTCACTTAACAAATGTCTCACTTAGCAAGAGAAATTTTGGGCTCAATTGTGGTCATAACTTGAGGACTACCTGCACTAAAATTATCTTGGGATTTTAACTAATTTTATTAGTAGCTCCAGACACGCTCCTTCAAAGTAAAGCAACATAGCATAGCACTGAATGAAATGGGTAGCTGGAGAGATTCTGAATATATATAAACATATTTTTTTAAATTCTGTTAATCATTGGAAGATATTAATCTGGGTTCTGCTTATGTGCAACAACTTTTACCTTTAAAGATAATTAAGGACAAGGAGGTTAATGGCTGGCATGTTGAGGATTGCTCTTTGTGTGTGGGAGTAGGTACATATATAATTTGATGCTCTCTGAGCTTGCTTTTTTTATTACCCTAACTAGGTAACATCATCAGTGCTCAACAGTACCTAGTTAGAGTAATGAAACGTCTTCAAGAAAACAAGCAGGCTCAGAGAGCAACAAGGACCCCTCATTTCAACCCTGAGTTACAAATATTCTCCTTTATTGGTACAAATATAACTGCCTAGGAAAGGCAGGAAAAATTACTCTGGAAAACAAACATTGGATATGTAACATAAGGAAGGAGGGATCATCTGCTTATTTGCAAGATCCCTATTAAGATCACAGCCTGAGCAATCGACTCTTGGTTACTTCTTATAGAAATACTTTGCAGTATTTGGCTGGTTGGTTTATTTATACCGAATCAGCCTAGCCTGCTCTGATTTAAAAATATTCTTTGGAATGGCTAGAAAGATTTGATAGTAACTAAAGTTCAAGAAATAACCTTGCCAACTGCAGTGTGAGAGCCTATATTCCAGGGGCTTAGTTTGAGTTTATGATTATACATTTATGTCGTAACTCTGTAGATATAGGCACATCGAAAATTGGATGTGCCTGTTTTTCAGGGTTAATTAATTCCAGAGATGCCTAGAAGGGACTCCCAAAAATGGCATCTGTAAGCAGCTTTGGCGAAATTCATCACAGTTCCATCTAGAGGAGAGTTGCAATCCATGGAAGGTATTTATGACGGTTGCTGTGCCCTGGGGTCATGTGATCACCTTTTGTGACTTTTTGGCAAGCAAAGTCAATGGGGAAGCCAGATTCACTTAAGAACCATGCTACTAACTTAACAACTGCAGTTATTCACTTAACAACTGTAGCAAAAAAGATTGTAAAATGGGGGCAAGAATCAATGGTTCTTTTAGCAACAGAAATTTTGAGCTCAAATGTGGTCGTATGTTGAGGATTACCTGTAAATAGGTGTCCTAAATATGATGTGTGTTGGGTTTAATTTCTTTTATGCTTCAATGTTATGTACTTATAGATGTGACCCAAAGTATTGACACCCCTCCATGTTTTCTTAAAGAATCCCAAGGTGTCATGAAATAAGTTGAACATGTCCCAAGTACATGACCTTCACCATTCTTTGTTCCATAATCCATAAAGCAGATATTTGCTTTTGATGTATTGCTTAACATATTCTTGTTAAACTTGATTGCTGCTCTTTTATGTATACCATCTTAAACAAATGTTAAGCTGTATTATGTACTCTGAAAGTACAGCAATAACAGAGGTGTAAAATGCTTCCTTTTAAAATTTCAGCATAATAGGGTAGTCTTCAGATTTAGGAATTTAAAAATACATAATCAGTTATTTTAAAATACAAGATAGCTTTGTTTAAATTACTTCAAAAAGATCAAAGGGGCTGAGAACAATATCTAAATTATGTTTTGGAGTGAATTTATCTAAAGATAATTATCATCTGTTCTTTGTAGTTGCTGTGATTATAACCTCTGGAAAAGTCTTTTTGTGGCTGGGAGTGTTTTTTTCAAACTTTTCAAACTTACCTTCTGGGTTATTCAGCTATATGTAGATTATTTATTTTTGCATAAAGTTTGTGTCTATAAATGTATGCAAAGATCTCTATGATGAATGTTAACTTGGTCAAAGATCATTGATTGGCTTAAAAGGATATTGGAAACTCTTTAGAGAAGAATGTTCTCATAATTATTAAAGCCAGTTCAAGATGAAAAAAAGTAAATTACATCAGCAGGATTTGGCTTTTAAGATGCATGACAGATTATTCAGTTTGCAGAGATGATAATTTTAAAGTACAACTCCATTCAGATAAGCAAGAAGGTTACAAAAATTTAGGAAGAATGAAATAGCAATAGCATTTATACACTGCTTCATAGTGCAGCCCTCTCTAAGCCATTTATAGAGTCAGCATATTGCCTATAACAATCTGGGTAAACATTTAGAGAAGAAGCTACAAGGACCAAGTGGCTTCAGTTATATGATGTATTTGTTTTGGTGAAGCATGTATATTATTGAAATGCGAATTATAAAGAAGTAAAGTGTGCTAACACAAATATGGTTCATTTGTTTGATTGGTTTGACTTGCTCTGTTGCATGAATCCAACTATTGCAATTTATAACCCATGTGGTTGACTTTAACATGTTGCATATACTATACTCAGCAAATTGTGACTTATTCAACAAATGGTAGCTTAACAAACCAAGTCTAACCAAGATATGTGAACCTAATTGTTGAAACTTCCTTCTGATTAATGGTTAATGATGCACACTTTGTATTAAAAGCATAGAAGCACTCTCTGGCTTTTCAAGCATATATCAAATTAATACTAGTATCCTAAGAACATTTCATATGTTTTAAGGTCCACAAACATTGCAGGTAATCCTTGCTTTACCAACTGTTTGTTCAGTTACCATTTGAAATTACGACAATGCTTAAAAAAAGGTGGCTATTATAGTGATCATGATTTAAATCAGAGGTGACAAACTCGCAGTGACACATCATCACATGACATATTGCAACTTTCCCACCTTCTCTAAACCAGGGTTGGGTGTGGGCCGTGCGGGACACATCCGGCCTGAGGGCCGCAAATGTGACACCCTGATTTAGATGCTTGGCAACCAATATGCCTGTAGAATCTTGTGGACATGTGATCGCCATTTGCAACATTCACAGCCGCTTTCCAACATGCAAATTCAATGGGGAAGCTAGCAGAAAGTTGCAAGTCACGGTCATGTGACATGGTGAGATGCTGCTGCTTCGGACCGCTTCTGGCAAACTGGTAGTTCCAATCATCAGCTGCCCCCACCCCACCCCCACCCTATCCTGTCCTTTATTTCCTTCTTTCTGGCTCAGTTGATTTGCGCGGTGCAGCTGATTTCTGCGCCTCAGCTGTTCTACTTACCGGGGCTGCCCTAGAAGGTAAAGCATTTGAGGTTCAAATTGCTGTGAATGCTGCATGCGTGCGAACCACACAAGCACACGTCAAGTGCATTCTCACAGAACCAGTTGTTAAACCAGTTGCAGCCCACTACGGGTCATGTGATATCACACTTAATGACTATGCTACTTAATAATAGAATTGCCAGCTTATTGTTGTGGATGGTAAGTGAGGACTATCTGTGATCAGATTAAAAGACTTCATTGCCAGCCCAGGAATGTAAACCAAGATATTGTAGGACTACAGTAGTTTGCCACAGTCAGAAAGTTTCTTTCACCTTCAAAGAATGCTCACCTTCCACTTCTGTTCCAAAAATTACTTTCTAAGCCAACATCATGAAAACCCCTTTGATCATGAAAATGCTTCCAAAACACTGACTTTGCTTAACTACTTCACTAAAATGCAGACAAACGTTATAGGGAGCTTCATCAAAAGGAAACATTATGACTTAACCCTTTGCATGCTTCTGCCCTCTCGCTACAGCTGCAGAAAAAAAATGCTTGAGAAAATACTGTTTCTTTTTTATGCTTTGGGGCTAAATCTACTTGCTAAATTCTGCCCTTTCAAAATATTAATGCATGTTTATTATTAACTGTGGAATTTGTTTTTGAGTGTTGCCAAAAGATGTCATGGAAGGGGAAAACATTATTTTGGTGGAGAGAAGAATTATTATGGTTTTTAATGCGATTCTGTATATTAATTTAAGGTAGCTTATTCTGAGAATCAGGTTTTCAGTTCTGATCATATTCTGTTCCAGAACATAAAACTTTTCCATTACAAAAAAAAAAGTACAATATGTCTGTGGGGGGTATTTTCACTCTTTAAGTTTTAGATTATGAACCTAAAATATTATATGCTGAACTAATACAGAACTGCATTATTGTGTTTGCACAGAAAAGAATGAGATTCTGTTATTCTTTTTTCCTCCTCTCTAATAATATTTTGACAAAGTCTTGCATTTTTAAGGAAACAGTATCCATTGTGGCAAGATTTGTGCTAGTTAGGAATTTTGCTTTTCTTTCTTACTTTCATGATACACTAGTAAACAAAAGGAGCAAGCAAAGTCTCTTCATACATGAGAGGAAGAACAGCCAACTGCCTTTTCTTCATTGCTGGTTCACATAACATTGGACCATGGTTGGCTATTCTGCCTAAACAAAGTCTATCAGAACTAATTCTTTTTTCTCCTAAATCTTGAATTACATTAGTTTTAATAGCTGAAATTAAAATTAAACTGAAATGCTACAGAGCTGTGGTGGCGCAGTGGTTAGAATGCAATATTGCAGGCTAATTCTGCCAACTGCCAGCAGTTTGATTGTCGCGGCTCAAGATTGACTCAGCTTTCCATCCTTCTGAGGTGGGTAAAATGAGGACCCAGATTGTTGCTGACTCTGCAAACCACTTAGAAAGGATTGTAAAACACTATGGATTGTGGTATATAAGTCTAAGTGCTATTGTTACTGTGTATCTTCTCTAGCATTCCAGTTTAATTTCAATTTTGGGACATCATGGCTTGAAAGGCTAAAATCACGTAATGCTATAACTGCAGCAAATTAGTCATTGCAGCCTTTTAAACTACTTTGTGTTGCATGCCCCCTTGTTCTTGGATTGCCTTATTATCATTCCTGCTAACATTATTTTGATTTTTATCCACTTTATCTCTAGGAGCTCAAGGTGAATTTTCATGGGCATCTTAGCATCAATTGATACTGCACCTTTCCAATTCCAGACAACAATCTTAACGGTTGGCTTTTTAATTATGGCTAACTTATGAATTGTCGAATAAGCCATAAATAGTCTAGTTCAGGAAAAATACTAAAGCATAAATCATAGTTTACAAGCAACAATAGTTAAGTTCACATACAATATCACACAAGCCAATGCCAAAAAACAAACAAAAGAACAATCCATGAACTGCTTTAATCCAATGTATTAAAATGCAGTGATTTTAATTATCAGTTGTCCCACAGTTGATAAAACATTCTACTAAAATTACTAAATGAATAGCTGTGTTAATCTTATACAGCAGAAACTGTCAAGGGTTTTATGGCATCTTAATGACTGATTCGTATGTTGTCTTAAGCTTTTGTGTACTTGAAGTCTCTTAAGATGTCCAAAGGTTCTTCATTATTTATCTTAAATTTGTAAGTGATGTTAATTGAGCCAAAAATTGATGCTATGGTTAGATAGAAAAGGATACTGTTTCTTTAAAAGAAAAATTATTCTGAACATTTCAATTGCATTTGTACTGTATATTTGTTGGAATATACTGTTTTACTACAATGTATTGCACGGTGAGATTAGGCAGCCTGTTTTGCTACCTTTGGAGTTTAATAGGTCAAAAAGGAACCTCATGACACATGTTAAATTTTATATAGAATGTATCTCATTGCAAATCCACATAGTAAGTTAATGACATATAAGGTATTCTCTTTTTACATGGGTCCCAGTTTGTTTATTTTGTGTGTCAGAAAAAATATTGAATGTTCAGTATGTGTGTAAGTCTGCAGGAATGTAGCAAGTTGATAAAATCCCATCCAAGTTCACCCTCCTTTCAGGAATAATTTTTAAAAACAGCTTGAATTGCTTTTTATGGAAATTTGTTTTGCAGCTTTCTACATCTTAAGGCAGAGAATAGCCAGGATAAGGTGCCAACCCAAAGGTTAGCTGAACATATTTCTTAAAATAATTTTGGCACAACAGTGTTTGGAGCTGTAACTGATAATTTGGGGAAATAACATTTTATGTAAACTCAGAAGAAATATGTATTTGTTTTGTTTATTATTTTAAGGCAATGAAATAGTTTTTTAAAGCATTCCCATACAGTGGATGATTTCCTAACTAATATAAATTGTGGCATCATTTTCAGTTTCATAGATAAGATATCAGGAAAGTGTGTTTTACATTGTTTATCAATTAACAATTTTGAACAATGCTATACTGTAACATAGTCATTTATTTCAATGTTATTGTATGCAAATGTCTATATGAATTTCTGTCAGAAATAATGACCAAGCTAACAATGTTGTATATGCTTACCTGGAAATACCATAAAACTTCCGTATAAACAAATCTTGTTAGGATTGCACTGCAATCCTTCGTATGTTTCCTTAGAAACATTGTATCTGGCTGGTCCTGTCTAGGTATCCAAATCCAGAGAAGAACATAGCATATGTGGTGTCCTGCTGGATTGTACCATTGGCCCATCTAGTAGAACAGACTCTTCCAAAGCCATCATCTGCCTGCAGTTGGCCTTCACTGGCAGTTACACTACCATCAAGCTAATAGCTATTGATCCTCATTTACCTCATTAAAGATTTACTTCTCAACAAGTTTGCTTCAGATTAAGGTGTCCAACAGATTTGATGTTTGGGTTATATTCCTCTGAAAGATTCCTTATACTATTCTTTTTAATACATCCAAGTGAATCTTGGAATTTGGCTTACAAGCATACAACTTGCTTTTCTATGTATAGAATAGTATAGAATAGGTTTGCAACCAACAAGGATGTCATTTGGACTGAATGTAGGAGAAAAATACCCAGTATTTTCCAGGGCAAGAGACTGCCTATGAGTGAAATCAGTCCCTACACTTCCACCTATATAGGATGCTGCTATAATAATCATTCTTTAAAAAATTACATTGACATTTAATAAAGAAGTTGAAATGATGTTTCTCTACAGGGATAATGTTGTTCCTTTATGGGCTATGTTGATAATTTTGAGATTTCTCCCAATCTTCTAGTTGTTGCAGAAGATAGGAACTCTAGAATGGACTTCAGCCCAGGGCTTATCTGGGCTGAAGTCCATGCCCAGATATTTCAAGAGAAAATTAGGTTTTAAGTGATCTGGATATTTCCAATTCTCAGGCCAAAATTATGGGTGGCTTTGTTTCCAAAACAGTGTCAACCTCCCTTGTGGCAACTTGTTTGCTTGCCATAGTGTTTGAGAATCTGCTTCAAACATTACTGTCTGAATAATTCCACTGAACTTTCTGGAGACATTCCAACATTATGTACTACACTAAGGAATGTTCGTCATATATTATCTTGATTTACAATATAGATGTACTATTACATGAAAAATCGAAGTAGCTTAACTTCTGGGCATTGAAGATATTTTTGTCCATGAGTGCAATAAAAATAACACTTTCAAAATGTAAAGCACTGTATTACTTGCAGTGACTGGTTCATACACAATTCTAATCTAAAGTGGCAGTGATTTAACCAGTTGAAAATCTTTCTGGAATTCTAATGCCTGCTATATTTAAAATAGGCAGAATATTATTTTCCCTGCATTTGTTACTGTCATTCCAAGACGATAGAAGAAAAGATTGCATATTGAACTGCTCAAAGGTTAAAAAACACCTGCCTACAGTAAAGATTTCTGAAAGCTTATTAACAAACTGTAAACGTGCACTTCTAGCTGTTGTAATTTTGGGATAATAAACATATCTGGAATAAAGAATATCCTTCACAAGGTCATATATTCCATTTAAAATTTGATCCATAAAACAAATTATTATTAATTATATTAATATTTCTTGTCAGCAAGCAAAGATTATCAGGTAGCTCCATAATTAGAAAGAACATTTAGTTTCCAGAGGTCAGACCTTGCTTTAAGTTGCTCCCACAGTACACTAGTCCTTTAATCTGGAGATATAATTCTTCATACAGTCATATTTACAGAGTATTTAAATAAAGTCATTGTCAATCTACAACATTCTAATTTTTTTCTCTTGTTTGTATCATATATATATATATAGGGATGTTTTTGACAGAACTTGCCACCTTGTAAAATGCGAGCCCAACAAAGTGTTGTTGAAGGATAAGCTTACATGGCATTTAATTAAAGGCAATCTCCTTGCAGTTTCTGCCTTCATTTCTGTTTATTCACCATGGCAGAAGGATTAGTTATGCACTAAAGGCTGCAACCTTATAGTAATTTTCCTGGGAGCAGCTCCTGCCCCTCCCCCCTGCCCAACTCAAAGAATCATAATTCTGGTGACACGCTTGATTATCAACTTGCATTTGTTAGAATTTTTTCATTTCTTTACATGGCAAAATATACCTAAGATTTCGTATTTAAAAACTTAAACAAAAGAAAGATGCTTCCTTCTTTGAGGCAAAGAGTCACTTTAGTTTGGCAAGTTTTGTTTATGTTTTTTTGTTTTGTTTTTATAAACAACTCAGCTTTATTTTTTCCTCTTTGGGAAAATGTGTCTAGCGATGGAGTTTTGTAGTAGAAACATACAGTACTGGAAGCCTGTACTATTTCACTGGTCTAATTCTAATGAAGGCTGCTATTGAATATATTTTTATAACAATTAGTAAAGACCTTGCTGTTCTATTTTTTTTAACTTGTCAAAACAATACAAAGTTTAAAACCAACAACAATAAAAGCAGGTAACAAAATGCAACAGCTACAAAGACCATGGCAGTTTATTTAATACCTTTAATTCTGTGTGCATTTTAATTTGAAAGAAGAATAATAGCCTTCTTTTTGGGTATTCACAGCTGTTTGTCACCCTGGATGTAAGCATGGAGAATGTATCGGTCCAAACAAGTGCAAATGTCATCCAGGATACACTGGGAAAATATGCAACCAAGGTAAGGAAACAAAAAAAGGGAAAGAAAAACAAATAAAACTGAAACTTTATAAAACTTCAGTTAATTGCTTTGTTTTCATAGTAGCTAATACTAATAGCTATTGCCTGGTCCTTATCAGAATTATAAAGGAAAAGTAATTTATACTGCAGAGGTACAGCTTCATTCATTCTCTAGGTAGGATAAAGATATTGGCCACTTGATTTAATGATAGTCAAGATCAATGGTATTTTTTTTAATTAAATGAAAGTGAACAATTATGGAATCTTTGATATCTTCTCCTTATTTCCATTGGTTTGAAGACACATCAAAGTCTTCACTCCCAAAGTGAGCTTGAGGATAGAAAAAATTTATTCCCCCCCCTTAAAATACCCTGATTACCCCCAAATAGAAAAAGGGAGTACTTTTTAGAAGGGAATCTACTCACTTTTTGCTAATCTGGGGACAGAAAAAGGGGAATTTTGGCAGGAAATATGTGTGGCTTGTAGACCACATTATTTTCCCCCTTGGCCAATTTGAACTGAGTGACAAATTGTATTATCTCCTACAAAAAAATTTCAAATTTTTGCTGCTTAGCTCAGCCAAACACAACCCTTCACAAATATTTACAGTTTAAGCAAGCTGTGGGAACTTAATTCAAATTGCTATGATCAGGACTCCTTTCTCAAAAAATAAGCAAAGAAATCCATATGATAAAATAATTTAAATAGAAAAAAAATTCATTCCATCAAATGAAGAAAACTCCAAGTAAGTGAAACTTATGTCTGTTTACTCATTTCAGAATATCTGACAACTTGAAGAAATTGGTGCAACAGGAAATGTGTTTCCTGGGAATTATTTCCCACTTTCCATAGCTTAGTGAATTTTTCTAAATGGTTTTAAAAACTTACTTGTTCAGATATATTAAACTTTGCCTGAAAGATTCTTGTGAGAATTTACATTTTGTCCTAGCCTCTTTCCTGCCTTACCCCTCTCCTTCTCCTTCCCACAATACATCATATTGTTAGTTTTTCTTCTACTTTTGGTAGTGTGTTAGACTGTCCCTTCTTTCTAATCTAAGCAAGAATTGCCAAAAGTTTGGGGCAAAAGGAATTCCCAGAACATTGGTGCAATGGGGCCCTATCACAAAACTCTTTCTGCAGCAAGTGCTCTCGACCATTTCAGTTGGTGTTTTTCCTCTAAATATAAGCTTCCACTTCATTTAAATCTGAACCGTTGCACTATGTATCATTGGTGGGTACCCCAGTAGATGTGCTCATCTGTTTGAATAATTTCTGACTTTGGATTTACAAGAAGATTCACCTTCTCAAGGTTTGTATAGCAGAGACTTCTCTGTACCCCAGTTGAACATTCAGCTTTTTCAGGCCCATGCTACAAATTCAGCTTGATGATCTCTTCCCCTGAACCTAATCTGCTGCTGTTCTTTAGAGAACTGAGATAGTTGACTGTAACATGAAAAAAATGGTATTTCATCTAATAAAGTGCCAAGATGTGTTGCTGAGTTTCAGCCATTTGACTTTTATTATGCCTTCTCCTCCATTGTGAAGCTGAACACCTGTTTGCAACCTCTCCACACTGGTCCAGTGAGCCACCTTTTTTCACCACTGCGGAAGATCATGCCACATATTTGCCTTGGAGGGGTGAGGACAATCCTTTTATTTCAGGTGGTCCACCTGCATGGCTTCAATACCAATGGAAACCTCTTTTGCAAACAGGCTGAAAGGATAACCCACTTCTGGCTGCCACAAGGAAGCCTGCAATATAGGCATGAGCATTGACACTTCCTTAAGACAGTTACCCTATCTTCCAATCAATTCTCTCAATCAACTTTCCTCCTGTGGTTGTTCTCCTGCTCAGAGTTTTTGAGATGTATGCTACTTTTTCTAAACTCTTTTTTAATTGATAAAATGCTGCTTGCTTATATAAGGTTGAGTAAACATCATAATTGTAATAATTGTTAATGTCTCTGGCAGCCTCTCTTCCAGGAACAGTAGTGCTAGTATTAACATGTAAAATG
The DNA here is from genome assembly GCA_009733165.1 of Naja naja. Taxonomy (NCBI): domain Eukaryota; kingdom Metazoa; phylum Chordata; class Lepidosauria; order Squamata; family Elapidae; genus Naja; species Naja naja. The sequence goes on from CM019151.1 coordinate 26,452,738, forward strand.
CATGCACCATATAGTATGAGCAATGGCAATAATAAAGTAACTTACAGGCAACCCTGAAGCTTATAGGTTTACTGTAAACATCTCTTGACACATTTAAGAAAAAGGCTTATGATTTGCAGAAAATCCAGGATTTGATGCTCCATCTAGAGATTGAGAAGAACATAAGTAGAAAGTCCTGTACAGTATCTGGATAATGTCAGACCTAGCAAATATCAAAAGATAAGAAAGACAACTATTGTATCTAAGATGCTGCAGAATAGGAAAACTTGAGTGGGAAGAATGGATAGATCTTCTCTTTGATATCTATTAAGAGGTACAGCAGACTTCTTAGTGCTTTGCAATATATTATTCAAGAAGATAATTAGATTATTCCCAGAGGTCTGCTAGCTGTGACAATTGAGCAGCTCCTTGGTGCATTTTTTTCAGATAACACAATGTACATGGGCAATCAGAATCTGAATGCTTATAGGCCTGATGTTCTATAGATCTGTTGGGATTATACTTCTAGAAATCCCATCCAGCAGGGCTTTCTGGAGTCCCATCAAGTTCATTTAGAATAATGCTGCGTGTTTGATAGTTTATTCACAAAATATGATTTTTCAACAGGAAAACTATCAGACAATGTGGCTTGTTAAGAGTTATTATTGTGCTGACTGGAGCTATCACTCACAAGATTCAGGTTATAACCCATGTAAGTTATTAATTATAAATAATTAACCTGGGATCAATATTTTACCACATTTTCCGGTGCAGGAAATTGTCCTTAAGGTTCTTTAAATGTTTTTATTGTTACCTGCTGAACTGAGGGTAATAGCTCCTTTGTTTTCTGCTGGTGCACTTGCAGTCTGTAATTATCAGTGGGAGAATGGGCCCTACAGTTAGATCTCTTTGATGGTTGGGAAGATGGCTGTCTGGTCCCTAGTTGAACTTTTGTTTGGAGCCTGCAGAAATATTGGCAGGCAAGAACAAAGAGAAGTTGAAAAGGATTTAAATATTGCAGAGTTGTCATGTCCTTCCACATCTCTATGAGTGGATTTCAGCAGGGATGATGTCTCCAAGCCTGATCCTGGAAGCACAGTTTCACTTCATTTAGCTGAAAGTGATTAAAAGTTTTGATTTTATGGCGTCTGAAAAGCAGTTATAGTTCATTGTTAAAGGCAACTGTTAAGTCTTGTTCTATTAGCTAGGAACTGCTCTGCAATGATAGCACACATAAGCCCTTTGCTTTCTAAGAAAAGCAATAACGATTTCTCCTCCTATAATGCAGTAGCTAAGCTTAGCAGCCTGCGCTTATGAGACTGGCTTTTTTAAAAGGGCTGCTTCAACACCTAGCTTTCTCTATATGCTCTTCAATATATAGTTGTAATGATGACAACATTCCTATGTTATTATTTTAGTGCTACTCTTTGTGTGTGTATCTATAGCTTCTGGTTATGAAGAAAAATCTCAGCAACCAACAAAAACAAAGCTTGCTAAAGCACCTCTCATTAAATTGTTTTCAAAATGCAAAGAAACATGGAAGACTAAAGTGGAATTTTAAAAAAGATTTTGATAATTAATGTTTTGTAACTTTTTGTTACAGTTGATCCAACTTTCTAGATCTACCCTTTTTAGTACGTATTTTAAGCAAGATGTTTGTGGAACACATTTTCTGATCTTTTTGAAAAATGCAACATGTAGGCCAGTTACTTAAAAAAAACTTACACTTTTTTGGCTAAAGTAATTGCTGACATGTTTGGCTCTATAGTTTCCACTATACTGGCATAGTGTCACTGGCTAAAACAGTGAGCTAAAATTGGAAACTTTGGGGAGAGGAAAACGTAACTGTACCATAAAAATGGTTAATCTTGCCCTAATCCTTCTTATTTCAATCTTAGGTAAGCCTTAGAATTGAAGAAGAATGTGATGTATCTTACAGTTTTGTGTGTGAATAGATTTTTAAAAAAACAGGATTAGATGGTGTAGATAACAACTACAACTAGTCTGGATTGAACAGGATTCAAAATTAGTTCTGAGAGTAGCAGACTTGTATCTGGAATGCTGCACAGGATTGTGTGTATTCAGTGTATTTGTAAGGCACATGGATAAACACCTGTTGCTTTGTCTACATAGTTCATATAAATGATCAAAGGCTACTGAGGTCAGTGAAAAAAGCATAACTCAAGAGTAAAGGTTGTCCTCTGGTTATTGTATAAAATCCTTTGCAAGCTTATGCCTGTCTTGATGTCCTTAAATTATTTTCCAAATGGACAAAATAAGTCTATGGCCCATTTAGAGACAATGGTTTCTACTTGAGAAATCCCTACTGAAGGCTAGATTTTGTGTGTGTGTGATTGAAATTTGCAGTGGAGCCTTTGATATTCATATTATTATCATACCATATTGCTGATAAAATATATTGTTGTATATATTCAATCTAAGAAATCTGTTTCAGAATGTAAATATTAGGCGGTTTATTAGAGATGTTGTTACAGAAAAACAATTGGGTTTTTAAAAAAAGGACTTTTTTTGTTTAATGAAAAATTATATTGGAGAACTCCAATTCAACACTTCTAGCCTTGTACAGAAACAATGGAGCTGATTTGAAATATCCTATTTCCAGTACAAGATTTGAACCTTAAAATAATAGATTCCAGACTTTTGACTACTGAACAAAGTCAGCAAAAATATACAATTAATGTTTAATTAAAATTAATCAAGGAGTTAAAAAGCTTAGTGAAACAGTGTTAATTAATATGTTTCCCCTATTAAGATTTATTTTAACACTTCATCCTAACACTGCCAAAACCATTACATTCGTGTACCAAACTATGTGTGGCAAACTATGTGTCATAATCTACACTTTCTGAATCTGAAACAGTATAAACATTTCAATAGGCTACTGCATTTTTCCTACAATATTTTGCATATATTTATATCTATTTACTAAGTTTGGGTTATATCACTCAGTAATGATTGAATTCCTCATGACAACCACTTAACCAAAGTGAACTTTTTTCTAAAAAGAACATACTATCTCAGTTTAACTAGACATACTGATCGAAAGCTAAATGTATGCTTGGTTCTAAGAATAAGTAACAGAACTTCCATAAAAGACATTGTATTAGCATTACAATATTACAATACAAAGATAGCAAGCTTAAAACTATTCATTGCCTTAGCTCAGATGATGTCATGCTAAGCTACAATGCTTGGTGTGTGTGTGTGTGTGTGTGTGTGTGTGTATCACATTTTTGCCCATCTCTTTCAGAGAGGGACTCTGGGCAGTCTACAATAAAACATCAAAAAATAAAAACAGTATATAAAAATTAAAACTAGAATTTAGTGCATAATACAAGCCAACATTTTCTGCTCCTATACAAGATAGTGCACTGTGGTCCATTCAACAATTATAAGTATATATATTTTTAAAAAGTCAGCTACTATATAAAGCAGGCTTATTTTTCTAAAAGAACTGACTTTGAAAGTCCTGAAACTTCAAAATGCTAGCATTCAATATTTGCTTTGTTTTTATTTCTTCCTCCTCACCCTTCCTATGTCTTACTTAGATCTCAATGAATGTGGATTGAAACCAAGGCCTTGCAAACATCGATGTATGAATACCTATGGAAGCTACAAATGTTATTGCCTGAATGGGTACATGCTTATGCCTGATGGATCGTGTTCTAGTAGGTTAAGTTCTCATTGTTTCAAATTTTTTTACAGTGGAATTCCTTAGAACCAGGAGTTAATTTGCCTTAAGCAAAGGACTCTAGTAACGAGACCATAAAACAAAACAAAAAGAAGAAATAGCATTCCATTTGTTTTATTTTCATGACATACAAGAGTCACTTCGATGTGACTCACAATTGTCATATTTGGAATGCTACAACATAGCAAGAATTAATAATGTTTGTGAAGTTGCAATATTGCTGTCAGAATTCCCTGGTCAGGTCTTGACAGTAATTTATTTATTTATTTATTTATTATTTGAACTTGTATGCCACCCCATCTCCGAAGACTCGGGGCAGCTCACAACTAAAAAACAGTAACAATAAATACTTAAAAAGAGATTAAACCAGATTTACAAGCCCAAATACAAAAACTAAAATTTACAATAGTTAAAATAATTAAAACCCCATCCCCAAGGAGGGGTCACAGCCCGGTTGGTCAAACAACCAGGTCTTCAAGTCATGGTGGAAGGTGGAAGTCAGGGGCCAGGCGGAGCCGCAAGGGCAGTTGGTTCCAGAGGTCAGGAGCTGCGACAGAATAGGCTCGTCGCTGGGGGACCGCCAGCCGACATTGGCTTGCTGGCGGAACCCCAAGGAGTCCTTGTCTGTGTGCTCGCACAGGGCAGCTGGCATTCGATATCGGCAGAAGATGCTCCCTCAAGTACTGAGGACCCATGTCGTGAAGGACTTTGTATGTTAAAACCAAAACCTTGAATCTCACCTGGAGTGCAACCGCAACCAATGCAGGCAGCGCAGCAGGGGGTAACATGGGAGAATCGGAAACTCCCATCACCACCAGCCACCGCATTTTGCACCAGCTGCAATCTCCCGATGGTATGCAAGGGCAGTCCCAAATAGAGAGCATTGCAGTAGTCGAGTCTAGAGGTAACAAGGGCATGAGTGACTGTGCGCAGGGCATCTCGGTCCAGAAATGGGCGAAGTTGACGAACAAGGCGGAGCTGGGCAAAGGCCCCCCTGGCAACGGCCCCTGCTCCTCCAACCTGAGCCGTACATCCAGGAGGACCCCAGATTCCACGCCCTATCCACAGGGGCAACACCTCTCCCCTATGGCCAAAGATGGATATTCCTGACTGGGCCGAGATGCCGGTATGCACAGCCACTCAGTCTTGGCCGGGTTGAGTCAAAGCATGTTCCCGCCATCCAAATCAGCCGCATCCAAACACCAGGTCATCAGGGAGAGGGCATCACTGATCTGGTTTGGGGTGGAAATGTACAGCTGGGTGTCATCTGCGTACTGATGGAATCTCACCCCAAAACCCCGGATGATCTCACCCAGCGGCTTCATGTAGATGTTAAATATAAATGTAATTAAAAAAATAGAAGAGGGGAGAGGACCGACCCCTGAGCGACCCCACAGGAGAGCACCCTCGGGGTCAATCTCAGCCCCCCCGCCAACACCGATCGCCCGAGGTAGGAGGAACCACTGAAGAACAGTGCCCCCATTCCCAACCCCTGGCCAAAAGGATACCATGGTCAATGGTATCGAAAGCCGCTGAGAGGTCTAATAGGACCAGGACAGAGGAAAAACCCCTGTCCCGAGCCCTCCAGAGATCATCCATCAGCGACCAATGCCGTCCGTGCTGTAACGGTCAAAGCCTGATTGATATGGATCCAGGTAGTCCGCTTCATCCAGGAAGAGTGGAAACTGCTGGGCCACCACACTCTCAACAACCTTCACCAAAAAGGTTGGAGACTGGGCAGTTGTCTAACACAGTCGGGTCCAGGGCAGGCTTCTTCAAGAGGGATCTCACCACCGCCTCCTTCAAGGCGGAGGGAAAAACACCCTCTCTTAATGAAGCGTTGACTACTGCCTGGAGCCAACTGCAGGTGGCCTCCCTGGCGGCATAAGCCAACCAGGAGGGACACGGGTCCAACAAACATGTGGTGGAACTCAGCCGACGCATAATCCTGTCCACTTCATCCTCGGAAACAGGATCAAAGTCATCCCAGATCACACTGGCCAGACTGCTTGCATCCCACTGCCCAGACCACTGCAAATCAGAGGACAACCCATCCCGAATCCAAGTGATCTTATCTGACAGATATTGACCAAACTCCTCAGCCCTTCCCCGCAACAGGTCCGCCCCTCCCTCTATGCGAAGGAGAGAGCAGGTGGCCTGAAACAGGGCGGCTGGGCAGTTATCTGGGGATGCTGTGAGGGCGGAGAGATAAGATCTCCTCGCCGCTCTCATAGCTACCAGGTAAGTCCTAATATGGGCTCTTAGCTGGTCTCGATCGGATTGGGAGCAGGTGGACCTCCACCTGCTCTCTAACCCCTCGGCACGCATTCTCCCAGAGCTCCTCGGTATACCAAGGAGCCATCCGGGATCCACGGCATGTGAGGGGACGCATGGAGACAACTCTGTCAAAGGCATCTGACGCAGCCTGCCAAGCAGCCGCCAGCTCCTCGGCAGAGCTGTGGGCAAGGGAAGAGGGAAAGAACCCCAGTTCTGCCTGGAACCTCTCAGGGTACATCAGGCATCTGGGGCGGAACCATCTAAGTGGCTCCTCATCCCAGCAGTGGGGGATGGCCTGTTGGAAGACCAGCCGCAGGAGATAGTGATCAGACCATGGAGCGGGCAGCGCCGTAAAATGGCTTGCCCTCTGTCACTACGCCACTGTTCAGAGACAAAAACTAGGTCAAGAGTATTTCCCCCCTCGTGAGTTGGGCCTTGAATCAGTTGGGTCAGGCCCATGGCTTCATAGAAGCCATGAATTCCTGGGACAAACCCGGCCCCAGGGAGGGCAGATTGAAGTCCCCCAGGACTATAAGGCCTGGGAGCTTCACTGCCATCCCCGAGAGGAGATCGAGAAACCCAGCCAGGCCGCTGCCACACAGCTGGGGGAAAGGTATGTGAGCAGCAGGCCCACCCAACCATTAGGCCCCCACCTCAACAGGAGGGTCTCACTCCCGCTATCTCTGGAACCATGACCTCCCTTGGAAACAGGGTCTCCCGAATAACCACAGCCACCCCACCACCCCTCCCTGGGCCCGTGGTGGGCAAGACCCAAAACCTGGAGGGCACAAATCAACCAGAGGGACACCTCCCTCCGGGCCCAACCAGGTTTAGTGATGCAGGCCAGGTCCACAGCCTCCTCCTCAATAGTCTCACGGAGGAGGAAGACTTATTAGCCATGGACCTTGCATTAAAATACACCAACCTAAGCCCAGGGGTCCCATTCCCGAGCCCCCTAGGGAGGAGGCCATAGGGTCAGAGCGTGCCACGCACAGAGATGGCGGGTCGTGCTCCGACACATCATATGGCTATGCCTCGGCGTCTCCTGCCAACTCCAACCACCCTGGGAATCGCGGTCCCCACCTCACCTCGGGGCCCGCCCCCAGCCCCACCCCCACCACACACGGGCTGCAAAAGACCCCTCCACCCCCTCCCTAGCCCCTTAAGGCGACCAATTAAAAATTTTAAAAACCTCCCCTTGCGAATTAAGCATAATTTAAAACCCTTGGTCATGCTATGTCCCCTCTCGGGAATAAAAAAACCCTCATCAAGGAGGGGCTTTGACAGTACGGCAGGCCATCTCAGGGACAGGGGAACACCCCTGAGTGCCCGCAGCTCAAGAGAAGAATAGATGTATCCCATAGTGGTCATTGCTAGGGAGAGATCAAGTCCAGGATAGATGGTAATAATTCAGGTCGCCGATGGTCAGTCAGTTCTGGGCCAGGAAACAGTGGGAACCTCTCAGCGGGTGGCACTCTCACTACCACGGGAGGTGAGTCCCACGATCTCTGACATGGTCCAGCCTCCTCTCTCTCACAGAGGAGGACAGTCATCAGGTTAACCCCAGACAGGGGCCAAACACCACTGTTCTCTCACCCCAGTGGTAGTGGCCAAACATGGAGTGCTCCCACCACACCATGTAGCCCCCAAGGCGAACTGAGGCATCTGGGGGAGGAAAGATGGTCCAGGCATGGTAGATGGCCACTAAGGGGCCCGATGTCTCCACCAGCTCTCTTGCTTGCATCCTCCAATTGTGTCAGGCGGATGAACTACAGGTGCAGAAGCCGAGGCCACCAAGGCCACCGAGACCATAGGGCCGCAGGCACCACACCCTCGCCATCGCGCCAGGGCGCCAGCCAAGAAAAGTCCCGGACCGGCGTCACTGTTGCAGCCGCAAACTCCACAACCCAGGGAAACACCCTGGGTCGGACGGTGGACCTCCCAGCGAGCCGTGCAAGCCATAGAAGCTGCCGCCATTGACATTCCGGCCCGGCAGAAACACCCCAGGTCGGACAGTAGCCAACAGCGAGCCATGCAAGCCCCAGCCTCCAGGCTCCAGGCACAAGCACTAGCTCCAGGCTCCAGGCTCCAGGTACAGACACTGGCTCCAGGTACAGACACTGGCTCCAGGCTCCGCTGGCTTCAGGCTCCACCAGCTCCAGGTACAAACACTGGCTCCAGGCTCCAGTTCCAGGCATGAGCACTGGCTCTGGGCTCCGGGCTCCAAACGTGAATGCCAAAGCCGCCGGGGCTGCCAGGGCCGCAGGGCCACACCCCCAGCCGTCACGTCGAGCGGCATCCGCCGGGAAAGAAGAAAACCCCGGGCCGGCATCGCTGTCCCCGCCGCACGAGCCGCCAACATTCGAATCATGGCCCAGGGGAAACACCCTGGGTCGGGCGGCAAACCTCAAGCGCAGCCCGTGCAGCCCATACAGGCTCCAGGCACGAGCAGTGTGCTGCTGGGGCCACACCCTCAGCCATCGCGCCACGCAGCACCAGCCGGTAGGTAAAAAGCTCCCCCGACCAGCGTCGCCGGCATCACTACCAATATCTGACCCAGGAAAAGACACCCTGGGTCAAACCGCTGCTAGGGCCATCTCTATGGAGCTAGGAAGCCCCCCGAACGACCGAACCTGGGGGTCTCTCCGCAGCTTCACTAGCGCTTATCTCCTCCAAGCCGCCATAACCCTAATTGATTGATCTTCTGACATAGATTGGCTTCTTGGCTTATCTTGGCAGTAGATTCACATCTCCGCTGGTTATAAATATTTGTTACAGACAGTAATGAAACTATACAAAACAGTTAATCATTGTTGGTCAGACTACACAAATTATGTATATACATTCAATAATATAAATTTATTTCTTCTTCCTGCCCAACCCAAGAATTAATAGGCTCTTAATGTAGTGCTTAGTAACCTTGAAGCCAATGAATTGTATTATATGACTGACATGTTCAGTCATATATGACATGTTCAGCAAGAATATCACTAACTACTCTCTACTCTCAAGTCTATTCTTTATCTCTGACTTTACCACCATCACCACATGACTCACAAAATACTTGTCCTCTCCCTCTTTCTGGCTTTGAGGGACTGTTCCCTTCTTCCATCTCTATTTTTCTTCATTAGGAACTGCCCCGCCCACACACACACATATTTCAATAATTTCAGTTTCAGGTGAAACATTCTCTCTATTTCTCTCATCAGTTATTTCTCTATTCCTACTTCTTCTCAATCTTCACCTTCATCAGAATCAAAATCGGGTTTAAAAACTTAAAAGCTCAACCAGTCAGGCAATTTTGACTTGAGAGGATATCAGAAACAGAACTACCAAAAGAGCTGATTTCTATTTTCTGCCAGGAATGCTCTGTGTCCTTGTAGCCTTTCTAAATATTCAGGCTTGCTCCACCTATGCTGAATGTTTAAAATACACACTACTCTAATTTTTCCTTTCTCCCACCAAGAAAGGAGGGTGGGATAGAGCTGTGTAAGTGGCAAGGAGAATGTTTGAGAATCCAGGAAGTAATGGAAATCAGAGTGATTGGAAGCAGTGAAAGATGAACACAGTAGTACCTTGTTACTCAACTGCTTTGAAACTCATCGAATTTGCTACTCAGTGCATTTTGATGCAAAAAAAAATTGTCCTGGTACTATTTGCTTGGTACTGAAAACTTGTTAAATAAGTGGCAGCCTTCCCCACAATACAAAAAAATAAAATATCACAAATTCTTGATTGGCCATACGGGCTGGAAATGGAAATTGAAATCCTGGTGAATTAGAAGGGTTCTATACTATGCAAGTTCTCCATACAATAACTTTTATTTCTATGTCACTTGAAAACAATAAATAAATAAATAAAAGCCATTTTTGAAAACAGAAAAATCAAAGCAACAGACAGTCTTAAAGGCAGTATATTCCTGAAGTATTAATTGAACAATAATACTGGATGAACAAGTTTGTTTAGATATCAATTGAATATTTCTTGGGAGATAATTCCATAATTGGAATGCTGAATCCACCATAATTCAGTATTGGCTGAATTTAAGATTATAACCTCAGGTGGGTTTCCTCAGATAAATGAAATCTATCAAAACCATCCCATGCTTGATAGGTTTGCTCTTTTAATGTTCTAGTATAGTTTTCCTGTATGTGAATAGCAATAGCACTTAGACTTACAGGGCTTCACAGCCCTCTCTAAGCAGTTTACAGAGTCAGCATATTGCCCCCAACAATCTGGATCCTCATTTTACCGACTTCAAAAGGATGGAAGGCTGAGCCAACCTTGAGCTGTTCAGAATTGAAGTCCTGGAACTGAGAATGCAGAGTTGGCCTGCAATACTGCATTCTAACCACTGTGCCACTACAGGGTGTAATAGTAGAAAGGAAGTTCCACCTTTCTATTACTAAAATAAATTTGACTACAAATTTTAGTAGTCAATTTTATTAGTATATTTTACTCCATCAGGAATGGAAGAAATAGCAAAGTTTTCTCTGCAATCAGGAAGGAAAGATCTCAGCAAGCTAATCACAACAATATTTCCATTGGCTTTTTCTGTTGCTTAAGTGCATGGCAATGCTATTTTAAAAATAACTTGACAGTGTGGAACATTCTGAAGCATTTGATTAGCATATTAATTTCTCCACAGATGCTCTCACATGTTCAATGGCAAACTGTCAGTATGGCTGTGATGTGGTCAAGGGGGAAATACATTGTCGTTGTCCTTCACCAGGGTTACAGCTGGCACCAGATGGCAGAACATGCATTGGTGAGTCAAAAATATTTATTTTCTCTCTTCCACAAGATGTGGAAATTCTAGGCAGCCTTTGAGAATTAATTTTGTTTGAAGGAAGAAACTTTACAAACTAAAGGAGACTTTACAATAGGCGTGCTTAAGCTTGGCCACTTTAAGATATGCTGTCTGGGGAATTTTGGAAGTTGAAGTCCACAAACCTTAAAGTGGCCAAGGCTGGATACCCCTGCTTTATAATAATCTATTTACTAGGAAATATTGAGCACATATCACACTTATGTCAAAATAATTCTCAAGCAAATCAAATTCTTAGAAACAACAGTTCTCCATTCCTGATATACTAGTGGGATTTTTAGTATTCTTGGGCCTTTCAATTCTGTTAATTATTATGCATGTTGAATTTTTAAACCAGGTAGAAGAATACAATTGGAAAAAACATTCTTAGGGTTAGTGATCTCTGTAGTGAAAAAAGACTGAAAAAAGTACTATTTTTGTTTTAAATGTAATAATGAACAAATCATTCACAAATGATGTGGGGCGGAAAAAGAGAGAAACAAGAGAAAAACACTCATTCTTGAAAATATTAAATTACCTGAATGATTGTTAAGAAATAAAGAATCTTAATGTATTTTAACCAACCTGAGCAGCTCATTCAGAAATAGTTTTTTGAAATAAAGAGCATTATACAGTTGAAATAATATATTAAAGTAAAGGAGAACACCTCATGACCACTGAAATGAATTTGTTCACTTTAAATACTGTAGGAAATCATCACATAGTTTTTAAGTACATTCTCCGTATCACATTATTTATCAGAAATAAAAATTAACTGTTTTTAGAAACTATTATGGAGATAGAAGTATCTGTTCCTATGATGATGCCAAAATGATGAAATGTGTGTTGGGTCATCAGGACAAAATCTCTGTCTTTTTATGGGTTGTGATGTAGTAGTTTGCTTTATGATTGTAGGGTTCATCTTATGCCTTTCTCCTCCTTGCTTCCTCCTATGGCCACTTACATGTGAACTTAAACTTCAAAAAGGCAGATTCTGACTGAAATTTGAGAAAAACTTGATACTAAGAGCAGTTTGATAATGGACCAGTTTTGAAGGAACCATTGAGTGGGTTCCCTTAATTAAATGATGTTATCTCTTAGAATCCTAGAAGTGTGTCTTCTTTGTAGCATCCCCTGCTGTCTGGAATGAGGTTCTTCCAAAAAAATCAGATACCCCCACCTGCTCTTGATTTATTAAACACAAAGACATGACTCTTTACTCAGACCTTCTTGAGGAAAAATAAGACCCTTTACTTTATCGCTCTAGCCCTCTTTTATCTTTATTTTTTATTGATTTTATTGTAATTCCTTCAGGTGATTGTTGTGAGCAGCCCAGAGTCATTTAGAGTCAGGTGGCATGCAAGTTAAATTATTGTGGTTGGTCACACTGTTAGCCAAATTATATCATATACACAACAAAGTGAAATCAGAGTTGCCAGTTTTTTAGTTGGTATTAGTTTTCATACATATCAAGTTTTTTCCAGGAACCTAAGATATCATAATGTATCGGAGTAGTATATTTACAGATCCAAGGAGTATGGCCTTTTGTAATTGACGAAGGGCAATTTTGTCAATACACTGATTTTCTAAGTGCTATCTAGGATTTTTTATTATCGCACTCAGTGTGCCAAAAGCCATAGGGACCACCACAGCTGATTTATAGTCAGATGTTGTCACTTAATGGGGTTATTATTGTGTTCAGACAGAAACTGGATAATGATCTATCACAGATTATTTTCAGTTGGATTCATAATAGAGCAGGGAATTGAACTCAGTAGCCAAAATCCCTGCTTTCAGTGTTGTGAATATATAATGAATGTATCTTTTTCATATATTACTAGGGTGTTAATCCCTAGAATCTGGTATGCCTGGAGTCTTGGAAATGTTCTCTATAAATCATTATGTGAATACATAGTTCCATTTTGTGATAGTTTCCAGAAACAGTTAATAAAGCTTTTGACAAGCATTATAGTTTATGTATGAAACCTTCCAATGATTGGATTGAACCAGTTGCTTGAAATAGCCATTTAGTGTCCTTGGCTGAACTTGATTTTCAGCATGGAGATCTGCCAATAAAATTCACTTGTGCAACAGGATAAATAATAATAATAATAATAATAATAATAATAATAATAATAATAATCAGAATAAATTGTACTTTTGAAGGATACTATATTTTAGTTACCTCTTCCTAAATTAAACATTTCAGTGGTCTAATTCTTCCTTTATCACTCCTTTTCTAACATTCAGAATGTTTTGCACACAATTGTTCTTCACAGGATTTAAACCTGCTTTTTATAAAGTTATGCCACATTAGGGGTGAGGGATTCCATTTGAAAAGATGGGTTTTATGCAGGAAAAGTAGAGTCATCAGTACATTCATCTGACATTTTAACTGTAATTTTTGCCAGCACTAATAATACATAAAAAGTAATGTCCCAGAAGACTATTAGCCTTCCAGATTATCCACGATAAATGTGTTTTTGAATTTGAATACATGAAACTCATTGCTACAGATTATTAATGGACTTTTGTTTGTAGATGTGGATGAATGCATCACTGGGAGCGTTACCTGTCCCCGATTCAGAAAATGTGTCAACACTTTTGGAAGTTATATTTGCAAGTGTCATAAAGGCTTTGATTTGATGTACATTGGAGGCAGATACCAATGCCATGGTAATGAAAATCATTCATTAAAAGAAAACCATTTATAAACATTTGTTGCACCGAAGTCAACTTCACACATTTGAAAAATATAAGTCTGAAATAGAAGCAGGGCTGCTTTGCTTTCTCTGTCTTCAACTGCCATGTGCAACAGGGAAGCTCTGAAGGGATTTGACACCTGTATTTGCCTAAATATTGTCATCATATTTTGTATAATCAGAGACATCTCTTCTACAAAAATTCATAAACCCATGTTTAGCCAAATGCATTTGCAACTTCACTTCACATTTCAGGAACTGCAGAATTCTGAGTTTACGCTCTCTGGGTCTCCACTATAGCCAGTCTTTTGAATTATCAAAATGAACTCACATTTATCTATGCTAGAACTAAATTGAGAGCTGTAGGAGGTAACTTCCTTATCTTCTGTAAAATTCATGATAGCCATTTAGGCTCTAGAAGACTTAAGCTCTGTTGTGGTTCACCGGCAGCCGGTGCGGACGGCAGAGGTATCAGACAGTGAGGACAAAAGGGAACCAGTCAGGCAGTCTGGTGAGGACTTGGATGAGGGTCCTGCATCTGATGCAGGGATGTTGCCAGGACTATCTGAGAGTTCGGAGCCTTTGGAGTCTGGCAGCAGCAAAGCAGAGGACCCTGGGGACTCTTTTCCAGTGCGTGTGTGCAGGGCTGCTAGGAGAGAGCAGCTGAAGCAGCAGGGGTGACTCGGGAGTAAGGCTGAGAGGTGACTGCCCCTCCCATAAGGGATAAAAACCAGCCCTCGGGGATGTGCTCTTTGCAGGAAGCAAAGAAGTTCATTAGATTCTGATTCCTCATCGCAGCCCTGGGACTCTGGTTTGTCTTTGCTGGAACTTCTGTCGGTTTATCTGCTAATTAAGTGAACGTCTGTTTCTTGGCAGCTTTTACAACCCTGAAAGGCATGCTGTTATCTCAGACAATTGTGTTTAATGAGTTTTGGCTAGGAATGCAAATAATTCCCAGTGTCGCATTAAAAAGGTTTGCTTTTACACACAGCATGTGTTTTCTTAATTTGAATGAAGTTGAGCAAGAACAAACTCATTACCACCATCTACTGATTATATGGGCTTTTTCTGCCCAGATCTGACAGACCTGAATTATGGAGGAAGTGAAGGGAGCTTAAACACTAGTGCTATTAGAACCAGGCTAGTGGGGGGTGAGGCAAATTTTTGGCTGGATTCAAATATCTCAAAAAGATAGTTATATTTGATTTTGCATAGCATCAACTGGAAACTCAGCCATTATGTTTGATATTTCATAGAATTTTTCCCAGCCATCTAGACATTTAGGATTCAACTTTAAAGATCACCAGGCAGCATTGCTATTAATTTCAAGCAATGTGAATCCATCCTGTAATATGTGGTTCTTTTTGTAGTCTGCAGTATACTATTGTCATAGCAAAGCGTTATAAATCAAAACTCAACTATCTAAAACTTCTGACCTTTTATTATTTTGTGCTTGTGTAAGTCTGCTGAGACCTTCTTAAAATTTCAGATTCATTTAAGACTCTTCAAATAATTTGTCTACTATCTTAATTTTCACTTAGCATTTCAGCATTTTAGTATAGCGATGGGATTTATTTCAATTTTTTTACAAGACAGAATGTTAATTTGAAAATGCAAATGTATGATAGTTATCATTGAAATAGTATTTATCTTTTTTTCCCCTGTTACAGACATAGATGAATGCTCTCTTGGCCAATATCAGTGTGGAGGTTATTCCCAGTGTTACAATACACTAGGGTCTTACAAATGTAAATGCAAAGAAGGGTACAGAGGTGATGGATTAAACTGCATAAGTATGTAACGATCCTTTTAATCTTGTATTCTGAATCCAAATGAGACATGGCCTCTTTGTGAAGCTAATTTTTAGATCCATTTGTGGTTATCTCAGTTTCACTAACACTTGTAAAGAAAAGAAGAGTATTCTGAAAGTTTTAAGAGCCTTAATATTAGGGCTATGACATTTGGACTATTTAAATCCAGGTAATCACTGGGTGGTCATTGGGAAACTCCAAATCTTTGCTGCTACTCAGTGGCCACCTGGACATCTATACCATTTTGGTAGCTATATTAAAAGGCTGGTGTAAAAATACATTTTTCAAAGTTGATAGGGTGTTTGTAGTGGTTAGAATATTAAGATTCTGAGATCAGATAATTTGAGCAATGTATGCACCAAGAAGAATGTGCTTTCTTCTATTGAACAAATACTTCAACTATTTAATTAAGATAATATTTAAGCACATGTATATTTGCTAATACGTTTACAAGTTTAAAACTGTGAAGCCTCCACTGTTTACAAGCATACACCTGAATAATTTCTGTTACTATTAAAATGCAATAGCTTTCAAGAAAATTCTACAAATTGGTGCTGTCTAGTTTTGTTGGAACTATAGAAGTCCTGTTTACTTTTTTTTTTTTTAATTACATTTATATGCCGCCCTTCTCCAAGACTCAGGGCGCTTACAATTTTGGGATACAACCCAGTGTGCTCAACAATAGCCTTCCTTCCATTGTATATGCCTGCTTATTACTAAGCGGCATTTTTACAAGGTCAGCTAATTGCCCCCAACAATCTTGGGTCCTCAATTTACCTACCCCGAGAGGATGGAAGGCTGAGTCAACCTTGAGCCTGGTGGGATTCGAGCCTACAGCAGTTGTAGGCAGCTGGAACTTAAGTGCAGGCAATTAACAGCCTGAGCCACCCAAGATTACATATAAATTGGATTACATATCCAATTTATGGAAAAAATGCATCTTCTTGAATATTTGATAATCCCATATAGATGTGGAAATTGTACTTATGAATTAAAGATAGAAAATTATACCAACAAAGCTATCGGCAAGCATCATAATACATTTATGTTGATATTAGTCTAGAAACCCTGTTTTTTGTTTTTGTTTTATCGTTGCTTTTGTTAACGCTGCATCATTTCTTAAGTTTGCACATTTCTCGGTTCTTTCTTTCCAGGGATTCCTAAAGTTATGATTG
The DNA here is from genome assembly GCA_009733165.1 of Naja naja. NCBI lineage: Eukaryota > Metazoa > Chordata > Lepidosauria > Squamata > Elapidae > Naja > Naja naja. The sequence continues at coordinate 26,469,201 of CM019151.1, forward strand.
ATCCATCTAACCCCTATAGTGTTTTTAAAAGCAATTCAACTTTTCTGAAAGGAAGCAATGGCATGACCAACAGAATACCTGAATTTGGTGGTACAAAATATCCCATCCAATTGCCATATATACCATATGTAATTACATCAAAGCCTTATGTGAAGACAACAGCAAGAGCAACTGTGAAACCAACATACAAACCATATACCAGATTGGCAACACAACCTGCCATGACAAGACCAGCTTTCAGGCCAGTGACAAGATCTCCACCAGTCACAAGTCCTCCCCAACAACCCACAGTTCCATTTAGGCCTGTAACAACAACGATGCCACAAGTAATAACTGAGGAGCTTCTGCCTTTTCCTAGTGAAACTACACCCCAACCGGGACTTACGGTTGACAATAGGATCCCAATTGAGCAAGAGAAACCTCGAGGAGATGTATTTAGTAAGTAAGGCTAGGTTTTCTTGTGTCTTAATGTGAAATCTAGTTAATTAACTAGACTAAATTCAACAGTCCGGGAGCAGGAATAAGAGAAGCGTGGGAGGAAGTAATGGGTTACGACAAAACTATTTGGGGGGTTAAACAACATGTTGTTTATTGATATTGATCCACACTGTGACATTTTAGAATCTAAAATTCTAAATTATGTCTCTGGGTATATCCATACTATCATTATTACCAGTGGTGGGATTCAATTTTTTTACTACCGGTTCTGTGGGTGTGGCTTATTTGGTGGGTGTGGCTTCATGGACATGTGACTAGGTGGGCGTGTGATTGGGTGGGCATGGCCAACTCAAAGTCACTCACGTCAAGGGGTGCCTCGCCTGGCCCCTCCTCCCAGCCATTCCTTATCATACCCAGCCTCAATGTATCTATAGTTCTGTAAAAATGTTGTTCACCTTTTTTTGACTTTATTATCTACATACTATAGATGCACTTTCATGGACCACTGAAAGGAGGCAATGACTCAAATGCTTTGCCCAAGAGTGTGATAGGCAACAGGCTTTTAAAGGGCTGCCACAAAGAAAGGGGGGGGCAATGTATTTTCCAAAGAAGCAGAATGCAAACAAGAAGCAATGGATGGAAACTGAACAAAGAAAGAAGCAACCTAAAACTAAGGAGAAACTTCCTGAGAGTGAGAATAATTAACCAGTGGAACTGCTTGTCTCCAGAAGTTCTGGCTGCTCAATCACTGGAAGTTTTCAGAAAAGACTGGACAGCCATTTCTCTGAAATGGTATTGGTCCCTCAAGGTCCCTCTAAGTGTTATTCTGTTATTCTGACACTTTCCGAGGACCTCTACTCAAACTGATTTCATAATTTCACATATAAAATAGCCATTTGTGTAATACAACCTGCATATTGTTCAAAACAGTAATTATTATGGCTGATGTTGGACAGCAAGCCTAAAAGTCAAAGATCACAAGAGTGCTTCTTTCTCTGTATGTATACAAAACATCACATACCAGGAATAGCATATTAAGCTGGACTTATACAACCTCATGTACAAAATAAACACGCATATTTATGCTCTGGACTAGACATTGAATGCATGTAAATCCCTGAAAATATGTGTAGCCCTGGGCAAAAGAAAGGCAGTAAAATCACTCTAGGTGTAGGGACAGCATAAAATATTAACACTTGATAAATAATGGAACAATTAATAGCACAGAGTTTCTCTCTCTTTCTCTCTTCTATTTTTTTCCTTTTATTTCTCTCTTTCTTTTTCTTTTTCTTTCTTGTCTCTCTCTCTCTCACACACACACCATTCTCTTCCTATTTCTTTTCTTTCTTTTGTTTCTTTCTCTCTGTCTTTTCTTTCTCTCTCTCTCTCTCTCTCTCTCTCACATACACACAAACACACATACACACCTGGTCTGGGATGAACTGAATGAGCTCCAGTCAGCAGTGGGTGGCAGGAAAAGGAAGAAAGCGGGTGGTGGCTTCCAAGACCTCTGGTAGCTGCTTGCTTTTTGTGGGCAGAGGTGGGGTGGGGCTCTGGAGCACCCCCCACTCCAGCCCTCCAAAGCAGCTTCACGGACGGCGGCAGTGGCAAGAGCATCCACCCGCCCTCCCAAGACCTCGTAGCTGCTTGCTTTCTTGGGCAAAGGTGGTGGCGGGGCTCTGGAGCACCCCACTCCAGCCCTCCCCAAAGCAGCTTCACGGACGGCGGCAGTGGCAAGAGCATCCACCGCCTACAAAGACCTCTGGTAGTGCTTGCTTTCTTGTGGGCAAAGGTGGTGGCGGGGTTCTGGAGCACCCCCCACTCCAGCCCTCCCAAAAGCAGCTCACGGACGGTGGCAGAGGGAGCATCCACCTGCCTCCCCCAAAGACCTCCGGTAGCTGATGCTTCTTGTGGGCAAAGGTGGTGGTGGGGCTCTGGGCACCCCCCACTCCAGCCCTCCCAAAGCAGCTTCAGGACGGCGCAGCCGGCAGGAGCATCCACCCACCCTACCAAAGACCTCCGGAGCTGCTTGCTTTCTTGTGGGCAAATGTGGTGGGGGGGGGTTGGAGCACCCCCCACTCCAGCCCTCCAAAGCAGCTTCATGGACGCAAAGCAGCGGCAGGAGCATCCACCCACCCTCCCAAAGAACCCCGCGGCCTGCTTGTTTTCTTGCAGGGGTGGCAGGAGGGCAGGTGGGGTATAATGTCCCCGCTGGGGCTGCACATGCGGTGCAAATTTCAGCAGCCTGGCTGGGAAATCCACCGCCCCTTGTGCGCGGCTGCCACATGGTAGGGAAAAAAAGCTGGGAAAGCTCCACGTGGCTGAGCCAGCCAGCTAAGCCCGGGATGTTAGGGAGGCCCAGAAAATGGTGGGAAAGCTGGAAAAAAATGGTAGGGAAGGCCCAGAAAAATCTGGGAATCTGGGGAGGGATTAGCACAACTTGCAGGCTTACCTGTGAGCAGGAAGATCTGGGCTGCTCAGTGGGGGACAGGCATCATGTGGGAAGGCTAGAATGGCAGCATGAGAACGCAGGAGGGGAGGAGGACTGGGCAGGGTGACTGACGGCAGGTGGGCGAACAGGGAAAGTGAGCATCGGGGCGGTGGGGAAATCGAGCAAGTGGAGTCTGGGTGACCGGGTCAGGAGCATGGCCAGCCAGATGTTGCTACCAGTTCAGCGACCCATACAAATTCTTGCTACGGTTCACCGATCCAGTGTGAACCAGCTGAATACCACCTCTGATTATTACTGCTATAAACTACTTTTAAAGAATGAATAAGACAGGAATAATACAAATGAATACATTTATGTCTAGTGTGACAAAACCCTTTTCTCTACCTCTCTTAATACAAGCCAGGGTTTTGCACTGAAGGATGATTTAAAAAAGCACATAATTATTATTTGGAATATTGTATCACAAGATCTTGTATAACTTGATGTTCTCCTGATGCTCAAAATAAGATTTCCCATACCATCACAAACAGTGTAGACACATTTATGGATAATAAGATAATCTATAGCAGCTAATCATAATAGCTGTATACTTCCACTGTCAGAGGCAATGTAAATATTATGTGGTAAGGGACATGTGTTGGAGCATGCTGTTACTTTCATCATGTTTTGCTTGCATGTTGACTTCCCTCCGACATTGGGCATAAATGATCATTGTGGGAATAGAATGGTGGACTTGTACTCTGTTCTAGGAAAATCTAGATCAACATGTCCAATCATAACAAATGGACATTTGAAAATTGAATGGAATGCTGTGATATGGGAAGTTTGGCTATGAATTAAATTAAAAAATAAATACCAAGTAAGTAATGGGTTATTTTTGGACCCAAATTAATTCAAAGCAAGTTTTTGAGAGACGTGTTATTTCATGAGAATTCTCAAAGCCATCTTGTGGCTACTTGCTCAAGAATCAAATGGAAAGTCAAGTTCAAACTAATTGTTGATTTCTGCTTTATGGAATCTGCTCGTCAAATGGGAGACATTTAGGCTTCATGGTTCCAAAGGTGTATCTTCATTAGGGAGCATCATTTAGAGAGATGTCTTACAAATATTGTAGTACTTTCATGCCAAGCCAGCTTCATGCCACAAATTACATTTGATGACTTGCATGTTTTGGAATGCATGCCAAGAAATACTCCTGTGTTCTGTTTCACCTTTAGCATCATGATGTTAATTTAATAGCGTATTTCGAAAAGTCTTTGGTGCCCAGAACAGTAACACTGCATAGCTAATAGAATATGAATGTTGTTATCTTGCATGGACAAGTGCATTCCTGAATATAGGAGTGATTTTGGCTGTATTTCAGCAACTCCTAGTAGAATACTTTCTTAAGATAGTTTTCGTCCTCCCCAAAAAGCAGTTTGTTTGAATCTCCCACCTTTAATATATATATTGTAGGTATAAAGTCCTCATAAATAGGGGACAGAAAACACAGAAGTTAAGCCTGAGGAAGATGAAGGTATTATCTAAACATACCCAATTTTTGGAAAAAGACTTATTATACCATAATCCTCTGTAGGAATTATTAAGGATTCTTTAAAATTATTTTGCAAACACTGTTATCCACATTCAGGAGTAGGACTCTGCCACCCAGAGTAGTTGGTTATACAAGATGGGCAGCAAATAAATTTAATAAATAAATAAATAAATAAATAAATAAATACTGTAAATAAATTCAGTGAATGAAAAAGTGAATAATATGTAAATTGCACAGATATAATTGTTTTGTTCTGCATTACATATGTTGACTAATATGCAATGCAAGTGGATGCTTATTTTGTATTTATGATAGAAAAAACTGAAAATTGGCAGTATGGCACATTCACAAAATAGCTAATGTTCAGGAAAATCTGTTAGAATATTTACAATTCCTACATTGTCTCCCTCCCTCCTGATGTGAGGATGGCTTCTTTGCATCTAAGGTTCTGAAGGTCCCTCGAGATCTGGTTATGCTAGGAGGCCTGAGGGCGCAGGAGACAGGTGAACTAATGAGGTAGCTCCATTACTGTTAACATCCCTGCTGCATGAGTTTTGTTTTTAAGTGTTTTTTTACAGTTCTTTAATGGTTTTAATATTTTTAATGGTTTTTAGATATGTTTTTTTTATTTCTGTTGTATACCACCAAGGTTCACTTGCTTGTGAGAGGAATGGTTATATAAACTACAGATAGATAAGATGGATGGATGGGTGGACGGGCAGACAGACTTAAACCTATCTGTAAAGCTAAAATCTAGACTGTCTATAAAACATTTTTTCAGCTGAAGTCATCATATGATGCAACAGCATCACAGTATTTATCTTCTCCTCCTTCTCTTTAATTATGCTTGCTTACATAGAAATAGCATTTAGACTTTTATACTACTTCACAGTGTTTTTACAGCCCTCTCTAAGCGGTTTACAGAATCAGCATATTGCCCCCAACAATCTGGGTCCTCCTTTTACTGACCTCAGAAGGATGGAAGGCTGAGTGAACCTGGAGCCTGGTGAGATTCGAACTGCCAAATTGCAGGCAGCCAGCAGTCAGCAGAAGTAGCCTGCAGTACTGCACACAAACCACTGCACCATCGAGACTCTAAATACAGTACATACTAATCATACTATTCCATTTTAGTCCAATATTGAATTTGGACGATACATAAATAATAAATCAAATAAGTTGTTGTTGCTACTCATTCCTTTCTATCAATATTGACACATCTTAAAAAATTTATCTACCCATTCCCCTGTTTTTAATAAGCACCCCACCTAGGTACACAATTTCATTTACTTGCTCTAATCTTTCATCATGTGCATATCTTGCAATCATTCATTCCGTTTTCCAGAGTTTAATATATAGCTGATCTTCAAATGATAAAATGCTGTATTTTGTTTACCATGCTGTATAAACATATCCATTGGTTTGTAAATGGTTTTTTGGTAGAATAGGTATATGTCAAAGAGCCAGTTTGGTGTAGTGGTTAAGACATCAGGCTAAAAACTGGACCATGAGTTATAGTCCTGCTTTAGACACAATACCAGCTGGGTGACCTTGAGCCAGTCACTTTGCCTCAGCCCTAGGAAGAAGGCAATGGCACACAATTTGTGACAAACCTTGCCAAGAAAGATGCCCAGGAAGTCCTGAACAGAAAAAGAAGAGAAAGTTACATGCACTATATTGGGTTAAAAACAATTTACACACACACACACTATCTCAATATAATACACATTATAACCTGTGGAAAGGCTTTTGATATCAAGTTGGAACAGGTTTGGAACTCACAATTTAAGTTTCTCACTACTTTTCTGAATCTAAGCAAATGTTTTCCTTCAACATGAAAGAGAGTGAAATTAACTATACTCAGACTTTTGAAAGTGCTTACAACTGACAGTAGTTTATCTTTCCAATTCCATGTGTGTAGATGATCCTGCTTCATAATGGATAAACAGAGTCAGATAACAGATAATTAGAGTTGGAAGGGACCTTGTAGGTCATCTAGTCCAACCCCCACCCAAACAGGAGACCCTACACCACTTCTGACAAATGGCAGTCCAATCTCTTCTTGAAAGTCTCAAGTGATGACACTCCCACAACTTCCAAGGGCCAGCTGTTCCATTGGTTGATTGTTCTCACTGTCAGAAAGTTTCTCCTTATTTCTAGGTTAAATCTCTCCTTGTTCATGTTATGTATGTAGGTTTGAATGTCATTGGTTTAGTTTGAATTGTTCTTGTAAAATGTCAAATAGAATTGGTTTTAAAAAAGTGCACTCTGATTGGCTGGCAACCACGGCTGGCTATAAGTAGCAGCTGTAGCCCAGCCAAGTCGGGTCCATTCGAGCTGTAGTCACTAATAAACTCTTCATTGAAGCTCTTCGCGACTGACTCTTCATGCAAACTTAACAGTTC